>CM069451.1:31292427-31507427 GCA_035610835.1 Ophiura sarsii | reverse complement strand
TGCGTCTGCAAATTACACACGTCCGTGCAAATAAAAGTCATCAACCATGCCAATGTTGTGCTTTTCAAATAGCTATCTTATCGATCACATATTTGATTGATTTTTATGTTTTTCTTTCCAGTTCTTCTTTAAGAAGCCTCTATCATGATCCCCACCGTACACCGTCCCATATATGGGAGAGTTTGTGCACTAAAGTAATTCTTGTTTATACATGAATTTTGTATTATAATTCCAGATTGAAGCCAATTTAGCATCCGCTGTTTTCGAGAAAGAGGCTAGAACCAATGCCTCTGTATTCGACCGAAGTGGATTCAGCGTAGACACAATCCGCCAACTTGAGAATCTCTTATACATCGGTGATTCGGCACTAGAGGATCCGAAAGATCTTGAAGATGTAAGTAAACACAATTTATTTAAACAATTGAGTGAAACCATGCAATAATGTATATATTTATATGCTTGGCCTTTGTAGGTCTGTCATTGGATATAATGATGTTGAATTGACATTAACCACGTCAACCGGCCAAGCAATGCCTACCGCATACGTCGTTTGCCTCTGACTCCTCCTTCTTTTCTTTCCTGATGATCTGGACTCTATGAGCGTGTTTCTGCTGGGGAAAAAACCCGCTAATAAACGCTAAGTTTCCCAGTAGAAAACAGGCAGAACCCGGCAATAATCGGTATTTTTGGTAATCCCAAAAACCTTCACAAACCAGGTTTCGAAACCGGCAATAACTAGGGGTTCAATAAGGTTTCGTCGTTGTTTATCTTGAATCGACAACGGTTGGACGGGTTTATTTTGCGAGGGCAGCTACTGCCCGAGCAAAATAAACCCGTCTTACCGTTGTCGATTCAAGATAAACAAAGACGAAGACCTTGTTCATTCATATGCGAATAGCGTTTTGGACAATTGATGAAAACAAGTAAAAAAACATGTTTTAATAGGCTTAATTTGACATAAATAAATAGCTGCCCTTTAAACAACGGAAAAAATGTGTACGTTTTATTATAATTAGGCCCTTATTTGGACATTGTCCGTTCCCTGTAAATGGGCGAGGGAACTTCTGAATGGGCCGGGTTACAAAAGGTAAACATTATAGAAGACAAATTATTTCGCAAGTAATTGTGAAATTTAAAATATTTTGTAATTCACACACCACCTTTAACATTCAGAGAAAAATTTAATCAAGAAAGCGTTTAATTTACATAACACATTTTGATACATGTTTATAGAATATTTGTATCAAATCAAAACTCACCCCTCCATTCCAATTTGAGCACTTACCGTCAAAAGAGGGCCGTGCTATCCAACTGAGCATGCTCAGAGCAAAAACGAGGCTAGTTTAGTAGTCGAGACGAAGGTGATGTAGTTTTTCAATGTGGTGAACTTTGCACTAAGCATATAAATTCGTCATACTTCTGAGCTGTTCAATATTTGACCTTATTACATTCGTGAAATAATCTTGAACGTATAAACTATCTATTCCACTAGTTTGAAATGAAATGTTTGCTGGTAACCGACACTATCTAGGAAAATGTAGAAGTTCACAGTTCATCATATTGCAGTAAAAGTACGAGATTGTATGTTTATCGGCGTGACATCGAGTATGTCTCCCTCTTTAGTTTGAAATTGCCAATTACGAATAACGTCTATTCACCAACCGAGCCTTGACTCGGTTTCCACTAAATGTAGGGTAAACATATGGATATAATCGACATGTCATTCGGATTGCCCATAATCATATTTCTATATAAATTATAGATTTTAATTCTGGATTATTTTGAACCTTACATTTTGTTTTTGTCTCATTGATATAGTTAAATAATGTATTGGCTTCTATGGAAACACGCTACTCAACAGGAGAAGTATGCTTGACCGACGACGATTGTTACTCTCTTGAACCAGGTACGTGGTTTGTTGTGATTTCACCTAGACGTTAATTGTAATATTCATTAAATGTCTTACGGATTGATGTGACTAAAAACGGAACAAAGACTAGTTCTGATAACAAGATGGCGAAGGCATCGAGTGTAATAACAGCTTTATTTCACGATAAAGTGACATAGAATATGCTATTTGTATACAGGGATGTTACCATGGTTACCGAGAAATATCATAAATCACACTGTCTGGATCTGTCAATTTTGATGGTTTAAACACACATGAACTTCGTTGACCTTTAGATCTTTTTTTCTAAATAATAGTACTTATTTTCTGAACAATATGTAAATGGAACTTGTCACCTTGATATTTTGGAAATAAAAGATTGATTCCTAGATGTTGTCAGTAGAGGGCTGTATAACTCAAGATTGTTTTTATTATTGTTTCTTTACTTTTTAATACATACTACAGCGGGACATTGTTACTAGAATGGAAAGGCATTGTTTATGCATTTTGATATAGAAATCCCAATTATATACCCGAGGTGACAAAATAACACATTTTAAATGGTCACGATAAAAACACCAAAGATTCCATAAATACCATAGGACTGTAATATGCTAACCGTGTTTTATATTTGCTTTCAGGTCTTACCCGGGTAATGGCCGAATCTCGTAATTACGGTGAACTCTATTGGGCGTGGGACGGTTGGCGTGACGAGGTCGGGGGTCCAGCTCGCGAGGATTATCAGGAATATGTGAGATTGAAAAATATGGGAGCTGTAGCTAATGGTATGTTCTCTATAGCGATTGGTCCTTTAATCGTTTCCGATGATGGGGCATTTATTAACCAAACTTACTTTTAGGCGTGTCATCAAGCACCTCGAACATACATTGTAGGGGTTTGAGATGACAGGAAGAAACTTTACACTTTTGTTGTTTTGTGTGTTTCCATGTTTTTTGGTTTATTTTGACTTTGTTTCTTCTTTTTATTGCTTCTGATTTGACATCATTGGGGGCTCGTTTTATAGCAGATAGCAGTAAATCCCAGAGACTACACAAATCATCCCTGTACCGTAAATAATGTATGGTGATAAATATTTCTTAAGTTACTTATTTTGTTGTTATAATATAATATTTACTATTATAATATTGTCATAATATAGACCAACCGGATTGTGGAGCTTGGTGGCGGTCATGGTATGAGGTTGATGACTTGGAAGCCGATGTATTGAAACTCTACAATGAATTGAAGCCATTCTACCAACAGTTGCATGCTTACGTTCGCAGAAAACTCCACGGTGTATATGGGGACGATTTCATCAATCTTAGAGCTCCAATACCAGCACATCTTTTAGGTAATGACTTCATATAATTATCCATTATAAAATCGTGTCTCCCAAAATCCAAGGAATTGAGCCAAAAATGTTTAATGCTTTTAGGCTATACTATGCGTAGTTGTTCGAGATTTAAGACCTTACTGCAACGCCAATGCGTATGGCTCATACAACAGCATCTCATGTCAAAATGGACTTTACGAAAGTTCATTTTTGTCCAATGGAAATAATTCTAATATAATTTAAGGCAAAAAAGACACTGTTCTTAGTTTTTTTCTAATTAAAAAGAAATCTATTAAAAAAATTAGACACAAGTCTGCTTGACCCTAAGCACATGTCAGGATCAGTACACGCAAACCCGAGTCATTGAAATATTGATTTTTTTCTGTGATAATTTCGACGCCCCTTGGGTTTTATTGACATGAATCCTTATAGTAAACAATTTACAATGGTAGTGGGAGGAGTCGTTTTTTTTATTGTTGGGAGCATTTGGATCCAAATGCTCCCTTTTTTGATTGATTAGGAGCATTTGGATCCAAATGCTGCCAAAACGATTACCTGAGTTTCCGTGCTCTGGTTCTTGCATGCATGATTATCATTCATCTTTATACATAGCCTATAAACCAGTGAGTGGGGAAAAACCTTCACAGACTTGGTAAATTGAACTTTCCTGTTATACGTACATATGTGTAAGTGATTGTGTACGTAATGTAATCACCGCACGAACAAAAAACATATTTCTATATCGTTATGGACATATTTGCCTTGGTCCCAGCTCAATTTCCATCTGTGTGTGTACGTATGGTGATGCAAAATGTTATACTGTGGTGACTATCTTAAAGTGTTACGTACAAGTCACTTATACGTATGAGCCATACGGACTGGTTTTGCTGTGCGGCCTAAGTAAAGCGTGACGTAAAAATACTACAAGGCCTACGTTTTAATGCTAGTCGCATAGTATCTTTAAACACAACAAGAGTTCACATTTTCAAAACAGAAAAGATTTATTTCAGAGCATGCTTTCACTTTATTTTTGGGAACTGTTGATGTACTTTTGATACTCATTCCGACGTAATCACAGCTCTCTTTTATAATGCTGTTCAAGATTAATACAAAATATTAATACACGATTAATGATACTGATATGATCAATTTCAAGGACCCCGTTGGGAGAATCGGGATCGTATTCACATAACCGCATTATTTTATTTCTCAGTTTGGAAAATGTACGCAAATTATTTGCATTAAAATCATTAAATGGTTGCTTTCATCACGTTTAACTATAGGAAATATGTGGGCTCAATCTTGGCTGAACCTACTGGACATTTGCGAGCCGTACAAGGGTAAACCTAACATAGACATAACACCAGCGCTTCAGCAACAGGTAAAGTGTTTGTGTATACTATTTAAATGATTAGGCCTATGTATATCTATTTATTTGTATTTCAAAGTTTAAATAAAAGCGGCCTTAAAAATGTAAGAATCCCTATGCTATATGGGGCTGAAACATGAAGCGTTGATCCGGTATCAGATTTTGTGAGATGAATGTTGGGAACAGATGTTAGGTATGCCAATATCATGAAAACAGCACACGACCAATGAATTTACCAAGAACTAATTTGAAAACCAAACTACCCTCTATAATAAGATCATCCGCAGCAAATTGCATTACAATTGACACATTAAAAGAATCCTTTTTCGACAACAATGGTTTGGGAATATGAGGTATCTGCCCGATGTGTTTATTTATTATGGTCTTCCGAAATAAAAACACGTGGGTCCGGTTATACCAAGCTCATAATTTGAATGCATCTTATAATGATAATGAGATCTTATAAATAAAACTAAACAAGTCTCACACATAGTTTGAGAAATAACCCCAAAACAACAAAGCCATCTTAATTCAACTTTGCATTATTCTATACTATAAATAATCGAACAGATACGCGAGAATACTTTGTCATCAATGTATACCTTAATACATGTCATGCGTTGTTTTTGTTAAAATAACTAACGTTCGCAGGGCTACGACGCACTGAGGATGTTTCAAACGTCAGATGAATTCTTTACGTCTTTAGGACTGGTTGAAATGCCGAAAGAGTTCTGGGAAGGTTCTATAATAGAAAAACAGCCTGACAAAGAAATGGTCTGCCACGCCTCAGCTTGGGATTTCAACAATCAGAAAGATTTCAGGTATACTGGGCTATTCCATTTGAAATTCACACACCCTGTGGAAGACGTACATATCTTAATAATCCTCTCAAGGAGTGTGAATTTCAAATGGAGCTACATGTACGGGTGGCTCCATTTGAAATATACACCAGTCATGTCTTCCATAGGGGGTGTATGGATTTCAACTAGAATAGCCTGTTAAGTGTAAATATGCATGAACATGATACAAGGATCCTATATTTAACATAGTGCGTCACAAAAGGTTATCCATACCATTTACAACCCGCATATGGAATGCTCTCCCTCCTTACATGCTGGTGATTGTCAAACGGACGTGATTCTGGTAAGGGAGCACATCAAAACTCGACCGCCCGGCAACCGCCGGTTCCCTAACAACTTGTCAGCGTTTAAAATGTACATGTATAGTCAGTGTTAATTAAGCATACGGTTGATATCAGGAAAATGAAGATGGAACGCTACTGGCAAATAAAGGTGCAGACAGGCCTATGGTCCGCCCATGTACGTGGTGGTTGAAGCCCCACTGCCACTGGAATACATCTTAAAATGTCCTACATTTTCATGTTACAGTCTTAAAGTATCAAGGTTGAAAATATCATATCCTTCATAGAAAAGCGATTTTCACTTAAGTATTTGGTTTTAAATTTGGTTGGAATTTTTTGTCTCACTAACCGGGAGAAGTTACTCGATCTGAGTACATTTTCTGACAGCATGCAGTACGTTCGAAGTACTACAGGTTAACGAGTCTTTACTCCCTATCCTTAGAGTGAAACAGTGTACCGATATAACACAGGATGACTTCATCACGGTACATCATGAGATGGGCCACATTGAGTATTATCTTCAGTACAAGGACCAGCCCGTAGTGTTCCGAGGAGGAGCTAATCCCGGTTTCCACGAGGCAGTAGGAGATGTATTAGCACTGTCTGTATCGACGCCACAACATCTTTATGACATTGGGCTTTTAGACGAGGTTGCTGACGATCCCGGTAGGACGATTATATATATACTATTTAAGGCCAAGAAAATAAGGTTTGTCTCGGACCGCCGTGTGCTTAGACCTTTGAAACTAATATTAAAACGCAAACATACTTTTACTCTGAGCCTAGCGTATCGATTTTGCAGATCCCTTTATAACATCTGTTATTTCTGCTTAGGCGACAAAAAACCCTGTTTTACGGGTCCGATTTTTTCCCTTCTTTTTCCAAAAGTTGTTTAAATTCACCAAAATGTTCACCAACATTTTCAAACACGCCCGACCGACCTGAGAGCTTCGTTTGCCCGTAGAACAGGGTGTTTTATCGCCTTATCTTCTTCTTTCTCTTTTCAACCAATCTGGAAACCGTAAAATGGAGAGAAAAAGACCAAAACACGTTAGCATTTCTTTAGCCTGAGACAAACCTTGTTTTCCCGGTCTTAATGTGTTAATTAAATGCCATATCGCTCATAGTGTGTGTTCTTTGTATCGCAGAGTTAAACAGTGTACGGACATCACTCAGCAAAGTTTCATAACAGTTCATCATGAAATGGGTCATGTGGAATACTTTCTCCAATACAAGGACCAGCCTGTGGTCTTTCGTGGTGGTGCTAATCCAGGATTTCATGAAGCTGTTGGAGATGTCTTGGCTCTCTCAGTATCGACCCCACAGCATCTTTATGACATTGATTTGCTAGACGAAATAGTTGATGATCCGGGTACTTTTGCTTTTGTATTATTTCTATGAAACAGCCTCTTCTCAATCATTTAAACCGAAAATATGCAATGGATTAAAAAGAGTACTTCGTATGTTCATCAGCTTTTTTCACTTGCATCCACGCACACCCGCATCCACTATAATGGTACATGCTGGCTGAAACATTACACGTTGTTGTATTTTACACTCAGCGTTAACCTAAAGTTTTTAGACAATGTCATTAAATAAATTGAACAGTCCTGTAATATATCCACTAAATCAAAGAACACTACTCAAATAGAACACTACTCAAATATTAACAGCATGTGACGGACATACCCCTACACCAGTCATCGCTTGAACGGTGTCATTCTGATCCATGGTGTAGCGTATGATAATTGGATGAGACATCATAGGATGAACCATATCACCCAGATGATGCAATTTTAACCAGGATGAACCTACATGAATCACGATGAACCAACATGCATCAGGTCTATCATTACACTGGAAACCCAAACTGGTCAGCCTGACTAACTTAAGCTAGTCCAGATGGTGTCCATCTTGACTAGCTTTAGCCTAATCCAGCATTGCTGGACTAGTTTAAGTTAGTTGCGCGACTCCTAGTCCGTCCTAAGCTGGACTAGTTTAGGCTCACCGCTCGACTAGCTTTAGGTAAGTCCAGAGGGTGCTTATCTTGACTAGCTGTAGACTAGTCCAGCATTGCTGGACTAGCTTTAGTTGCTCGACTAGCTTGATGTTAGCCCGATCTAAGCTGGACTAATTTAGGCTAGTCGCTGTAGTTAGTCCAGATGGTGTCCATCTTGACTAGCTTTAGCCAAGTTCAGCATTATTGGACTAGCTTTACGTAAGTCCGGCTCGGCTAGCTTTTATTCTTTGACCATTACCTCGTAGTAATGGTTGTATGTACTGCTAGCAGAATATGATATCAAAGGTGTTTATTTTCGATAAATGCAATTTTGCGATGGACAGAGAATATCAATCTATGAATCGGAGTGAATAATTAATTTGTTCTTGTTTACATTTCATCTCTCGGTGAGTGAGTGACATGAGAATAGGATAAATCACTATCTATGGAGTGATTTTCCACTCTTTTAGAGTGAAAATAATTTCACTCCTGTGTTTAGAGGGGTTTTTCTCGCTCTTTTAACAATTAGAGAGTATGTAGTCAGCATGAAGAAAATTTAAACAATTGAGTGGGGTTAGTGATAAGTCCACCCGTATTATATAAAAATTAAAGCTGATATTAAGAACATTAAATTACATATCAGTGCCTTGACTTACGTTAAGCTAGTCCAGCAATGCAGCTAGCCTAAACTAGTCCAGCTAAGGACGGACTCACACCAACCAGTGAGCGACAAACGTAAAGCTTGTCCAGCAATGCTCCAGCTTGACTAACATAAGCTAGTCCAACCAAAGAATACATGTAGTCCAGCAGAACAAATCAAGCTAGTAAGGCTGAGCCGGACTAACCTTAAGCTAGTCAAGTCGGCCATAACCTATCTAGCATGCTTGACTACCCTGCTAGACTAGTTTAAAATTTTCAATGTATTAGTGTTGGTTCATGATGGTTCCTCCTGGTTCATATTGATTCAGTTTGGTTCATGTTGACTCATGATGTGGCTCATCCTGGGGTTATGCTGACTTCTTTGCCTAATGTGCAATACGTTAAGTCATATCACTCTGCTGTTAAATATAACTCAACATTTTATTTAAATAAACAAGTTGATTCGAAGGTGTTTTTATTTTTTTAAATTTAAATAAACAAGTTGATTCGAAGGTGTTTTTCTTTAACAGCTCCAGCAGGTAGTATTACCATTATATCCAAAATAGTTTTATAATTCAATTATGATCACAATTAGATTTTATATGTCAAAATATCTTTTGATCAGGGTATCAATCAGCGACTACAAATCTGATATCTATATAAGGGCGAATTCTCTCAGATAGTATTTGCTTGCTTGCTTGCCTCCCTTTTTCCAAAACTGTCCTGCTCCGCCAACGTTATACCTCCAGAGCCGCTCATAATTGCAACTATTGCACCAGTGGTATGAACTAAAATAAAACAGATTCGAGCGGAAAGATCTGACCTGCCTGAATGAACATAAACCAACCTGAACCAGGATGAGCCAACATAAACCAATACGGCATGTGCGGGATGAACCAATAGGAATCAGAAGAAACTACCGTGAACCGATATGACCGTATTTGAACTGGGATGAACCAGTTTGAACCAAGATGAACCAGAATGAATCGACATAATGAGATAACTCAGGGTGAACTGGAATGAACCAGGGTAAACTGGAATGAACCAGGGAGAACCGGAATGAACGTAGGGGAACTGGAATGAACCAGGGTAGAAATATATTATGGATATTAACAAACCTGCTCTGAGATAATACGACCAAGATTAGCGGAGATGTTACGCAACGTGAGCAGAAATAAAATGATATGCAATTAAGCCTTAATTTGTTTAATATTGATTTGTTAATGATAAACACATAGTTGCTATTCATTTGGATATTAAAAGTTGTGCTGCTCTTTATGGGTATTTTAATCATCCTTCATCGGCATCCATTGCTATTGTTTTACGAAATATGCACATATTTTGAGCAATTGAATAACAATTCAAGGTATCGTTTCGCTTTGTATTTTTTCACAGAGGCTGACATCAATTATCTGATGAGCATTGCTCTGGATAAGATTTCTTTCCTTCCATTTGCCATCTTAATGGATCAGTGGAGATGGGGTTTGTTTGATGGTAGCACAACGGAGGATAAATTTAATGACGAGTGGTGGAAACTAAGGTCAGAGTTCATGATAAGCCGGAAGTGCAGAATTAATACCCTGGGCTCCAGATTAAAAACAGACTATTACTTTGGACATTTATGATGACATAAACTACTTTTAATATGTTCGGACTTTAATTACCAATTTTAAAGATATTTTGTGATTTATTCATCATTGTGTTTCATACTTAGCTGATAGGTTCATCTTTCCAATGATATTCGTAGCAATTACTTGTTTCAGTGCTAGCCACCTGCTAGCCACTTGTTTCAGTGCTAGCCACCTGCTTGAGAATGTAGGTCTCTATCAAAATGTGCCAAAGTCACCACTATTACGTCCTCAAAAGAACGACAGAACAACCCTGCCTTCTGTTTAATGAAGTGTTACTAGTACATTGAAAATGTAGAGTGATGCACTATCATGATTATTGACTTTTGAGCACAAATACAAAAATAGTGATGATATTGATCCATTCAGATTGAGACGTCCCCATATTCTCAAGCAAGTGGCTGAGCACTGAAACAAGTGATTACGAATTTGATATCATTGTAAAGATGAGCACTTAATGAATATATTGATAAATATACGAGTGGGAATTGGAAACAATTTCCGAACTCTTTTTGAGGAGTTGACTTTGCGCCGGCATACTGGCGAGCGTATAAATACCCATAAAAATTGTCTGAGGGTGGATCCTATCTGCCGTTGCAACGTCTGCCTTCATATCAGTTTCAATTTTCTGGCGTCGTCGTCGTCAATTTCCTTTGAAAAAAGGAAACATTTACAGGGGAGCCCAGATAATTAATTCCGCAATTTTGTCAAATAGCATATAATGTGAATACACAAGATCGGGATGACGTCATACAAACGTGGGTAATTTGACGGTAAAGGCGGAAGATAACCTCTGGATTGCCGAACTACAAAATATGTTGTATGCTGTTACCTACATATTTTGAAATGATTTACATCCGGTCGAATGATTGGCCATTTCAAATATCACTAAAACGTATTTGTAGCAACATTGAATTGAACAGTCAGTGCAAATTAGTTATCAATAATGGGCTTGTAACATCAATATTGATGATTAGCCAAACGAAAATACAAATTGTGTGACAGTAGTTAATGAGTTATTTACGATATACACTATATATAACGCGTGGTCCAGCGGTTACGTTCTCGCTTCACAATACAAAGGTTGTGGGTTTGAGTCCCGTTGCGGCCAGCGTTTTGTGACCTTGGGCAAGGCACTTTACCGAGCTTGCCTCTCGTCACCCAAGTGTAGGCCTATAAATGGGTACCGGCATTAATAAATATTGGGAAGGTAAAACAGATTCGTTGTGCGGGAGGAGTGGCGAACCCCCACAGCAAACATTAAAAGGAGGAATTTGGTCCAAACGCCAAGGAAAACGAGATGGGCACTCCGCGCATGAGTTTAGCTCGGCACGAAACTTTACAGGTGTGTCTTCTCTCTGCACAGATATTAATTCCCGACAAGATGACAGTTAATCCGTTACACGGATAATCTCTATTTTTATCTTTTATTTTACAGGTTGGAATTCCAAGGTCTTATTCCACCCACCGAAAGATCTGAGGCCGACTTTGATCCAGCTGCCAAATACCATATACCATCGGATACCCCATACATTAGGTATATTCTTGATAATTAAATGAACGAAATGTATCAGCATTATGATGATTATGTTGCTATGTCATGACTAGGTACATTCGTTGATTTTTATTTTCAAATTGCCTTAAAAAACCATAGATTACAGTAACAAATTGACAATTTTGTCAAAAATGTGGTTAATATGGGAAACCATTACTCGTGAAAGTTATATAGTCTAATCACAATGTTTTCAAATCAAATGTGAAATTCTGTTAAATAAAACCCCACAAAGATAACAAGCCGCTTGGTCATTAATATACACAAACGGGCCCCGCAAATGCCCGATCAATACCCGCAGTATTCAATATCGTGATATGATACGCACAAACGTTATGGATAGCAATTGTTGACCATTTAACATACAGGGCATGCCAGAATGAAAATTGTGTTGGATAAAAAATATTTCAAACATTTATACGACCTTTGCAGGTACTTCATAAGCCACATTCTTCAGTTCCAGTTTCACGAGGCACTTTGCAATGCATCTGGTCATGTAGGACCACTACTAAAGTGTGACATCTACAAATCTCAGGAAGCGGGCAAACTTCTAGGGTAAGAAAGATTATTTATAGTAAGAATAAGATATTATAAATCGATTAGACCTTTTTCTAGATTTTTTGAACACTTATACTTAAATCTCAGTATATAATTATTTACATTTCGGTCATTAAACATCGTGTGCGTAGTGCACGAAACGTTGACGTTTTTTGCGGTTTTACCACTTTCCACGCGGCAGGCGTCTGCAGACGACATTCCAAAAGTCCACAAAATGTTTGAAAAATGTCAAAATTATTGGATTAAATTACCATTTGTGGTATCACCATAAAAATGCATTAAAGTAAGTACAAACATGCCTAGTATTGGTTCAGTAATCCTCGAGACCTTGAAAGCTGGGAAAGGATTCTGAATTTGTTTTGTACACGGTGAAACTAATAGCCACGTGGAAAGGATTTTGCAAAATCTGTTTTGTACATTGATATAGAGAAGCATATTTCAGACTAGAAACTGAAACAAAACCACTCCTGCTCGTATGTATGAAGTCATTCGCCGATATCGTGTGTGTGAACTTTCAAAAATTCATGAGGGACAGAGGTTGTCAAATGAAATTGGAATGTTAACGTCGTACTCTTTCAGGAGTGACAGGGGTTGTCAAATGACATTGGAATTTAAATGTCGTACTTTTGCAGGAGTAACAAGGGTTGTCAAATGAAATTGGAATTCATACGTCATAATCTCGTAGGAGTGACAGGGATTGTCCAATGACATTGGAATTCACGTCGTACTCTCGCAGGAGTGACAGGGGTTGTCAAATGACATTGGAATTTAAACGTCGTACTATTGCAGGAGTGACAGGGGTTGTTCAATGACAATGGAATTTAAACGTCGTACTCTTGCAGGAGTGACACGGTTTGTCCATGACATTGGAATTTAAAGGTCTTACTCTTGCAGGAGTAACAAGGGTTGTCCAATGACATTGGAATTTAAACGTTGACTCTTTCAGAAGTGATAGGGGTTTAAATGTCGTGCTTTTGCAGGAGTGACAGGGATTGTCAAATGACATTGGAATTTAAAGGTCTTATTCTTGCAGGAGTAACAAGGGTTGTCCAATGACATTGTAATTTAAACGTTGACTCTTTCAGAAGTGATAGGGGTTGTCCAATGACTGGAATTTAAATGTCGTGCTTTTGCAGGAGTGACAGGGATTGTCAAATGACATTGGAATTAAAACGTCGTACTCTTGCAGGAGTGACAATGTTTGTCCAATGACATTGGAATTCAAACGTTGTACTTTAGCAGGAGTGACGGTGATTGTCGAATGACATTGGAATTTGTTCGTCTTATTCATGTTTATATCAGGCGTGTGATCTGACTGACTAAAGGTTTGTTTGAATAATAGAACCTCAAATCAGATATCGTTTAATACCTAGCTTTAAATTGTACTACCAAGTATATCCAAATAACCGACTAATTTAGTTTTAATTTTAATATGATTATCCATGTTGTTGATTTGTCGTGTGTTTCAAACAGGGACATGTTAAAACTCGGCTCAAGCGTTCCATGGCCCGATGCGATGGAAAAGATCACCGGACAACGTGAAATGAGCGCTCTTCCTTTGGTGAAATACTTTGAACCATTGATGACATTCTTGGAGGAGGAGAACGCCAAAATGGACGAAACTATCGGATGGCCTGATACAGAATGGAGACCACAAAGTAAGATTTATTATTCTACCTGATATAGTTTATACGGAGTAAATCATATGCTGATAATATATATCCGCTGATACATAGATGAAAAATGAAAAATAAAAAAGAAGAAGTAACATCCCGGATCGTTTATTATGACAAGCTTTCAGATCAACCGTCCTTCATCAGGCACTAGATGTTATGCTGTGGTCTACATGCTGATTCATGTAGATAAATTCGTAATAATAAATTCAACGGTTCAGTGTAGAGTTTTAAACCAGTTTCAACAGCAGACATGCAAACGTGCACATTACCGCAGGAATAGCGAAATTAACCACATTATATATATAACACAGCCTCTGTGAAAAATATGATTAAATATGATGTTTTACTACATGTATACTGTATAATGAAGCTGCTATTTGTTTTCAAACACGATAGCGCCACCAATGTATAAATCGGGAAAGAAAAAATGCAGCAATAAAAAGTGGTATGTGATTTTGTTTTTGTCAATAGGTGGCTGTCACTCGGGGATCTTTTTCCTCCAATACTCAACCATGTCAACCCTATTAATCTTTGCTCTTTGTAATTAGTGACAATTTTATTGTTTTAACAGCTTTTAACAAATAGTGGTTTAGGCGACGAAAAATACATGTTCTACGGGCAAACGGGGGCAAAGAATTACAAAATTTAACCCAAACAATCAACAATAAATAATTTAAACAAATTTTGAAGAAAAAAAACCCCGGTCGGTCGGGCCCGTAGAACAGGTTTTTCCCCGTCGCCTTGTGGTTCTGTTGGTATCTGGATCTCGTCACATTGGGCTATTCCAGTTGAAATCCATACACCCTCTATGGAGGACATTACCTTATAATATTCCCTACACAGGTTTAGGGAGTGTGAATTTCAAATGGGGTTACCTGCATGGGCGACTCCATTTTGAAATCTACGCTCCCTGTGTAGACGATTAAGGTCATGTCTTCCATAGGGGTTGCATGGAAATTAACGAAATTGCTCATTTCTTTTGCACAAAATATGTCGTTTATTTATTCCACTGCAATTTTAATCATTATTTTATGGCCTTTCCACTTGTTGCAAGAATTTGTTTCACTTTGCACGTTGGGTATTTTAACGTATTACATTCATGGTATGTTAGTATGTCTTGGTTGTTTGTATTGGTAGTTAATAGATGATTGGATAAATAATTGAAGGAACCAATAGAATTGAAAATATATCAAGACTAGAACCTGATCCCAACGTTTCGAACCGGAAAGACTAGAAGAAGAGAACCATATTCTTTTATTTTATTATTGATTTCAAAATATTTGTATTTGTTTCTATACTTTTACAGCCCCTCCGGACTTCAATAGTGCAACAACGATGAGATCCTGCTTCTTGACACTCCTGCTCAGCCTTTCAGTTGTCCTCGTATTCAAATTTTAAAGTGAATCATATAAGAGACAAAAACGTCAAACGTTGGTCAGAATTCAAAACTCTTCAGAACTGATTACAGAACGGAAAATGTATAGACCATTATGAAATTAACACTTTCCCATATTATACAAAACAGATTTGTCAGAAACCTACTTTCAAAGTCCTACTTTCAAAGTCTATTTCAAGGATTACTGAGCTAATATATGATGAGATCTGTGAAAACCCGCCACATGGTGGCATTTGTATAATTAGAGATATTTATATCATACGAAAGCTAAAACTGTGATGATTACAAAACTGTTTCGATCATTTTTCTACGATCACTACAACAAAAGTTATGAGTGAATGATGATTGTGATGTCATAAAAAGCTACAAAACAAGAAATCATGAAACAGGCCAAAAAGATAGAGAATTCAATAGAATAAGGTTAATAATAAAAATGACTTAAGTAAGTGTTTGAAGGTAATATTTCATGAGAGATGTTGACACAAAGTATTGGAATTAAAAAAAAAAATTACCCATAATCAGTCGTTCACATTTTACGACATCCGACGGGTTTTCGCAGATTGCATCACATATTGGGCATGTTTGTACTTATTTTAATGCATTACTCATAGTAATTCCAAGTATGGTGATGAAATTCAATAATTTTGATTTAAAAAAAATATATTTTGGGAATTTCTGGAACTATCGTCTGCGGACGACTGCCTCTCGTGGAAAGTGTTTCCGGCTGTTATGTGTTGACCTGTCAGTCATTTTAATTTAGCACCCAGTACCTTCAGCTATTCAGACAAATTACTGTCACTGGACAAATCCGTTCCGGCAAGTGAAAAGGGCAGTAACGACAGGTGTGGTAATTCGTCATAAAATTTACAGCAGTATGAATTTTGCAAACAATTTTTTTCTTCATTTCGTTTTTAATTCTTTATTCAATGATACATATAATTACACAATAAAATTTACAATAGTATACATTTTGTAATTGTTTTTGTTTGTGGTTGCAATTATTTATTCAATGGTTAAGGCCACTTAATAAAAAGTTATTCGATTCTCGTAGCCCACCCCTCTCACTTTCTGTGATATAGTCAAAACATTTTGTGAATATTAATTTTTATAGATTATTGAGTTTCTAATACTGAAATGTCAATGGTTGATAGGCCTAATTATGTATTAATCAACTAACAGTCACTTTCATAAAACTCCAGGGGTCTAACCCACATAAAACCTAACATAAAAAGAGCCTTTTCCCTTATGCTGCTGAAAGATTCTGGTAATATGAATTTTGCATGAAAACAGCC
The DNA here is from genome assembly GCA_035610835.1 of Ophiura sarsii. Lineage (NCBI taxonomy): Eukaryota > Metazoa > Echinodermata > Ophiuroidea > Amphilepidida > Ophiuridae > Ophiura > Ophiura sarsii. Next base: position 31,490,956 of record CM069451.1, on the reverse strand, counting down.
ATACTTATGTGTCAATTCTGTAAAATATAAAATGAAAACCGCCCTCCCTCTTCACTTTTCGAAGGTCTGAGATACGAGAATCTAATAATTAATTTTAAGTGGCCATACATATAATTACCGAGCATGATAGAGTGTCCCTCAAAAAGGGACTCAGTATTCGGTTATATCTTTATACAATCTGATATAGATAATGTAGTTGGCTTTCAAATGCCGTTGATTTGAGTGTGTTTATACTCGTCTCAATATGTTTGATCTACAACGAGCACTCAATTTCAGGCTTGTGCCACTTATACTCATCTTTAAACATTTCGTATTTGGATTTGGTGTTTAATATATGCTTCAAGATAACTAAATAACCTTTCGCATGCAGTTTGTTTTGTCGAATTTGCTTTAGTCTGCCCAATGACTGTAGATGTGTCGCAATACTGGTTTGCATTTGAACAAATATCAATGTTTACATCAATTGTCTGACTAAGTTGACTATTTTCCCGCATATACTAATGAAATCTATTTGTAATGCAGTGATATACTCTGTCAAGCGTTTGAAGAGAATTTGATTTTCTATAATATCGGACTCATTTGTTATTATGATAACAATTAAGAGATACTAATAGAATCCTTCAATAATGAAATATTCTTTGTATAATCAACAATCACCTAATTTGATGAAGTTTGAGCTGGGCAAGTTATTGTGAAAACTACGCTGTATCTGGTTACCATGGTAACATTGAATTATTATATAATTATCAGGTTTACTGAAGATTCAACGTCATCAAAATAGTATACAACTTATTAGCGGGTTTGATTTAAAGTATCAACGAAACGGTTACCGGTGCATTAATATTTGTCATTCTTAAACAGCTAAGAAAGTTTAAGCAATCTCATTGGTTCTCAGAGAAATCGGCGACATTTAGATGAGACAATTGAACACGTGGAGGTGGGGCTTAGGTGTGTCCAACCTTCACAATGCGTGGTTGTGCTCCGTAACGCGCACTTCTGCAATTCGTCTTTGGCACCTTTGATGCGTTTAGTGCCGGCGCCGCGACGCTTACGCATGGTTTACTAATCGCATGGGGGTTGGATGAAATGTTTGTGGGTTATTCGATCCTAGCAGGGGTAAAAGTTGTCAAATGTGAACATTACAATGTACCGTTCTTTGATAAATGTCTTAAGTATGATTGTTTAAGAATGAGAATATAGGTATTGTTTTGAGACCGTACCCGTGTTATATTGTCTGACATAAATGCGTTCGGTAGTATTATTTTTTGCGTAGAACAACTCCGCCTGCGGCGTCGTTCTACTTAAAATAATACTATCGTCCGCATTTATGTAAGTCAATATAACACGGGTACGGTCTCAAAACAATACCTTTATTCTCTAAACAACTTCATCCCAGGATGGATTTTCGAAGAATGTTCTACGTTTAAAATGTGAAAACACTGACGAACTTTCTAGATAATACTTGATTATACACGCATTCAATACGTTGGTCATAATTAACAGAAATCGAGGCCGTATGTCACGAGGCAAATATCCTAAAGTTGCGCAGAATCGACATATTTCCCCAAAGTTAAGGTAAAGCTGACAATTATGGCCGGCCGGCCACTTATAGAAAATCATCGGCCATTTCATAAACCTTTTTAAGGCAAATCAAGTGACACTTAGTGCAACTTTTTTATTAGTTTTTGTGTGCAACATACAAATCATTTCATACCAAAATACGCTTTAAAACTATAACATGTAAACACAAATATAAAGGCAATAAAACAAATCAAATGACCACAAATGCGACGTGTTTTAACACAAGAGACAATAAATCAATACAGGACAATACAAGGCTTCAGGAACGTCTTTTCTGGACCATTTTAGTTCAAAATGTTTTTTGTTTGTTCGATTCGCGCTCACATCAAAACACACCAAATCATTATAAATATTATGTTTGGACGTTAAAACGTCATACTTAACCATTGAGGTGTTAGAAATGTCAATTTTTGCGTAAATTGCGCGAATTAGTTTGAATGTTTCATTATTTAAGCTTAACAAGATGGCATTGCAGGACAGTTTCACAGGACCATTTTAGTTCAAAAACTGAAAAATGTGCGCGCTCCGCGCGCATATTGTCTACAGGTTTAAAAATTATAATGGCCCTTAAACCATGCCAAATATTATAAATATTATGTTGGGAACGTTAAAACCGTCATAATGGATCAATTAAAGTGTTAGAAATGTCAATTTTTGCGTACTTCACGCATTATTTTCAATGTTTCATTATACAAGCTTGACAAGATGGCTTCAGGACAGTTTTCAATGACCATTTTAGGGGTCGTCCAAAATTATCGCCATTTTCACTTACGTACAGAGCGTACGTAACTTTTTACCCCCCTCGAGTTACGTACGCAATAAATGGCGAAATTTTCATGGCTTGATACACTCATGTTTGATTAAAAACCATTGTATTAAAGACGAATTGCCGTATACAACATAAGAAACTGTACGGTAAACAATAGAGAAAAATAAACTTATTGTATTATCTCTGGTGTTGATTCTGCCGTTCTTGTCTTTGGTAAAAATTATAATTTTCTTTGATAAATAATTATCAAATATTATCAAGATATTTTGAAACAAATGGCACATGTATTAAATGCTTTTAAATACAGAAATGATAAACAACAACACTAGAAACTTGAGCCATAGATTGTTATAAAAACACAGAAGCAAAATTGCTTCGTGTACATGAAATGTCAGTGGCGTAGCTAGGTATTTCATATAGGGGGAGGGCCAGAAAAGACAATGAACTGACAAGATTATTATGGCAAACGAAATGTTCGCGTAGCGTGCGAAAATGTTAGACATTCCCAATTTTTGCTATGATTGAGGTGCATTTTGGCTCTAAACAAGCTTATACCAAAACATATGGAGACACATGTGCGCGTAGCGCGCGAACAATTTCCATATATTCTTTTATTTTGTACTTTACAAATCAAGTTCGCCATTTAAGTTACGTACGGTTGGGGTATATTTCGACCCCCTCCCCCTGTTACGTACGCTCTGTACATAACTGAAAATGGCGAAAATTATGGACGACCCCTTAGTTCAAAAAGTCAAAAATTTTGCGCGCTCTGCGCGAATACTTTATGCAGGTTTTAACATTATATTGGCCCTCAGACCCACCAAATATTCTAAATATGTGGGGGCCGTTAAAAACATCATACTGGACCAATGTTTTAATGCAAAAAAATTCTAAATATTATGTGGGGGACGTTATTATCATACTGGACCATTACTGTTAGACTAAATGCAATTTTTTTGGCTTTTCGCGCGCGCATTCATTTTAATATTTCGCGCGACTATTTTTCACAGGTTTTAACATTATAATGGCTCTCAAACCATACCAAATATTCTATTTCAGTGTTAGAAATGCCAATTTGTGCGCGCTTTGCGCGTATTAATTTCAATATTGTATTATTTAAGCTTAACAAGGTGGCTTCAGGACAGCTTTCCATGACCAATTTGAGTTCAAAAACTCAACATTTGTGTGCGCTCCGCGCGAATACAGGTTTTAACATTATTATCAACAAAATGGCTTCAACAAAATGGCTTCAGGTTTTTTGTTGGCCGCCACCCCCCCCATCAAAACAGTCCTGGATACGCCATTGTACCTGTTCATCACCGTAGTAATTGTGCTCTTATAAGTTATAACGAGATCAGAAAAAGTGCAGAACTTTACCTTCTCTGAAAAGCAAGATCAACGTTTACAAAACTAGCAAAACACATTTATATTCTGATACTTCATACTGAAAATACTCAAAATCATCATAAAGCCATGTTAATAAGCAACAAAACATCAAATATAGTTGTGCTCGTATTAAACACGCTTCTCACTTTTTGAATAGCAACACTTTAATGAAAAAAGAGGTTTAAATTTGTGGGTAAACGCTGAAACCATAAAACACTGGCCAATATCAAAGAAAGTTCATAGGTCGGAAACAAACCATCATGAACCATGTTGTCATGTTACTATTACCATTGATACCAGTATGACAAATGCTCATAGCGCTGGTAATTCAATTTACGATTCACACTGGGAAATTCATTACCCTGAAGCTTTTGAACTATAGAACTTTCGTCATCGGGAAAAGGGTTATCTGAATTGACACGTAATAACAGACGAGTAATACCAGACCTATCGGGATACTTTACGTAGCTAAGCTATATCCACAAATACTGGAGAGTATTTATGCTATATCCAACATTCCAGTTTTCAAGCGAGCATTATACAACTACATACTTAGTGAAACGGATGTAGGTCGCGTTCCTACGTACAAATCCCTTTCACCAGGTATTTATGCTTTCACTGATCGTACGTACAGTGTGTCCCTATACAAACCATATACCAGATTGAGAATCAGTGGTGTTAATATGAAAACAAATATTATGAGTAGGGAAGGGCCAAGACAGTCCCTTATCTACGGCCTCCAATGTCTTAGCTACGCCACTGTGTGTCAGTCGCTTGAGCTCATTTTATTTAGGCTAATATTAATTTATTAATTAATTAATTAATTAATTAATTTGAATTAGTTTGACCAAAGATAATTTAGTTTGCCTTTAGGGGTTTCAAAACTTGTTTGACCCCCCTTTTTGGAGCTTCAACACTTTTTGACCACCCCCTATGATTTCCCCTCCAAAGTATTTATGAACGCTCCTTTAAACACTCTTGGGGTGGAATTGTTGAAAAAACTAAATGGGCGAAATTTAGCCTGGCAACCGGATTTGCCGGCGACGGGATTTCGAACCGGGGTCCTCCATCATTGAATTCAGTGTATAATTAGTCCTCTAGGCCAAGGGGTCACGCACCCGTCCCGTAATTAACAATTCCGTGCGGATTTATCACCAGCCGTGATTGAGCACCCGCCGAGATAGACTGAGGCGACACGGGCAAATTAGTCCACTCGGCCAGGGGTCACGTGCCCGTCCCGTAATTAACAATTCCGTGCGGATTTATCACCAACCGTGAGCACCCGACGAGACTGGCTGCCTGCATAGTTTTCAAATGGGATTTCATAAACCATAAAAATGACGCAAACTCGAATTTAAGTACTCGTGATTAATCGAGCATACAATGTATTTCTTTGTAGCGCTACACGTAAATGGTAAATGATACAGAACTAGCACTGAATATTTGAATGTTTTCAGGTGCTTCTGGGTTGATCAAGCACATCGTGAAAAATATGAACACTCATGCTGAATACGGAATATTGAATGAAATAGGACAGGTTGCGCGATTTTTTAGGGACACACTGTAGGCCCACTTGATGCTTTACCAACCTGTAGTTCGTGACTATTAAAGCATAAAGTGTATGGGAAGACACCATAGGCCTACTACTACTGGAGAAATTGCCGACGAACAACACGAAATAGCCAGTGTGCTTGCGTACAGAGCCATCGATACGTCCAAACTGTTTTCTTGGACTATCAGGACCTGTCTATCACTTTTGTCAGTCAAAATTTGACCCGCCACCAAGATTTTCAAATATCTTCAGACCTATCAACGTTTATATAGCATTGATAGTCTACCATTAAGCGTTATTCAACCAACTGTGAAGTGCTCCTCTGTGCGTTGTTGGTAACACTGAAGACATCATTATGTGACTTCACTAGCAGTGGTTCGAATCCCGATCGAAGAACACGAGCAGGGCAGATGATTGATAACGAAACTGAAGCTTTAATATTTTTAGAACAGTATAATGTTCAGGCAATGGAAATATTCTATGATCGCCAGATCGCTTATTGGAATTATGCAAGCGACATAAATGATGACAATAAACGCATAAGGGTGAGTATGGATGAAATGAGGTATAGCTATAATGGCTGGCGATATTGTTTGTTATTTGTGGTGTTTGTTGGGAGATGTTTGTTGGGGGGGGGGGGGGGGTGTTTGTTGGGGGGGGGGGTCTGCAGACGGACTGGATTTCACGCAATTTTGTTTTTTAACTTTAAAAAAAAAAGGTTTTGCGTAAACTTATACTGTTGCAGTGATCATCCCCATTCCACATGACGTCTCTTCATCAGTAGATTAAGAAGCCAGTTGATGAGGCACGCCTTGGTGATTGATGTTTAGGTGTGAAGGGGCGGGCAGGTTGTGTGTATGTGGGGGGGGGGGGGGGGGGTTGTGTGTGTTTGTTGGGGGTGTTTGTTGGTGTGTTTTTATTGGGTGTCTGTTGGGGTGATTGTTTGTTTGGTTATAAAAACCTCCTCCACAAATCACGTGACGATTTTACTGTCAGCCTTGTAAGACACGAGAGAAAAGACAGTGTTAAATCAATCTCAGTTGCCGCACTGGCCTATATGTACGATAATGTCAAGCCAGTATTCGGGTGTATTATTATATACCTAATTAGAAATATTGTTCATTTCATTATTGATCTGTGTTTTCTTACCTTTACAAACAATTCCTTTTGCTACAACAAAACTTGGTTTCTTATATAATATATATATATATATATAAGTATATATAGGTATATAATGACGGAGATGTGGCCAATTATAGTCTAAAGGTATTCGCAAATACATTTGGGACGATTTGTGACGTAATAGTGACATACATGTACATGTGATGGCAAACTGGAATGAATGAATCATTTACATGTACACCACCGTGAACATACGAGTTGGTTATAAGTTTTGACCCTGTACTTCCATAATATGATAGTTTGATGGCTCATTCAGTCATTAAGTACAGTGTTACATCTTCTTGAAAATGTGCATCATTCACAAATGTACGTCCGACCCCACTGCTATTTTCACCCCCAAAAAAGTTTTTTGACTCTCTGCGACAAACCATTGCCCAATTTTGTCAAAAGTATGTATCGGATATAAAGTCATGTAGTGACCCTCAAGTTACCATAAACCAAAATTAGTTTGAAACAATTTCCAGTGAATGAGAGCCAATAATGTGATTTGCTGTTTGGTTTACCTATTTACGGAATTGCCCATATACAAAATAGATTTTACAGAAATCTTTCTCAACTTTCAAGGTCTATTTTCAAGGATTACTGAACCAATACTAGGTTTCTCATGGTAATTCCAAATAATAATATGGTGATGAAATCCAGTAATTTTGACATATTTGAATCATTTTGTGAAATGTTGGAATGTCATCTGCAGACGCCTGCCGCGTGGAAAGAATTAAACATGGTGTTGATATTTAGTTTCATTTTCGTTGGAAATCTCTTAGAGCCCCTTGAAACGGTGCGTCTGCAAATTACACACGTCCGTGCACATAAAAGTCATCAACCATGCCAATGTTGTGGTTTCAAAAAGCTATCTTATCGATCACATATTTGATTGATTTTTATGTTTTTCTTTCCAGTTGTTCTTTAAGAAGCCTCTATCATGATCCCCATCGTACACCGTCCCATATATGGGAGAGTTTGTGCACTAAAGTAATCCTTGTTTATACATGAATTGTGTATTATAATTCCAGATTGAAGCCAATTTAGCATCCGCTGTTTTCAAGAAAGAGGCTAGAACCAATGCCTCTGTATTCGACCGAAGTGGATTCAGCGTAGACACAATCCGCCAACTTGAGAATCTCTTATACATCGGTGATTCGGCATTAGAGGATCCGAAAGATCTTGAAGATGTAAGTAAACACAATTTATTTAAACAATTGAGTGAAACCATGCAATAATGTATATATTTATATGCTTGGCCTTTGTAGGTCTGTCATTGGATATAATGATGTTGAATTGACATTAACCACGTCAACCGGCCAAGCAATGCCTACCGCATACGTCGTTTGCCTCTGACTCCTCCTTCTTTTTTTTCCTGATGATCTGGACTCTATGAGCGTGTTTCTGCTGGGGAAAAACCCCGCTAATAAACGCTTAGTTTCCAGTAGAAAACAGGCAGAACCCGGCAATAATCGGTATTTTTGGTAATCCCAAAAACCTTCACAAACCAGGTTTGAAACCGGCAATAACTAGGGGTTCAATAAGGTTTCGTCGTTGTTTATCTTGAATCGACAACGGTAAGACGGGTTTATTTTGCGAGGGCAGCTACTGCCCGAGCAAAATAAACCCGTCTTACCGTTGTCGATTCAAGATAAACAAAGACGAAGACCTTGTTCATTCATACGTGAATAGCGTTTTGGACAATTGATGAAAACAAGTAAAAAAACATGTTTTAAATTCAGTTAAATGGGACAAAGTTCCAGATTTAAACTGGTATTAAATTCATCACTATTGCCCTTGGTTAAGCTCCTTTTTCTCTCCTCATTGGGTTTTTTACTCTAGTTATGAATTGTGAATTTATATCTTTTAGTCAAGTGAGGGCAGCATTTGCATGGTTTGTGGCATCTGGGCTACTTGATGGTTATGCTAATTTTATTCATGAGGTCATAAGTTCATCTTGCTTGATTGCATGACAACAAATGTGTGTTGTTCCTTTTCTTTGTGTGGATTTATTATAATACACAGGTTTGAATTTGTCCATCCTAAATCTGATCTATCTTGTAAATTTTATTCCCACCCACCCACTTACCATTAGTTGCATGTAGGGTGATATGGGTGATATGTCATTATTAATAACTGCATTAAAATAAAGTCTTGTAACATTTCTCATTCATGCCACGAAGGGAAATGCGCGCTGCTGGGACATTTTCGCACCTTGCAGTTGACTATGTTCACTAAATAGCCCGCAGGCTCAATTGCTTGTCACATATACCGCCTAGCCTATATAATACATGGCCAATGGTGTGCTGGCGATACAGATTTCGCGATTGGCAGCTTAGTAGACAAATCAAAGATTTATTAGCCATCCACCAGGCTAAAATGGTTGGCACACCGCCTTCCCATTATCTTACGAGTGGAATGGTGCTCTGTAGATACAGATTTCGCGATTTACAGTAGGTCGATCATAACATGTTGTTATGAAAGTTTACGCTACAAACGATAGCAGCTTAATTATAGTTCAATTATGAGGCCTCTTTTTGGGAACAGAGGTCTTCTAAAGGGAGAGGGGGGAGGTGCGTTCTAGGCCATACTTATTTCGTTGTAAGTTGCGCACCTCACCAAACTGGGCATTCCTGTTGTATATTATTGTCATACCTTGGGTGAATAAATCCACGTTATTTGCATTTCTGTCTTGCTCGGTATTGTTTTGTAATTGTGTATGAATTTAATAGGCTTAATTTGACATAAATAAATAGCTGCTCTTTAAATAACGGGAAAAATGTTTACGTTTTATTATAATTAGGCCCTTATTTGGACATCGTCAGTTCCCTGTAAATGGGCGAGGGAACTTCTGAATGGGCTGGGTTACAAAAGGTAAACATTAGAGAAGACAAATTATTTCGCAAGTAATTGTGAAATTTAAAATATTTTGTAAATATCATTTTTATTCACACACCACCTTTGTGAAAAATTTAATCAAGAAAGCGTTCAATTTACATAACACATTTTGATACATGTTTATAGAATATTTGTATCAAATCAAAACTCACCCCTCCATTCCAATTTGCGCACTTACCGTCAAAAGAGGGCCGTGCTATCCAACTGAGCATGCTCAGAGCAAAAACGAGGCTAGTTTAGTAGTCGAGACGAAGGTGATGTAGTTTTTCAATGTGGTGAACTTTGCACTAAGCATACAAATTCGTCATACTTCTGAGCTGTTCAATATTTGACCTTATTACATTCGTGAAATAATCTTGAACGTATAAACTATCTATTCCACTAGTTTGAAATGAATGTTTGCTGGTAACCGACACTATCTAGGAAAATGTAGAAGTTCACAGCTCATTATATTGCAGTAAAAGTAGGAGATTGTATGTTTATCGGCGTGACATCGAGTATGTCTCCCTCTTTAGTTTGAAATCGCCAATTACGAATAACGTCTATTCACCAACCGAGCCTTGACCTTGGTTTCCACTAAATGTAGGGTGAACATATGGATATAATCGACATGTCATTCGGATTGCCAATAATCATATTTCTATATATAGATTTATTATTTTGAACCTTACATTTTGTTTTGTCTTATTGATATAGTTAAATAATGTATTGGCTTCTATGGAAACACGCTACTCAACAGGAGAAGTATGCTTGACCGACGACGATTGTTACTCTCTTGAACCAGGTACGTGGTTTGTTGTGATTTCACCTAGACGTTAATTGTAATATTCATTAAATGTCTTACGGATTGATATGACTAAAAACGGAACAAAGAATAGTTCTGATAACGAGATGGCGAAGACATAGAGTGTAATAACAGCTTTATTTCACGATAAAAGTGACATAGAATGTACTATTTGTATACGGGGATGATACCATGGTTACCGAGAAATATCATAAATCACACTGTCTGGATCTGTCAATTTTTATGGTTTAAATCTTTTTTTCTAAATAATAGTACTTATTTTCTGAACAATATGTAAATGGAGCTTGTCACCTTGATATTTTGGAAATAAAGGATTGATTCCTAGATGTTGTCAGTAGAGGGCAGTATAATTCAAGATTGTTTTTATTATTGTTTCTTTAATTTTTAATACATACTACAGCGGGACATTGTTACTAGAATGGAAAGGCATTGTTTATGCATTTTGATATAGAAATCCCAATTATATACCCAAGGTGACAAAATAACACATTTTAAATGGTCACGATAAAAACACCATAGATTCCATAAATACCATAGGACTGTAATATGCTAACCGTGTTTTATATTTGCTTTCAGGTCTTACCCGGGTAATGGCCGAATCTCGTAATTACGGTGAACTCTATTGGGCGTGGGACGGTTGGCGTGACGAGGTCGGGGGTCCAGCTCGCGAGGATTATCAGGAATATGTGAGATTGAAAAATATGGGAGCTGTAGCTAATGGTATGTTCTCTATAGCGATTGGTCCTTTAATCGTTTCCGGTGATGGGGCATTTATTAACCAAACTTACTTTTAGGCGTGTCATTAAGCACCTCGAACATACATTGTAGGGGTTTGAGATGACAGGAAGAAACTTTACACTTTTGTTGTTTTGTGTGTTTCCATGTTTTTTGGTTTATTTTGACTTTGTTTCTTCTTTTTATTGCTTCTGATTTGACATCATTGGGGGCTCGTTTTATAGCAGATAGCAGTAAATCCCAGAGACTACACAAATCATCCCTGTACCGTAAATAATGTGTGGTGATAAATATTTCTTAAGTTACTTATTTTGTTGTTATAATATAATATTTACTATTATAATATTGTCATAATATAGACCAACCGGATTGCGGAGCTTGGTGGCGGTCATGGTATGAGGTTGATGACTTGGAAGCCGATGTATTGAAACTCTACAATGAATTGAAGCCATTCTACCAACAGTTGCATGCTTACGTTCGCAGAAAACTCCACGGTGTATATGGGGACGATTTCATCAATCTTAGAGCTCCAATACCAGCACATCTTTTAGGTAATGACTTCATATAATTATCATTATAAAATCGTGTCTCCCAAAATCCGAGGAATTGAGTCAAAAATGTTTAATGCTTTAGGCTATACTAATATATATATATATGCGTAGTTGTTCGAGATTTAAGACCTTACTGCAACACCAATGCGTATGGCTCACACAACAGCATCTCATGTCAAAATGGACTTAACGAAAGTCCATTTTTGTCCAATGGAAATAATTCTAATATAATTTAAGGCAAAAAAGACACTGTTTTTTAGTTTTTTTTCTTATTAAAAAGAAATGTATTAAAACAATTAGGCACAAGTCTGCATGACCCTAAGCATGATTATCATTCATCTTTATACATAGCCTAATATAGACCAGTGAGTGGGGGGAAAACCTTCACAGACTTGGTAAATTGGACTTTCATGTTACATGTGTAGGTGACTGTGTACGTAATGTAATCACTGCACGAACAAAAACATATTTCTATATCGTTATGGACATATTTGCATTGGTCTCAGTTTAATTCCCATCGTATAAGTGTTACGTACAAGTCACTTATACGTATGAGGCATACGGACTGGTTTTGATGTGCGGCCTAAGTAAAGCGTGACGTAAAAATACCACAAGGCCTACGTTTTAATGCTAGTCGGATAATATCTTTAAACACAACAAGAGTTCACATTTTCAAAACAGAAAAGGTTTAGTTCAGAGCATGCTTCCACTTTATTTTTTGTGGAACTGCTGATGTACTTTTAATACTCATTCCGACGTAATCACAGCTCTCGTTTATAATGCTGTTCAAGATTAATACAAAATACCAATACACGATTAATGATATGATCAATTTCAAGGACACCGTTGAGAGAATTGGGATCGTATTCACATAACCGCATTATTCTATTTATCATTTTTGAAAATGTACGCAAAATATTTGCATTAAAATCATTTAATGGTTGCTTTCATCACGTTTACCTATAGGAAATATGTGGGCTCAATCTTGGCTGAACCTTCTGGACATTTGCGAGCCGTACAAGGGTAAACCTAACATTGACATAACGCCAGCGCTTCAGCAACAGGTAAAGTGTTTGTGTATACTATTTAAATGATTAGGCCCATGTATAGCTATTTATTTGTATTTCAAAGTTTAAATAAAAGCGGCCTTAAAATTGTAAGAATCCCTATGCTATATGGTGCTGAAACATTGTCGGCCGAGTGCACCAATGACGGGTAACTTAATAGGGAGGTAAGCTACCTCCCTAGTAGTTATGCTGTAACTGTAGCGTAACTTACTAACGATGTAATTCTTAGAGCACAACTGGCGAATAACAACAGAATAGTAACTAGCGAGGTAAATATCCACATTAATCAACATCGTCCCCTTACAAAATTAATTGGCGCATATGCGAAGTGTTAACCTATAGGTTACTGTAAAATACTGACGTGAGTGGTCCTCCGTAATATTTAAAATGTGTCGTCACTCGCTAGGTCATAGGTGAGTGTACATAATTAACATAAATAATCACGTTGAGTCTGCCTGCGTTCCGAACAAAAATGACGGTATTTCTTTGGCCAAAAACTTCGAATTTGTTCAACGCTTTTTCAAAAATAAGGACTATCTAGACATTACAAACATATTTTGGGCGAGGGGCACACACAAATATTGCACCAAAAAGCACAATTTTAATGACAAACACAAGCACCCGATACAAGCAATTATATACAATTATAACACACCTCTTTACACTCATACTTTCGTGGCATGGATACCTTGTCCTTCGCCTGTTAACCGCAGGACCCCGGTTCGATTCCCAGACCGGCACGATATACTTTTTTTCTTCTTTTCTAGTTATACCCTTCCACTCACAATAATGTTGAAACTTCAGTTTTAATTAATAAAAACAATAATAAGTTTATTTATTTAGTCATTATTTAAGATCCTTGGACAATTATAGTACATTTTGGTCAAAATATGACCCAAAGTCGGTGCGATTAGTGTTTGAATGGGCAAAAGGAGTTGATCTAAATTTTGACTAAAAAAATCCACAAATTGCATGAATGGATTTTCAAAATATAAAATATTTCAGCTTATGAGGGGTCACATTCCACTTCAAATATACATCCCCTGGGCATGCAAGCGAAATTGGTCTTTCAGCATCAGCGAATCATCCCCTCCAATGTTCACAACAAATTTACGCTACTGCTAGAATCGACTGACTTGTGGCATAAAATGTTATGCCCCAACTTACTCTTGGGTCCGGTCAGGTATAACATTTAGCGTAAATTACCCGCCAGTTACTAGCCTAGTAGCTTACCCGGCATTGGCGCTCTCAACATTTTGGGTTACGCCTCAGTTACTAGCGAGGTAGCGCTATTCTCCAGCTACCCGTCATTGGTGCACTCGGCCGAAAGAGTTGGTCCGGTATTAGATTTTGTGAGATGTGTGTTGGGAACAGATGTTAGGTAAGCCTATCATGAAAACAGCACACGACCAATGAATTTACCAAGAACTTATTTGAAAACCAAATTACCCTCTATAATAACATCATCCACAGCAAATTGCATTACAATTGACACATTAAAATAATCCTTTTTCGAAAACAATAGTTTGGGAATATGAGGTATCTGCCCGATGTGTTTATTTATTATGGTCTTCCGATGTAAAACACGTGGGTCCGGTTATACCAAGCTCATAATTTGAATGCATCTTGTAATGATAATGAGATCTTATAAATAAAACTAAACAAGCCTCACACATAGTTTGAGAAACAACCTCAAAAACAACAAAGCCACCTTAATTCAACTTTGCATTATACTATATTATATCATGATAGGCCTGATTCCAACCATGTGATAGTTTTTACTATCATTATGGCTGGAAAAGAATGATGTGATATCATGATATAAAACAAATATTGAATGCCTTTTGTTTGTGTAATAGTAAAACTATATCACTCGGTTCAATTTGGATTATTCCATTACACTCGGCTACGCCTCGTGCAATGGAAAAATCCAAATTTGACCTTGTGATATAGTTTGTACTATCATCACGCTAAGGCATTAAATATGTGTATACTATATATATATAAACAATCGAACAGATACGCGAGAATACTTTGTCATCAATGTATACCTTAATACATGTCATGCATGTATAACCGTGTTTTTGTTCAAATAACTAATGTTCGCAGGGATACGACGCACTGAGGATGTTTCAAACGTCAGATGAATTCTTTACGTCTTTAGGACTGGTTGAAATGCCGCAAGAGTTCTGGGATCGTTCTATAATAGAAAAACAGCCTGACAAAGAGATGGTCTGCCACGCCTCAGCTTGGGATTTCAACAATCAGAAAGATTTCAGGTATACTGGGCTATTTCTTAAGAGATCCACACACCCCCTGTGGAAGCTAGGATATAACATTAACATTCCCCACAAGAAGTGTAAACGTCAAATAGGGCTACCTGTACGGCTGGCCCCATATGAAATCTACACCAGTCATGTTTGTGTGTTAGTTTGTATGTTTGTTTCTTTTCATAAGGCATTTTATAAGGCATTTTATAAGGCACCGTTTAGAAGAAGAAAAAACGCACACAATTTTAACACAATAAATTACACAACAACATTAATAACAAACATTTCACGGACGGCAGACACTGACACCAAAACTGACATACCAGGATAGCCCATTAAGCCTGACATTAAGGAGCAAGCTTATTTCCAACGGGGTCCCAAATCGAAAGCAGAGGCCGTGAAGAAGTGCGAACAAAGAAAAAACAACAACAAATTAAGGAACAGGAAAACAAGCTTACCCCGTAAAATCAGACCTCTCTTGATTCAGAGACATGGTAGCCAGATGCTTTTTAACATTTTGCTTTAAAGGCATACTGGGTTGGCAAAACCTTGATCCTTGGTGGCAGTGCATTCCTATCCAGAATGGCATTGTAGCATGTTTTCCATAGGGGTGTATGGATTTTAACTGGAATAGCCCGTCAAGTATAGATCTGCATATACATGATAAAAGGATCCTATATTTAACATAGTGCGTCATAGTGATATCAGGAACGCTACCGACAAATGAAGGTGAGGTGCAGATAAGCCTATGGACCGCTGAATGCTCATGATGGATGAAGCCCAATTCCATGAGTAGATAGGCCTATACTAATGGCCCGCTCATGTACGTGATGGATGACCCCCATTGCAATTTTGAATACATCTTGAAAGGTCCCACAGTTCCATGTAACTGTCTTAAAGTATCAAGGTTTAAAATATCACATCCTTCGCAGAAAAGCGATTTTGGAAAAGTGTTCTTTAGGTCCCAGATACTGGTAATTCAATACTGGAACATAAAAATGGCCAGTATCGCTCGATACTGGTACGATTTTATTGTTTCAATATCGGTTGATACTGGAACGGCAAATTGTGTTCCAGTATTAAGCGATACTGGAACGTGTTTATGTTCCAGTATCGGTCGATACTGGTACACATGCTACCAGTAGTGATTTGTCCCAGTATTGCACGATACTGGTACATGATTGTGTTCCAGTATCGCCCTATACTGGAACACTATTTATATGTGACGGTATCGTCCGATACGGGAACACTGACTTTGTACCAGTATCGAGCAATACTGGGTGTTTTTGTATCGGACGATACTAGTACAGTCCAGAGTTTGGAACCTAAAGTACAACTTTTCCGCGATTTTCTCTTCTCTATTTCAAAGTTCAAAGCAATAAAAAGTTAACGAGTCTTTACTCCCTATCCTTAGAGTGAAACAGTGTACCGATATAACACAGGATGATTTCATCACGGTACATCATGAGATGGGTCACATTGAGTATTATCTTCAGTACAAAGATCAGCCCGTAGTGTTCCGAGGAGGAGCTAACCCCGGTTTTCACGAGGCAGTAGGAGATGTATTAGCACTGTCTGTATCGACGCCACAACATCTTTATGATATTGGACTTTTAGACGAGGTTGCTGACGATCCCGGTAGGACGATTATGTATTTACTATAAGGCCAAAAAAGTAAGGTTTGTCTCGGACTCCCGTGTGCTTACACCTTTAAAACTAATATTAAAACGCAAACATACTTTTACTCTAAGCCTAGCGTATCGATTTTGCAGATCCCCCTTATAACATTTCTGTTATTTCTGCTCAGGCGACAAAAAAACCTGTTCTACCATGTCTACGGGTCCGATTTTTTTTCGTTTTCCAATTCACCAAAATGTTCACCAACTTTTTCAAACACGCCCGACCGACCTGAGAGCTTCGTCTGCCCGTAGAACAGGGTGTTTTTATCGCCGTATCTTCTTCTTTCTCTTTCCAACCAATCTGAACACCGTAAGATGGAGGGGGAAAGACCAAAACACGTTAGCATTTCTTTAGCCTGAGACAAACCTTGTTTTCCCGGTCTTTATGTGTTAATTAAATGCCATATCGCTCATAGTGTGTGTTCTTTGTATCGCAGAGTTAAACAGTGTACGGACATCACTCAACAAAGTTTCATAACAGTTCATCATGAAATGGGTCATGTGGAATACTTTCTCCAATACAAGGACCAGCCTGTGGTCTTTCGTGGTGGTGCTAATCCAGGATTTCATGAAGCTGTTGGAGATGTCTTGGCTCTCTCAGTATCGACCCCACAGCATCTTTATGACATAGGCTTGCTCGACGAAATAGTTGATGATCCGGGTACTTTTGCTTTTGTATTATTTTTATGAAACAGCCTCTTCATAATCATTTCAACCGAAAATATGCAATGGAATAAAAAGAGTACTTCGTATGTTCATCAGCTTTTTCACTTGCATCCACGCACACCCGCATCCACTATAATTGTACATGCTGGCTAAAACATTACACGTTGTTGTATTTTACACTCAACGTTAACCCAAAGTTTTTAATAACATTAAACAAATTGAACAGTCCTGTAATATATTCACTAAATCAAAAAACACTACTCAAATATCTACAGTACAGCATGTGACGGACATACCCCTACACAAGTCATCGCTTGAACGGTGTCATACTGATCCATGGTGGAGCGTATGATAATTGGATGAGCCATCATAAACCAGGATGAACATGAACGATATAATCCAGAGGATGCAACTTTAACCAGGATGAACCAACATGAATCACGATGAACCAACATGCATCAGGTCTATCATTTAGTGTTGGTTCATGATGGTTCCTCCTGGTTGGTTCATATTGATTCATTTTGGTTCATGTTGACTCATGATGTGGCTCATCCTGTGTTAATGTTATGCTGACTTCTTTGCCTAATGTGCATTACGTTAAGTCATATCACTCTGCTGTTAAATATAACTCAAGATTTTATTTAAATAAACAAGTTGATTCGAAGGTGTTTTTTGTTTATTTTCTTCAAACAGCTCCAGCAGGTAGTATTACCATTATATTAAAAATAGTTTCATAGCTAAATATAAGTTTTATAATTCAATTATGACCACAATTAGATATTTGAATGTTAAAATATTTTTTGATCAGGGTATCAATCAGCGACTACAATATCTGATATCTATATAATGCCGAATTCTCTTAGATAGTATTTGCTCCCCCCTTCCAAAACTTTCCTGCTCCGCCAACTTTATACCTCCTGAGCCGCTCATAATTGCAACCATTGCACCAGTGGTATGAACTAAAATAAATCAGATTCGAGCGGAAAGATCTGACCTGAATGAACATAAACCAACAAGAACCATGATGAGCCAACATAAACCAATACGGCATCGGGGTGAACCAATAGGAATCAGAAGAAACCGAGATGACCGTATTTGAACTGGGATGAACCAGTTTGAACCAAGATGAACCAGGATAAATCGACATAATGAGATAACTCAGGGTGAACTGGAATGAAGCAGGGTACACTGGAATGAACCAGGGGGAACCGGAATGAACCAAGGGGAACTGGAATGAACCAGGGGGAATTGGAATGAACCAGGTCGAATATATGGATATTAACAAACCTGCTCTGAGATAATACGACATAAACCAAGATTTTAGCGGAGATGTTAAGCAACGTGAGCAGAAATAAAATGATATGCAATTAAGCCTTAATTTGTTTAATATTGATTTGTTAATGATAAACACGTGGTTGATATTCATTTAGATATTAAACGTTATGCAGCTCTTCATGCCTATTCGGGTATTTTAATCATCCTTCAGCGGCATCCATTGCTATTGTTTTACGAAATATGCACATCTTTTGAGCAATTGAATAACAATTCAAGGTATCGTTTCGCTTTGTATTTTTTCGCAGAGGCTGACATCAATTATCTGATGAGCATTGCTCTGGATAAGATTTCTTTCCTTCCATTTGCCATCTTAATGGATCAGTGGAGATGGGGTTTGTTTGATGGTAGCACAACGGAGGATACATTTAATGACGAGTGGTGGAAACTAAGGTCAGAGTTCATGATAAGCCGGAAGTGCAGAATGAATACCCTGGGCTCCAGATTAAAAACAGACTTTTACTTTGGACATTTATGATGACATAAACTACTCTAAATAAGTTCGGACTTTAATCACCAATTTTTAAGATTTTTTGTGATTTATTCATCATTGTGTTTCATACTTATGAAAAGCTGATAGGTTCATCTTTCCAATGATATCCGTAGCAATTACTTGTTTCAGTGCTAGCCATCTGCTTGAGAATGTAGGTCTCTATCAAAATGTGCCAAAGTCACCACTATTACGCCCTCAAAAGAACAACAGAACAACTCTGCCTTCTGTTTAATGAAGTGTTACATTGACAATGTAGAGTGATGTACTATCATGACTTTTGAGCACAAATAACAAAAATAGTGATGATATTGCTCCATTCAGATTGCGACTTCCCCATGTTCTCAAACAAGTGGCTGAGCACTGAAACAAGTGATTGCTACGAAGTTGATATCATTGTATAGATGAACACGTAATGAATAAATTAATAGATATACGAGTGGTGATTGGAAACAATTTCCGAACTCTTTTTGAGGAGTTTACTTTGCACAGGCACACAGGCGAGCGTATAAATACCCATGCAAATTTGCTGAGGGTGGATCCTATCTGCTGTGGCAACGTTTGCCTTCATCTCAGTTTCAATTTTCTGGCGTCGCCCGTCAATTCTTTTTAAAAAAGTCACATTTATAAGGGAGCCCAGAGAATTAATTCCGTAAATCTGTCAAATAGCATATAATGTGAGTACACAAGATCGGGATGACGTCATACAAACGTGGGTAATTTGGCGGTAAAGGCGGACGATAACCTCTGGATTGCTGAACTACAAAATATGGTGTATGCTGTTACCTACATATTTTGAAATGGTTTGCAGTCTGGTGAATAGTTGGCCACTTTAAATATCACTAAAAACGTTTTATATGTAGCAACATTGAACAGTCAGTACAAACTAGTTATCAATAATGGGCTTGTAACATCAATATTGATGATTAGCCAAATGAAAATAAAAATTGTGTGACAGTAGTTTATGAGTTATTTACGATATATACTATATAACGCGTGTGTCCAGCGGATACGTTCTCGCTCCACAATGCAAAGGTTGTGGGTTTGAGTCCCAGTTGCGGCCAGCGTGTTGTGTCCTTGGGCAAGGGCAGGCACTTTACCGCGCTTGCCTCTCGTCACCCAAGTGTATAAATGGGTACCGACATTGATAAATCTTGGGAAGGTAAAACAGATTCGTTGTGCGGGAGGAGTGGCGAACCCCCACAGCAAACATTACAAGGAGGAATCTGGCCCAAACGCCAAGGAAAACAAGATGGGCACTCCGCGCACGAGTTTAGCTCGACTTTACTTTTTTTTTTAAATTTACTATATAATATAATAACTGAATTATATACTAAGATTTTTTGCAATACATTTTAATTTGAAACATAATTGTGAAATCTCTTGAACTGGTGTAACTGCCGTAATTGAGAACGCTATATGCTGACACTGTAAATTGCCCGAGACTTCATCTTTTATATGTTTTACACATAATCTGAGTCTATTATATGCTTCTTCGTATTGAAATGATTGCTTACGATAGAGGTTATCCACAACGGACTACAAAGGGTAATCGCACTCATTACGCATGAACCGTGTTACCAAATGGGCTTACTATCATGCAACAGATGTGTCTCTTCTCTCTGCACAAATATACAAGATGGCAGCTAATCCGTTACACGGATAATCTCTATTTTATCGGATAATCTCTATTTTATCTTTTATTTTACAGGTTGGAATTCCAAGGTCTTATTCCACCCACCGAAAGATCTGAGGCCGACTTTGATCCAGCCGCCAAATACCATATACCATCGGATACCCCATACATTAGGTATATTTTTGATAATTAAATGAACGAAATTGATCAGCATTATGATTATGTAACTATGTCATGACTACGTACATTCGGTTATTTTTATTTTCAAATTTCCTTCAAAAACCATAGATTACACTAACAAACTGACAATTCTTTCAAAAATGTGGTTAATATTGGAAACCATAACTCATGAAAGTTATATAGTCTAATCACAATGTTTTCAAATCAAATGTAAAAATTCTGTTTAATAAAACTCCACAAAGATAACAAGCCGTTGGGTCGTTAATAGACACAAACGGGCCCCGCAAATGCCCGATCAATACCGCAGTATTCAATATCGTGATATGATACGCACAAACGTTATGGATAGCAATTATTGACCATTAAACATACAGGGCATGCCAGAATGAAAATTGTGTTGGATAAAAAATATTTAAAACATTTATACGACCTTTGCAGGTACTTCATAAGCCACATTCTTCAGTTCCAGTTTCACGAGGCACTTTGCAATGCATCTGGTCATGTAGGACCACTACTGAAGTGTGACATCTACAAATCTCAGGAAGCGGGCAAACTTCTAGGGTAAGAAGGATTATTTATAGTAAGAATAAGATATTATAAATCGATTATACCTTTTTCTAGATTTTTTGAACACTTATACTTTAATCCCAGTATAATTATTTACATTTCGGTCATTAAACATCGAGTGCGTAGTGCACGAAACGTTGACGTTTTGCGGTTTTACCACTGTCCACGCGGCAGGCGTCTGCAGACGACATTCCAAAAGTCCACAAAATGTTTCAAAAATGTAAAAATTATTGAATTAAATTACCATTTGTGGTATCACCATAAAAATGCATTAAAGTAAGTACAAACATGCCTAGTATTGGTTCAGTAATCCTTGAGACCTTGAAAGTTGGCAAAGGATTCTGAATTTGTTTTTGTACACGGTGAAACTAATAGCCACGTGGAAAGGATTTTGCAAAATCTGTTTTGTACATTGATATAGAGAAGCGTATTTCAGACTAGAAACTGAAACAAAACCACTCCTGTTTGTTGTCTATATGTATGAAGTCATTCGCCGATTTTAAAAGGGGTTGTCAAATGAAATTGGAATGTAAACGTCGTACTCTTTCAGGAGTGACAGGGGTTGTCAAATGACATTGGAATTTAAACGTCGTTCTTTTGCAGGAGTAACAAGGGTTGTCAAATGAAATTGGAATTCACGTCGTACTCTCGCAGGAGTGACATGGGTTGTCAAATGACATTGGAATTTAAACGTCGTACTCTTTCAGCAGTGACAGGGGTTGTCAAATGACATTAGAATTTAAACGTCGTACTATTGCAGGAGTGACAGGGGTTGTACAATGACAATGGAATTTAAACGTCGTACTCTTGCAGGAGTGACAAAGTTTGTCCATGACATTGGAATTTAAAGGTCAGGAGTAACAAGGGTTGTCCAATGACATTGGCATTTAAACGTTGACTTTTTCAGAAGTGATAGGGGTTATCCAATGACATTGGAATTTAAATGTAGGAGTGCCAGGGATTGTCAAATGACATTGGAATTTAAACGTCGTACTTTTGCAGGAGTGACAGGGTTGTACAATGACATTAGAATTTAAACGTCGTACTCTTGCAGAAGTGACAAGGTTTGTCCAATGACATTGGAATTTAAACGTCGTACTTTAGGAGTGACAGGGGTTGCTAACTGACATTAGAATTCAAACGTTGTACTTTTGCAGGAGTAACAGGGATTGTCGAATGACATTGGAATTTGTTCGTCTTATTCTTGTGTATATCAGGCGTGTGATCTGACTGACTATAGGTTTGTTTGAATAATAGAAAATCAAATTGATATCGTTTAATACCTAGCTTCAAATTGTTCTACCAAGTATCCAAATAACCGACTAATTCAGTTTTAATTTTAATATGATTATCCATGCTGTTGATTTGTCGTGTGTTTCAAACAGGGACATGTTGAAACTCGGCTCAAGCGTTCCATGGCCCGATGCGATGGAAAAGATCACCGGACAACGTGAAATGAGCGCTCTTCCGTTGGTGAAATACTTTGAGCCATTGATGACATTCTTGGAGGAGGAGAACGCCAAAATGGACGAAACTATCGGATGGCCTGATACAGAATGGAGACCACAAAGTAAGATTTATTATTCTACCTGATATAGTTTATACGGAATAAATCATATGCTGGTAATTTATATCCGCTAATACATACATACAGGGTGAGTCAGAAATATGTTTTCTTTGTAATACTATATTTGGTTTTGAATATGCAGGCCTACTATTTCTGTGGCGCTTTCCCCAAAAAAGTGCCCGTTCTTTCTGACTCACCTTGTAGATGTGAAAAATGAAAAATGAAAAATGAAAAAGAAGAAGTAACATCCCGGATGGTTTATTATGGCAAGCTTTCGGATCAACCGTCCTTCATCAGGCTCTAGATGTTATGCTGTGGTCTACATGTACATGCTGATTCATGTAG
This sequence comes from Ophiura sarsii, assembly GCA_035610835.1. NCBI lineage: Eukaryota > Metazoa > Echinodermata > Ophiuroidea > Amphilepidida > Ophiuridae > Ophiura > Ophiura sarsii. The sequence goes on along the minus strand of CM069451.1, from coordinate 31,467,716 downwards.
ATAAATTCGTAATCATAAATTCAACGGTTCAGTGTAGAGTTTTGAACCAGTTTCAACAGCAGACATGCAAACGTGCACATTAGCGCAGGAATAGCGAAATTTACCACATTATATAACACAGCCTCTGTGAAAAATATGATTAAATATGATGTTTTACTATACTGTATAATAAAGCTGCTATTTGTTTTCAAACACGATAGCGCCACCAATGTATAAATCGGGAAAGAAAAAATGCAGCAATAAAAAGTGGTATGTGATTTTGTTTTTGTCAATAGGTGGCTGTCACTCGGGGATCTTTTTCCTCCAATACTCAACCATGTCAACCCTGTTAATCTTTGCTCTTTGTAATTTGTGACAATTTTATTGTTTTAACAGCTTTTAACAAATAGTGGTTTAGGCGACGAAAAACACATGTTCTACGGGCAAACGGGAGCAAAGAATTACAAAATTTAACCCAAACAATCAACAACAAATAATTTAAACAAATTTTGAAGAAAAAAAACCCCGGTCGGTCGGGCCCGTAGAACAGGTTTTTCCCCGTCGCCTTGTGGGGGCACAGCACTAAATATACCGCCCATTGGATTACGTGTAAAATAGAGCTAAACAAGTCGCGATTTTGGGTCCTTAGTAACTCTTTTTGGAATGTCTCGAATGCTTCATTCTAACAAACAAGTATTAAAATTTCATAAAATCGTCAAGAACAGATACCCATTCCAATTAGATTTTACGATATGATCATTTAAAGAGCGCCACCCCTATTTTCAGCCCGGACTCTCGCCTTCTGACCGCCTCCGAGCATGTGTATTCATCCACATTATAAATTTTCGGTACAATCGAAAATCTTTATTTTGCAATATCCTGAGCAAAGAACAAGAGATTATCTTTCATTTTAATTATAAAATGCTACCCTCACGTCAAAATTATTCCCAAAGGACCCCATTTATCACAACCTCGGTTTTTGTTTTTGCCGGAACTTACTACCATTACACAAAACGAGGAGTGATTTAGTGCTGTGCGCCCTTGTGGTTCTGTTGGTACTGGATCTCGTCACATTGGGCTATTCCAGTTGAAATCCATACACCCTCTATGGAGGACATTACCTTATAATATTCCCTACACAGGTTTAAGGAGTGTGAATTTCAAATGGGGTTACCTGCATGGGTGACTCCATTTTGAAATCTACGCTCCCTGTGTAGACGATTAAGGTCATGTCTTCCATAGGGGTTGCATGGAAATTAACGAAATTGCTCATTTCTTTTGCACAAAATATGTCGTTTATTTATTCCACTGCAATTTTAATCATTATTTTATGGCCTTTCCACTTGTTGCAAGAATTTGTTTCACTTTGCACGTTGGGTATTTTAACGTATGACATTCATGGTATGTTAGTATGTCTTGGTGGTTGTTTGTATTGGTAGTTAATAGATGGATAAATAATTGAAGGAACCAATAGAATTGAAAATATATTAAGACTCGAACCTGATCCCAACGTTTCGAACCGGAAAGACTAGAAGAAGAGAACCATATTCTTTTATTTTATTATTGATTTCAAAATATTTTTATTTGTTTCTATAATTTTACAGCACCACCGGACTTCAATAGTGCAACAATAATGAGAACCTGCTTCTGGACACTCCTGCTCAGCCTTTCTGTTGTCCTCGTATTCAAATCTTAAAGTGAATCATAATACAAAAACGTCAAATGTTGGTCAGAATTCAAAACACTTCAGAACTGATTACAGAACGGAAAATGTATAGACCATTATGAAATTAACACTTTCCCATAATATACAAAACAGATTTGTCAGAAACATTTCCCAACTTTCAAAGTCTATTTCAAGGATTACTGAGCTAATATTGGGCAAGTTTGTACCTAATTTGATGCATTATTCATGGTGATTCCAAATATGGTGATGAAATTCCATAATTTTGACTTTTTTGAAACATTTTGTTAATTTTTGGATCTAACGTCTGCGGACGACTGCCTCTCGTGGAAAGTGTTTCCGGCTGTGTTTGTGTTGACCTGCCAGTCATTTTAATTTAGCACCCAGTACCTTCAGATATTCAGACAAATCCGTTGTGGTAATTCATCATAAAAAAATTACAGTAGTTTCAATTTTGTAAACATTTATTTTTCATTTATTTTTTAATTCTTTATTCAATGATACATATAATTACACAATGACATCAATAAAATTTACAGTAATATCAATTTTGTAATTGTTTTATTTATTTTTTTGTAATTCTTTATTCAATGGTTAAGGCCACTTAAAAAAAAAGTTATTTCGGTTCTCGTAGCCCTCCCTCCTCACTTTCTGTGATATGGTCAAAACATTTTTTTAATATCAATTTTCATAGATTATTGAGTTTCTAATACTGAATGTCAATGGTTGATAGGCCTAGTTATGTATTAATCAACTAACAGTCACTTTCAAGTGTTTTTAGACAACTCTAGAGGTCTAATCCACATAAAACTTAACATAAAAAGAGCCTTTTTCCTTATGCTGCTGAAAGATGCTGGTAATATGGATTTTGCATGAAAACAGCCATATTTATGTGTCAATTCAGTAAAATATAAAAATAAAAACCGCCCTCCCTCTTCACTTTTCGAAGGTCTGTGATACGAGAATCTAATAATTAATTTTAAATGACCATACATATAATTACCGAGCATGATATCGAGTGTCCCTCAAAAAGGGACTCAGTATTCGGCTATATCTTTATACAATCTGATAGATAATGTAGTTGGCTTTCAAATGCCGTTGAATTGAGTGTGATTATACTTTTCTCAATATGTTTGATCTATACAACGAGCACTCAATGTCAGGCTTGTGCCACTTAAATTCATCTTTAAACATTTCGTATTTGGATTTGGTGGTTAAAATAATTATGCTTCAATATAACTAAATAACCTTTCGCATGCAGTTTGTTTTGTCGAATTTGCTTGAGTCTGCCCAAAGATATGATTGTTTGACCATGAGCAAACAAAATCAAAATTGTGTATCTGTAGATTTGTCGCAATACTGGTTTGCATTTTAATAAAAATCAATGTTTATATCAATTTTCTGACTTAGTGACTACTTTCCCGCATTTTCCCGCATAATAGAGAGCACGTGTGGTCTAGTGGATAGCATGCAGGTTTCACGATACAAAGGTTGTGAGTTCAAGCCCCGCTATAGCCAACAGGTTTGTATCCTTGGGCAAGGTACTTAGTCTCAATTGCTTCGTCGACCCAAGCGATATTTGGGGAGCTGTTAGGATATCAGAATCTAAGTAGTGCTGATAGGCGTGTGCACTTGTTGACTGGTAGCCGCCTAAGTGTAGCGACCAAAGGATTCTGATATCTAAACTGGCAGCGATAATAATTGATTTTAAAAAAGCGCTTTGGGACTGTGCTCAGTGTGCTTGCATTGTGGAAAGCGCTATATAAGAACGGTAATATTATTATTATTATTTATAATGATGAAATCCATTTGTAATGCAATGATATACGCTGTCGTCAAGCGTTTGAATAGAATTTGATTTTCTGTAATATCATTTGTTATATTATTATGATAACAATAAAGAGATACTATAGAATCCTTCAATAATAAAATATTCTTTGTATAAACAACAATCACTTAATTTGATGAAGTTTGAGCTGGGCAAGTAATTGTGAAAACTACGCTGTATCTGGTTACCATGGTAATAATTATCCAAGATTTATTGAAGATTCAACGTTATCAAAATAGTATACAACTTAGCGGGTTTGATTTAAAATATCAACGAAACGGTTACCGGTGTATTAATATTTTGTCAACAACTTCGTCCCTGGATGGATTTTCGAAGAATGTTCTACGTTTAAAATGTGAAAACACTGTCAAACTGTCTAGATAATACTTGATTATACGCATTCAATACGTTGGTCGTAATTGACAGAAATCGAGGCCGTATTTCACGGGACAAAATTCCTAAAGTTGCGCAGAATCGACACATTTCCCTAAAGTTAAGGTAAAGCTGACAATTATGGCAGGCCGGCCACTTATAGAAAAATCATCGGCCATTTTATAAACCTTTTTAAGGCAAACCAAGTGACACTTAGTGCAACTTTTTTTATTAGTTTTTGTGTGCAACATGCACATTATTTCATACCAAAATACATTTTAAAACTATAACACGTAAACACAAAATTTATATAAAGACAATAACACAAATCAAATGACCACAAATGCGACGTGTTAAATAAGCGACAATAAAGCAATACAGACAGGACAATACAAGACAATATACATGGCTTCAGGAACGTCTTTTCTGGACCATTTTAGTTGATCGATTGATTTCAATATCTTATTATTTAAGCTTAACAATAACAAGGTGGCTTCAGGACAGCTTTCCATGACCAATTTGAGTTCAAAAACTCAAAAATGTTGTGCGCTCCGCGCGAATACAGCTATTACAGGTTTTAACATTATTATGAACCACACCAAAAACTCTAAATATTATGTAGAGGACGTTAACTTATTATCATACTGGACCATTAGTGTTAGAAATGCTATTTTTTTGCGCGCTTCGCGCAATTATTGGTTTCAATATATCATTATTTACTTATTTTAACAAGATGGCTTGAGGACAGTTTTTCATGACCATTTAAGTTCAAAAACTCAAAGTTTGTTTTCTAGAGGTTTTAATATTATAATGGCCTTCAAACCACAACAAATTCTCTATACCAAATATTATATCCGTTTTAGTGTTAAAATCACAATTTATGCGCGCTTCGCGCGTATAAGGTTCAACTTTTCAATATCTAAGATCAACAAAATGGCTTCAGTTTTTTTGTTGCCCCCCCCCCCCCATCAAAACAGTCCTGGATACGCTATTGTACCTGTCCATCACCGTAGTAATTGTGCTCTTATAAGTTATAACGCGATCAGAAAAAGTGCAGAACTTCTCTGAAAAGCAAGATCAACGTTTACAAAACTAGCAAAACACATTTATATTCTGATACTTCATACTGAAAATATTCAAAATCATCATAAAGCCATGTGTATAAGCAACAAAACATCAAATAGAGTTGTGCTCGTAACACGCTTCTCACTTTTTGAATAGCAAAACTTTAATGAAAAAAGAGGTTTAAATTTGTGGGTAAACGCTGAAACCATAAAACACTGGCCAATATCAAAGAAAGTTCATAGGTCGGAAACAAACCATCATGAACCATGTTGTCATGTTACTATTACCATTGATATCAGTATGACAAATGCTCATAGCGCTGGTAATTCAATAATATGATTCACACTTGGAAATTCATTACCCTGAAGCTTTTGAACTATAGAACTTTCGTCATCGGGAAAAGGGTTATCTGAATTGACACATAATAACAGACAAGTAGTCCCACAGTGATAGTAATACCAGACCTATCGGGATACTTCACGTAGCAAAGCTATATCCAACATTCCAGTTTTCAAGCGAGCATTATACAACTACATAATTAGTGAAACGGATGTAGAGGTCGCGTTCCTACGTACCAATCCCTTTCACTGATCGTACGTACAGTGTGTCCCTATACAAACCATATACCAGATTGAGAATCAGTGGCGTTAATATGAATACAAATATAAGTAGGGAAGGGCCAATAAAGACAGTCCCTTATCTACGGCCGCCAATGTCTTAGCTACGCCACTGTGTGTCAGTCGCTTGAGCTCATTTAATTTAGGCTAATATTAATTAATTAATTAATTAATTAATTAATTTGAATTAGTTTGACCAAAGATAATTTAGTGTGCCTTTAGGGGTTTTCAAAACTTGTTTGACCCCCCTTTTTTTGGAGCTTCAACACTTTTTTGACCACCCCCTATGATTTCCCCTCCAAAGTATTTATGAACGCTCCTTTAAACACTCTTGGGGTGGAATTGTTGAAAAAAACTAAATGGGGCGAAATTTCGCCTGGAAATCGGATTTGCCGGCGACGGGATTTCGAACCGGGGTCCTCCATCATTAAAAAATCAGTGTACTCGGCCAAATTAGTCCACTCGGCCAGGGGTCACGTGCCCGTCCCGTAATTAAAAATTCCGTGCGGATTTATCACCAACCGTGAGCACCCTACGAGATAGACTGAGGCGACACGGGCTGCCTGCATAGTTTTCAAATGGGATTTCATAAACCATAACATTAATTAATTTTTGGCGCTTCGAAGCATAATTCCAAAAAATGACGCAAACTCGAATTTAAGTACTCGTGATTAATCGAGCATACAATGTATTTCTTTGTAGCCTAAATGGTAAATGATACAGAACTAGCACTGAATATTTGAATGTTTTCAGGTGCTTCTGGGTTGATCAAGCACATCGTGAAAAATATGAACACTCATCATGCTCATGCTGACTACGGAATATTGAATGAAATAGGACAGGTTGCGCGATTTTTTAGGGACACACTGTAGGCCCACTTGATGCTTTACCAACCTGTAGTTCGTGACTATTAAAGTGTATGGGAAGACACCATAGGCCTACTACTACTGGAGAAATTGCCGACGAACAACACGAAATAGCCAGTGCGTGCGTACAGAGCCATCGATACGTCTTAGCTGTTTCCTAGAACTAGCAGGACCTGTCTATCACTTTTGATAGTCAAAATTTGACTGCCACCAATATTTTCCAATATCTTCAGACCTATCAGCAGATCAGCGTCTTAACATTGATAGTCTATAGTACCATTATGCGTTATTCAGCCAACTATGAAGTGCTCCTAACCATTTGTGCGTTGGTAACACTGAAGACATCAGTATGTGACTTCACCAGCAGTGGCTCGAATCCCGATCGAAGAGCACGAGCAGGGCAGATGATTGCTAACGAAACTGAAGCTCTAATATTTTTAGAACAGTATAATGTTCAGGCAATGGAAATATTCTATGATTCTACGATCGCTTATTGGAATTATGAAAGTGACATAAATGATGCCAATACACAGAGAAGGGTGAGTATAGGCTAAAAATGAGGTATAGTTATAATGGCTGGCGATATTGTTTGTTAGTTGTGGTGTTTGTTGGGAGATGTTTGTTTGTTTGCTGGGGGTGTCTTTTGGGGTGTCTGTTAGGGTGTCTGTTGGGGTGTTTGTTGGTTTAGCTATACAAACCACCTCCATAAATCACGTGAAGACTTTACTGTCAGCCTTGTAGAGGAAGGTGCGATATTGGCTTATTAGCGCATTAGCGCAATTTTGCAAATGTCGCTAATTGCACCAAATTAGCGTGTAAGATCAATGTAAATTAGCGCTAATTGCAGTGCTAGTACAAATGTGCGCTAATGCGCTAAAACCTATTAGTTTTTAGCACAATTAGCGCGATATCCCTTGTTCCTAGCGTTGTAAGCGCTAAAGTGCAATTTCTGAAGATGAACCAAGTCTAGGAGTCGCGCAATTAGCGCTAATAGCGCTAATAGCGCTAATAGCGCTAATTGCACTTGATTAGCGTTGTAAGCGCTAAAGTGCAATTTCTGAAGATGAACCAAGTCTAGGAGTCGCGCAATAGCGCTAATTGCACTTGATTAGCGGTCTTGCGCTAATAACGCTAATTGCACTTGGTTAGCACTCTGCCGCAATTAACGCAATTAGCGCGATATCCCGTGTTCCTAGCGTTGTAAGCGCTAAAGTGCAATTTCTGAAGATGAACCAAGTCTAGGAGTCGCGCAATTAGCGCTAATAGCGCTAATTGCACTTGATTAGCGTTGTAATCGCTAAAGTGCAATTTCTGAAGATGAACCATGTCTAGGAGTCGCGCAATTAGCGCTAATAGCGCTAATTGCACTTTATTAGCGGTCTTGCGCTAATAACGCTAATTGCACTTGGTTAGCACTCTGCTGCAATTAGCGCAATTAGCGCGATATCCCGTGTTCCTAGCATTGTAAGCGCTAAAGTGCAATTTCTGAAGATGAACCAAGTCTAGGAGTCGCGCAATTAGCGCTAATAGCGCTAATAGCGCTAATTGCACTTGATTAGCGTTGTAAGCGCTAAAGTGCAATTTCTGAAGATGAACCAAGTCTAGGAGTCGCGCAATTAGCGCTAATAGCGCTAATTGCACTTGATTAGCGGTCTTGCGCTAATAACGCTAATTGCACTTGATTAGCACTCTGGTGTGATTCGTGTGTCCTCCGGAACCCTGCGGGGCTCTATATAAACATGCTCCGTTAACACAACCTTTTTAGAGACACCCTGTATAATTATGATTTGCTTTAGTGAAAAAATAATGCATAATAGCGTATTTAGCACTTACCTAACAAATTAGCGATGATAGCGTTTTTAACACCAGCGATGCTATTAGCGCTATTAGCGCTAATGATGCAATTAGCGCTATTAGCGATATTAGCGCTAATTGCGCGATGGCATCCCTCATTTCTTTGAAAACTTATTTGATATCGTATAATAGCGTTTTTAGCACTTACTTGCAAAATGAGCGATAATAGTGTTTTTAGCGCTAATTTCGCTAATTAACACAGATGCTAAGTCCCCGCGCTAAAGCGCTAAAAAGCCAATCCCGCACCTTCTACGCCTTGTAAGACACGAGAGAAAAGACAGTGTGAAATCAATCTCAGTTGCCACACAGGCCTATGTGTATACGATTATGTGAAGCCGGTATTCTGGTGAAATACCATTATAAAAACCTTATTAGAAATATTGTTCATTTCATTATTGTTCTGTGTTTTCTTACCATTACAAATAATTCCTTTCGCTACAAAATAAACTTTGTTTCTTTGAAATCGTTGGTATAATGACGGAGATGTGGTCAATTATAGTCTAAAAGTAGTCGCAAAACCGCTTGGGCCAATGGGTGACGTAATAGTGACATACATGTACATGTGATGGAAAACTGGAATGAATGGATCATATACATGTACAGCACCGTGAACATACGAGATTCATGTTCAGGCGTGGATAATGCCGGGGGGGGGGGGGGGGCGGTCTTCTTCTACCAAAATCATACGTAGATGTGCCTCCCAGACTTTGAAATCCGACTTTCAATATAAGACCTGCATAATGCAAAATTAAAACCCGATCGGTATACCAAATTTGGTGAAATGTCTACCGAACAATGTACATGTATTTACAATAAACAGAACGTTAGTAGAAAATTGGGTTCTCAAAAGTTTTAACCAAAATTGGGTTCTCAATAGTGTATTTTGAACATTTGAACTTCGGATATTGGAAATCCAGCAGTTATTGAATATGTCAAGCCTTTTTAAGGGGGGATCAATAAACTTATCTGACAAAGTACACCCTTCTATAAAACATAACATAATTAAGGGGACATTAATATACCAAAAACCTTAATGATTAACACCCATCAATATACCAAATTTCGAGAAAAGGCACCCGAAAGGCAGGCACATTATTATACGTATACCACTATATAGTGAGTACCCCCCCCCCCCCCCGGGGATAATGTTGCATTTTTCTCGGTTAAACTGCCCTAACTCATTTCAGATCTAAATTCAAGCTGGAAAACCTGGTTTCTCGATCAAACAATGGTTACAATTACGGTTTCTTAATCCCTCGACCCATACAAAGACATGCCTTGACCCATACTACACCTTTGTCAAATACAGACTGTAACACACACAAAAAAGCAATTACATTTATCCTGTCGCTGCAGGTATCAAACATCAAATCCACGTTATTGTGCTCATTCCGTCTCTTATAAATAGAAAACTGTTTAAATAAAATAACTAACTATTTCACCGGTAACTTTTGTTGTTGTTGGTATAATACAATGTCTTCATGTATTTGAGATTCATTTGAATCGTATAACAGCCCCCTGATTATTCATTTATTTGTCTCTACAAGGTGAGTCAGAAAGAACGAACATTTTTTACAAAGGCGTCACAAAAACTGCCTTATTAATGTTACACTAATTTGAGTAAAGCCCCAAATGTTGAAGCCATTCCACTGGATGGTCGAATTATAAAACTATTCGTTAATGTATTCTAGGGAGGTTTGCTTTATAAATAAGCTGAGATACCCCTTTTCACTTTTTGTGGGCGAAGCCACCCTAAAATCATGTGATTGCAAAAATTTACACATTTAGGTCTTTCTAGACATAAGTGGAGGCTGCCATGTTTGTAGTCTTTGTAATTTACACGTACCTACTGCAGTTTACTTTAACAGTACCCGCAGTCTGTGCTGGAGTCAAAGCTATGTGTTTATAGTTGATGATTCAATCAGAGAGATGTTACTATATCCCAACAGAGAGACATAATAGCTTATCTTGTCTGACTAGCTTATATTGTTTGATTAAGGAAAAATCTCCACTTGTTGTCTAATAAGTGGTGAGTTGTGGATGTGTCATTTATACATAGATTGTTCTTCAGACGGCCCCCCCCCCCCCCCCCCCCCCCCCCCCCTCCATGCACACAAATCAACTTTATTGGTTTCCTGTACTATTTTTAGACTGCGGTGTTTTGATTTGTTTTTTGGTTTGAATTATGGAAAAATACATACACCATTTCCCTGGTATTTTGGTATGAAATAGATGTTTGGTTACAAAACATGATTTTTTCTCTTGGATCGCACCCCATTCCATTTTATCTTTCTTGAATTCATACTTTTCCATCATAACTCAACAGCTCTATTTATTCCTGTCATTTTAAGATTTTGAATACAACATTCATGTGCCTTTTGATGTTTTCAACTAGTTTCATTAATTGGCATCGCTGAATCAACCAACCAACAATTATATACTCTGTGTAATTGCCTCCCTGTGGATTTGCTTTAAAATACCGGGTTTTCTACTTAAATTGATGTAACATTATAACAATAAGGCTTTTCGGGATGCCCTGTCGATGTCACCGATCCTGTATTGGACATTAAACTAGCATAGTTGGATTTTAACTACAGTTTGTCTTGTTTTAGTTCCTTGTACTAGAAATTTAATCTTGGGTAATTAAATCTGTGTTATCACCATTTGTGTAGCTCTCACCGATAGCCTTTTTGACAAACAAAAAAATCGCACAGTTGCCGTGTGGTGTAGTAGAGTTAGGGTTATCTATGATGAAAATTACAAAATGTTGGAATGAAAAAAGATTTTTTTTTGCTATAGACCTATAACCCTAACTCGAGATCACCACACGGCAACAGATTTCTTTTCCGACACCCAAACAGAAAGGTCACCCCGACCCCCGGGGGATTTGAACCACGGACCTCCAGTACCAGGGCCCAGATCCTAGCCACTACACCACGTCTGTCAGTCGACACTCGGCGAGTATATTCGCCTCGTTATATAGCCTGGTCCGTTTTGTAGCCAAAAAACCTGCACGCCGGGTTATAAAAACATTTTTTCCGCACGGTGTAGTAGAGTTAGGGTTTTCTATGATGAAAATTATAAAATTTTGGAATTATTTAAAATAAAATAAAAATTGCTGTATAACCCTAACTCGAGATCACCACACAGCAACAGATTTCTTTTCCGAGACCCAAACTTCACCAGAAATGTCACCCCGACCCCCCCCCCCGGGATTTGAACCACGGACCTCCAGTACCAGGGCCTAGATCCTAGCCACTACACCACGTCTGTCAGTCGACACTCGGCGAGTATATTCGCCTCGTTATATAGCCTGGTCCGTTTTGTAGCCAAAAAAACCCTGCACGCCGGGTTATAAAAACCTTTTTTCCGCACAGTTGCCGTGTGGTGTAGAGTTAGGGTTATCTATGATGAAAATTATCTAGCCTGGTCCGTTTTGTAGCCAAAAAACCTGCACGCCGGGTTATAAAAAAAAAAATCCGCACAGTTGCCGTGTGGTATAGTAGAGTTAGGGTTATCTATGATGAAAATTACAAAATGTTGTAATGAAGAAAAAAATAAATATTGCTATATAACCGTAACTCGAGATCACCACACGGCAACAGATTTCTTTTCCGACACCCAAACTTCACCAGAAAGGTCACCCGACCCCCTTCCCCAACCTCCAGTACCAGGGCCGAGATCCTAGCCACTACACCACGTATGTCAGTCGACACTCGGCGAGTATATTCGCCTCGTTATATAGCCTGGGTCCGTTTTGTAGGCAAAATCTGCATGCCGGGTTATAAAACCTTTTTTTCTCGCACAGTTGCCGTGTGGTGTAGTAGAGTTAGGGTTATCTATGATGAAAATTATAAAATGTTGGAATAAAAAAAAGAAATTGCTGTATAAATCCCTAACTCGAGATCACCACACGGCAAAAGATTTATTTTCCGACACCCAAACTTCACCAGAAAGGTCACTCCGACCCCCCCCCCCCCCCCCGGGATTTGAACCACGGACCTCCACTACCAGGGCCCAGATCCTAGCCACTACACCACGTCTGTCAGTCGACACTCGGCGAGTATATTCGCCTCGTTATATAGCCTGGTCCGTTTTGTAGCCAAAAAACCTGCATGCCGGGTTATAAAAACATTTTTTCCGCACGGTGTAGTAGAGTTAGGGTTTTCTATGATGAAAATTATAAAATTTTGGAATTATTTAAAAAAAAATAAAAAAAATGCTGTATAACCCTAACTCGAGATCACCACACGACAACAGATTTCTTTTCCGACACCCAAACTTCACCAGAAAGGTCACCCCGACCCCCACCCCTATTTAAAAGTATCGTATATTATTCAATGTAGCTCTAATAACGTATGACTCTTTTAAAAACTTCCGAGCCACGAACAATCGGAATAGGCAAGAGGCTGTATAAAAATTGACCTTTGGTCCGGGACAAAAGCATGTCGTTAACATTGCATGGGATCACCTGACCGTAAAACCAAAAAAATGGATCCACATTTTGTATTTATTCAAGCTTACTCAAAGAATGGAAATTAAATAGCCGTATGATTTGTTTGTCCAGTTATGAACACATTTCCAGCTTTAGCAAACAAGATAGCAAACATGTTAGAACTACCCTATGCATCATGGCTCTATTGTGTACAAGTGTTTTAAAAATCAACGTAGATTCTCAGAGGTTTATTTGCTCAATAGTGAATTAAAAATACAATAGTTTGTAACAGCTTTAGTTGAATAACAGGCATAATGTCTATATAAATTTAGTACTAGTAGTAGTACGTGCATGAGTACTACTAACTAGGCAGCAAGATTCGTCTTGATGTTTTGAATGTTGTGAGTGCCATATTAGGAAATAGATCATAATTCAAATTTAGCATCAATTTTGACCACAAATGTTGATTTTTTTTTTAGAAAATCACCTACAAAAAAAATCACTTTGTTAACCTATTTGTTTAACAAAACTAACAGAATTTGTTTTGAGTGGGGAATGCCTAAATCGCTTGATTATGATGTAAAGACACTAACTTAGGGATAATTGCTTTTGCTTGTATACCTATTCTATTTTTTTTCACATTGTGACCAAAATTTTGCCCATCTTAAATCAAGCAATTTGGGCATTTTTAATCAAAAATATTTTTTCTTAGCTTTGTTTAAAAGATATTGGTCAAAAAAGTGATTTTTTGTAATTTTCTCAAAAAATATCAACATTTTTGGTCAAAATCGAAGCCAAATTTGGATTTTCTGATGCATTTCCATTCTAAAAATGTATACTTTTATGGACATTTGAGTCAATAGTTCAATTATAACAGCACTCACAACATTCATAAAGTAACATTCTTGAGCCCCCCTCCCTATTTTAAGAGCTTATTACCTAAATTAAGTTCCTTTTTTTGAGGATGAGGACTGCATTACATATTTGGAAATTTGATGATTTTGAAAAACTCTTATTCATCAGTTTGATTTGCTCCAAGCTCGATAGCAACACTTAATTTGAGTGATACTTGTATTTTAATAAAGTGTGGACAACTAATTAATAATAATAATAAATAGGAATTCTTAATCATGTATTACTATTACTATTAGATGGATATAAAGTCAACCATTTTCTAGCTTTCCCTTAACACTTTCCATGCGGCTAGTTTTACCATATAAAGCAGATTTTGCAGAAACCTTTTCTAAACTTTCAAAGTCTTACTTCAAGAATAACTGACCTAATACTAGGGGTGTTTGTACTTATGTTAATTAATTTCTCATGGTGATTCGAAATATATGATGACAAAAGCCAATTAATTAAATGCATTTTGTGAAACATGATGTGAATAATTGCGTGTGCATAACCGCGCGGCTGTGGAAATTGTTAATCTATTATACTCTATATTTGCCTAAAAATCTCAGTCCTTCATAATGTTTGCTTCCTCCGTTTCTTTAGAATACTCATATTGCCACAAGCTAGTGGGTATTTATCGCTTTGTTTACCTCCTGGAGTAAATATTCTTTTATGTATTTTTTACAAATACTATCAAACACAACTAGGCCTATAGCACAACCAAACTTAACACTTTCCAACGGCTAGGCAGCCCGAGGTGCTCAGTGGTCATTACAAGGGGGTATCATGCGCGTCCAAGGACTTTTAAAAAGTACCCTAAATACGTAATCGTGTTAATGTGAAAAAGCATCCCCTAAACAGGTATGGCACAGTATTCTACATACCCTAAACAAGTAATATCAGTATTTATAATATCTTAAGTACTCAAAATATTTTGATATCCTAAACAAGTTCTCAAAATATTTTGATACCCTAAGCAAGTAATTTGTATAGTTTAAACCTCTGGTATTGCGAGTTATGTGGCCAAACCTTTCAGCGTATGTTTTATATTTAGGTGCCTCAAAAAGCGGTCATGTTTGGTACCGAAATGGTTCCACAAGTTTTCTCTTTTCAAATATATTTTCAATTTGGTACCACGACTTACTTTAAGAGAGATACAAATCTTTAAAATGGTTTCGAAACTTTCGAGACACCCTGTACAACTGATATACAACTTTAAAGTATACAAGCTAAATGACTGTCGTGACATTTGTACAGTCGCTTAAGTATCTCCGTAGCTATTGCTCTTTGTAAAACGAATCTTACCTACAATTATTACTTATTGTCATAAGACATTCGATCAATTTGTGTGCGCTTAAATGTATATAACAATCATGCAGACTAATGATTTCGACTATGTTTACACGCGAGATCATGAAGTCTTATGTTTAGGAATTGTATATTAAAATGTTAATGAAAAATTCATATTTGACACACCGTGAAGTTGAACGTTCAACATCTCAAACCATGCGCGCACTTAATTAATATCAATTTGCGAGCCAGCGCACAGGCTATTATCTTGTCCACACTTTTGATATTGCACTTAGAGGTACCCTATATCATTGATCATTGAAGTTCAACTTGTGGTGGTTGGTGGGGGCCCGGGGGGGGGGGGGGGGGGGGGGTAGTATTTTGATTATTTGCAACCAACGGGTCTGACATATCTGTTTAGTTTTGAGATATTGTATAGTTAATTAAGGAGAGGGTCACCACCATAACCTCTTTGAATGATTATTAATCTTATCTCTTTCATTTTTCTATTTAGTTTAAATGTTGTTCATTAAAAAAAACCATTATTGGGTCCTATCCACCTAAACCTTCGACCTCTCGGAACGAGATTGTCCATTTTTGTATCGTTTTACAACCCACGGATTTGTCTCTTTTAGTTTGAGATATTGTTGGTACCCAATTATATAATAATAATATAAACAGGCATTTAAAGCCGTATTTTAAACCGCAAGGAAACTCAAATGATGCGCCGCACAAAGATCAAATCAATAAATTAAAAATCAAAAGTAGCAGTTAAGAAAACGCTTTACTATTCGAGAGTGGTAGCAGTCCAATTATTATGGAGAGGAGTACCCCCAGGATATCTGGGACAATATTATTTTTTCAAATCTCTTTCATCTGTTTCAGAACCGCTGAGTCATAACAATTTATTGTTCACGGGTAGGTGCACCCCCGGGGACCAATATATGTTAACGATAAAATGATTTGTTATTAGTAACCAAATAGTCATAACATTTCTTTTTTTTGAAGCATTTGCATTGGTTATTTATTCAAGTCTTTTAATATTTGTACCCGTAGGGAGTAGTACCCCCTGACTTAATATTTTAGTACTTTAATTAATCCATTTACCCATTCATATGACATCACCCGGTGGTCATACCTGTTTGGTTTTCGAGTTATTTATACTTGAAAATACCCAAATATTTTGAAGTGGCACCCCCTGAGTCATAGCCAAAAAAACACAACTAAATACTATTTATTGTAAATTATCCAAAACGCCTCGTCAGTCCGAAGGCCCGCTAGTTCGAAAAAGAAAAGAAAAAACCAAAACACCCCGCTAGTCCGAAGGCCCGTTAGTCCGAATTATTTTTTTCATTTTTCGGACTAGCGGGCCTTCGGACTGACGGGCCTTCGGACTGATTGGCAGCACCCCTTACCGCGTATGATACATTTTGGGTTGGGTGGACATTTTTTATTCGCCGCCAAAGGTGACAAGTTGTTGTTTTTAGGCGAAGGCGCAAAGGCTTTTATTTTTAGGTTTTAATGATTTTTTTATTGAATTGGGTGAGTCGGATTTTTAAAAACTATCAGCATGGGTCAACTTTTGTCTTCTTCCTGGCTGATGGGCATTTTTTGTTTTTCATGGATAGTAAGCAAAGTTTGTTTTTCTTCAGAAAACTTCCATGCCCCCCCCCCCTCCCCTGAGTATATGGTGGCATTACCAGTCTATCCAATAACCTGTGCTAACATTAAATGTTATTAGACAATGGAAAGAGATTGGTAAATAAAGCATCACTTGACAATAGAAACTCACAGATTCTAGATATAAAATGCTTCACTAAACCTTAATTGCGACTATACATTCCAATATCTATCAAGAGATTTATCTCACCCAATTTATTTTATCTCACCGCTTGCTTTAATGGCATGGTCAAGGGTGAGACGATCCGTTATATCCAAAATTCCAGCAGTGAAATTGATTTTACCCACAAACTTGATTTCTTCAAATCTAAACTTATTGAACGAGGTTATGAAGAAACTGATGTGGACTTTTGCTTAGCAGATATTTCTTATACACAACGAAATAAATACATGTATCTTGAGGATGTTTCGAAAGCAAAAATGAAATAGGCCCTACCTCTGGTTTTCTGCACATTACTTCCCTCACAGAAGTAATTCAAAAATCAAGCAAAATCTCTTGTTACATTGGCATCTCATATCTTCGAATCAAAACCTGTGTAAAATCTTTCCTTGCCCTCCAATTTTGTCTCTTGACGCACCAAAAACTTAGGTGAATGTCTTATCAAAGCAAATGTACACAATGACATGTACCGCGCCACGTACCGCGCCATGTGAGCCAGGGGGGGGATGGGGGGGGGGGGGGGGGGGGGCAAAGTATATGTCGTCCCGAACATTGGCGTAAATGTTCGTAAAAGGTTGGCCCAAATTTTTTCACGGTCACAACATTTCGCACGGTCACAAAATTTCGCAGTCCAAAGAGCACAACAGTCAACAAATAATGCCCAATCCTCAATGTTTTCGGTCTAGGCCCTATATTTTTTTCTTCTTATGCGCATTTAGCGTCCAGGTATTGCGAATTTTGCGTCCCGGTATTTGGAGCCAGGGGGGGGGGGGCAACTTGCCCCCCTGCCCCCCTGCCCCCTGCCCCCTGCCCCCTGCCCCCCCCCCCCCCCCTGCCCCCCTTCCCCCCCACCCCTGCCCCCGGTCGGTACGCCACTGCACAATGACAATAACGTAACTAAAAATGAACATTTGGCTTTGAACGAAACAATAGAGGAAGCTGCTCATCAAATCTGAAATTGTCCTATGTCACCTACACTAAAAACATTGATAGAAATTTTAGGAGAAAATGAAAACATCTAATTACGCTCGCACATTGGTTTCAGTATTGAACTTCAGAGACATTTATATGAAATCATATCATTTCATCCGGCACTGCACATTTCTCTTATTAAAACCTACTTTATAAGTAAATATACATGCATGCCGGTCAATTATCTTAACAATAGTTCACCCTCAAACTCCTTGGGATAAACATTATATGATATGCTTCAGCAAACCCTACGTTTTATGCATAGCTCGCTTAAAATTTGTTATCTTTGTGTTTACATGCCAAGCGTGTATAGTTTCTATTTAGCATGCCAACATAACGGTTTTGCTACTCACGTATATTGGCCATATGGGTATGTGCGGCAGCCAAGGACCCCTTTTCACGCCTTTCGGCCGCTCCTTAAAAGACCCCCTTTTCATCCACTGACAGTTCCATAAGACTCCCTTTTCATCCATTGGCAGTTCCCTTAGACCCAAATTTAACCAAAAAATAGTGTGTGAAAATCTTATGAATTTGAGTTATGTAGCCTAATTTCAGTTTATAAGGCAAAATGTGTGCCGAAAATTCAGTTTAAAAGACACAATTTTGTATAAGAATTTAGTTCTCTGAAACCACAATTTCGGCGACCGTTCAGTTCGGTAAGCCCCTGTTTTGGTGCCCCTGTGCCCAGCCGCACACCCCTACCCTCTTCACTATTCGAGTACCCCCTCCGGACTATCTTTTCATTATACATTAACTATGTTTCAACATTTACACAGTTTCGCGTGTCAACTTGTCTTATAACTTGTTAGCTATATTTAATATGTAAACAGTGCTACAAAACATAGCTAGACAATTATATATGGGCAGCGATTACCGCCAAAAGGGTCTCAAATTAGAGAAAGGTCTCAAAATCACGGAAAGGTCTCAAAAGCATTACAAAGGTCTGAAATAACAGAAAGGTCAAATAAGTTGTGTGTCGAATAAGATCAAAAATCAAAGTAAGATCAAATGTGGGCGTGCGTCTCATACGGTCATACTGGTGTGTGTCGAATAAGATCAAAATGTTGAGAAAGGTGTCATGAGTGAGTGTATACCGTAAGGTCAGATGTGTGTATACCGTAAGATCAAATACGCGTGTCGTTATTGTCGCTGGTGTGTGTTGATCAGAATTTTGGGAGAAAGATCAAATACGCGTGTCGTTATCAGAATTTTGGGAGAAAGGTCTCAGCCCTCGTTACGGGTTTGTATCTCTCATGTTGTACGTAAAGGGACGATAGGGCCGATAGAACGCTAGTATGATTTGACAGATTCCATCTAATAATATTTAGACTCTCTGTTAACATTAACCAAAAAATCAATGGATTGATTGATTGATTGATTGATTGATTGATTGATTGATTGATTGATTGATTGATTGATTGATTGATTGATTGATTGATTGATTGATTGATTGATTGATTGATTGATTGATTGATTGAATTGATTGATTGATTGATTGATTGATTGATTGATTGATTGATTGATTGATTGATTGATTTGATTGATTGATTGATTGATTGATTGATTGATTGATTGATTGATTGATTGATTGATTGATTGATTGATTGATTGATTGATTGATTGATTGATTGATTAATTGATTTGATTGATTGATTGATTGATTGATTGATTGATTGATTGATTGATTGATTGATTGATTGATTGATTGATTGATTGATTGATTGATTGATTGATTGATTGATTGATTAATTGATTTGATTGATTGATTGATTGATTGATTGATTGATTGATTGATTGATTGATTGATTGATTGATTGATTGATTGATTGATTGATTGATTGATTGATTGATTGATTGATTGTCAATCAATCGTAAGTACCATACCAAAGGAAAGGGGTTTGTAATTATTTTGATTTTTTTGTTAGATATTTAGACTCGCTTGCTTGCTTGCTTGCTTGCGTGCGCATAGTAGCCTGCGCCTAAATACCATCATATTCGATCGACCCTTTGAACGTGCAGCATGAAGCTAAAACTTCGTAACGAGAGCTCAGACCTTACTTTGCGTTTTGACCTTACTTTGCTTTTTGATCTTACTCGACACACACGCCAGAGATGCACGCACCCCCCCCCCCCAACATGACGGTATGTGACGCACGCCCGCATTTGATCTTATACTTTGCTTTTTGTCTTATTCGACATGCGACACACACTGACCATATGAGACGCCCGCATTTTATCTTACTTTACTTTTTGATCTTATTCGACACACACCAGCATGACCGTATGAGACGCACGCCCGCATTTGATATTAATTTGCTTTTTGATCTCATTCGACACACACCAGCATGACCGTATGAGACGCACGCCTGCATTTGATCTTACTTTGCTTTTTGATCTTATTCGACACACACCAACATGACCGTATGAGACGCACGCCCACATTTGATCTTACTTTGCTTTTTGATCTTATTCGACACACACATTAGTGACCTTTCTGTTATTTCAGACCTTTTTAATGCTTTTGAGACCTTTCCGTGACTTTGAGACCTTTCTCTGATTTGAGACCCTTTTGGCGGTAATCGCTGCCCATAATTATAAGCAACATGTTCATATTATACCGCGGTAATCCCAGCACGATATTGGCTTAGGGGAGACGTCAAAACTCGACCGCCCGTTGACCGCCGGTTACGTACGGTTCCGCCCGGTTCTTTCAGGTCAAATGTTTTACTGGTATATGAATATTCACGCATGCAACACTGAACAACTGCCGGTTGACTTAATGCTGTAACCGGACCAGTTTACACTATCAATCTGTTACTTTGCGGTCATAATAGCTCTCTCTATAATCGTTCTATAAAAATAACCATTCATAGACTTTCGGTATTGATTTAAAAAGTTAATTGAGCTATAAACAGATTGAAAAAGCCAACCCCAACGAAAATCAATAGCTGCATTGTACTGGTTGTCAACTGAGACTTTTATTGCTCACGCGTGTGACGAGGCACTTTCAACCGGTCGTGTTCACCAGAGTGTAACTATTTGACCTCATTATGTGTGTATATTATAACAGACGACACGCTTTGTGAGAACCGGGCGGAACCGGCCGTAACCGGCGGTCAACGGGCGGTCGAGTTTTGACGTGATCCCTTATTGGCATATTCATATTGGTATATTGGCATATTGGCATATTGGCATATTGGCATATTGGCATATTGGACACATAGCAAAATATGTAAAGATTATAAATATATAACCTTTGAACCGAAGATAACCGAAGATATGTCCACGTAGAGGGCGCATTTTCTTACGGTTGTTTTCTTTCAACTTTGGCAAAAAAAAGCAAAAGCAAAAGAACTTAACTTCAATCGCTTTTGTCAGCAAACTGAGCCCAAAGATATATTATTTTTAAAGATTATTTCCTGAAAGATACATGAACTTTGACCGAAGAACATCGTGCTGTGATTACCGCGGTTAACTGTCCTCTGTTATTTTTCATTTGATTACCCCCTTTCCTTTTTAATTTTATTAATATCAAAGAATTTCCGGGAGAATTTCATCATCCCACGATCACATCATCCCACGATTACCCAAGGTGGCTCGAACAGAGAGTTATGTGCTGCACGGTTATTGTCATAGCCTGTCTCTTCTTGCACGTGTCGTGGATGTGGCGAGGGATGTGGTCTCCTGTCCAAGGCAATGTTGGTATCCTGTCGGCCTATTAACAAATGGCAATAACAGGTTTAATGACACGCTGTCCTTGACAAGAACACCGCAAAGGTCATTGCTGTTTAATTTATTCGGACTATAGTGAGGTATTCAGAATACGTGATTGAATGGTGGGATTTCAAACCCCAAACAGTGATAGGTTATCCGTGTAGTCCTTAGCTATACGGACTACAAAGGGGGAATTCTGCATTCAATTGAATCGGTGCATAACCGTTTTATTGCATGAATCGTGTTACCAAATTGGCCTACATAATATGATGGAGCAGGTGTCTTCTTTCTGAAAATCTAGAATACAGTTATTATTCCCGACAAATACAACATGGCAGCTATTTCGTTACAACTGAGATTTATATAACTAAAGAGATAAGAAGCGCCCGTGAATACCTGCTATATGCAGCGATAATATACACCTAGCACCAAAAGTCCCGGACCAGGTGCTTTGAGGTTGGTTAATTCAAAAGATATGTTCGGTACCAAAAATCTAAGATATACATTAGATGAGCAAATTTCTTCTCGGCAGTTTGATACCTCATTCACAAAAATCGAATGGATACTTTTAAAGTTATGGCGATTTAACAACAGCAAAGTTGCACTAGGTATAGGAAATCATTGATTTGTGTGTCATAACGCAGTGAAAATGTGTGTGTAAAGACTCACAGCTAATCAGCAAAAGAGTTTAATCTTCACAGCTAGTCACACCCTTAATACCGCAATCCCTTCAGGCCTATTCATCCAGATACCTAGGTGGCGCGTTCAGATAGCACACAGCTATGACAGTAATCACACACAAATCAATGATTTCCTATACCTAGTGCAACTTTGCTGTTGTTATGCGCGGTCATTGAAATCGTCATAACTTTAAAAGTATCCATTCGATTTTGTTGATTGAGGTAACAAACTGCGGAGAAGATTGCTCATTTAATATATATATCTTAGTACCGATTATCTATTTTGAATTAGCCAACCTCAAAGCACCTGGTCCGGGACTTTTGGTGCTAGGTGTAGGTCTGTCGCGGCATTGTTATAGTTGAGTGGCCTATTGATTATCATCATTCAGTTTAATTTGTATCACGACCTCATGCTTTGAGTAGTAGCGCGCTATTGTTAGTCCAGTGTTATCCCCACGTGTACTACAATTTCCTAAATAACATGAACACACTAAAGTATGGGATGGTCACCGACTTACAGACCATGATAGATTTCTAAAATGATTAACGATTTATATCGCTAAAATTATGGCATTTCAGAAGAAGTATGCCAATTAAAACTCAGTGACATTCTTGAACACAACAATGTATTATGATAATCAAACTTCATAGTTTGTGTTTAGGTTGCACATGAATCTGTCCACACATGCAGTTAACTCTACTCCCTGGGTGATTATAGTGGTAAATCAGTCGAGTTAAGGACGTGGTAGAATTTAACACTATAGAGAAAAAAAATCTTGGCATTTTCAATAAATAACAAAAGTTCATTCTGATGAGCGTGTATTGTGTATCAAGTTTTGAATAACAGGATGAGTATATCCGCCCACACCGTTAATATGGAGCATGAATCCTGTGTACGGACATGGAACGGATGTACTTTTTTACAGCTCAGCCATTGAATGGAACGTGAATCCTGTGTCCGGATGCACTTAAAAGTGCCCAAAAGTCTACCAGACAAGGACAAATTCAAATGAGCGTTTCCCGTCACCTTGAATGTCATACGAAATGCATCATTTCCACGCCTATGGACAGTCACCTTTATTTCCAATTATCCAACCTACTATCCCGTCACTGTAGCATAGCCTTATCGATTCCTGCACGATACAGTTAGATTTCCGGACCGGGGAGTAGTTTTCAAGTGTCGCCCGCCCTATTTTGGCTACTAGTATTTATTTCTTTTTTTGCCAATGCAGAAAGAAAACACGTCCTCTACGTGGAAAATAGTCTTAACGTATTTAGATTCATTATTATTAACAAAAATAATATCTTTGGGCTCAGTTTGCCAGCAAAATCGATTGAAGTTAAGTCCTTTTTCATTTCTTTTTTGCTGATGTAGAAAGAAAACACGCCCTCTACGTGAAAAATCTTAGGTCAAAGTTCATGTATCTTTCAGACAATAATCTGTACGTATTTAGATTCATCAATATTAACAAAAATAATATATCTTTGGGCTTAGTTTGCCAGCAAAATCGATTGAAGTTAAGTCCTTTTCTTTCCTTTTTTGCCGATGTAGAAAGTAAACACGCCCTCTACGTGGAAAATCTTCGGTCAAAATTCATGTATCTTTCAGAAAATAGTCTTAACGTATTTAAATTCAATATGATTAACAAAAAAGAATATATCTTAGGGCTCAGTTTGCCAGCAAAATCGATTGAAGTTAAGTCCTTTTTCTTTTTCTTTTTGCCAAAAAACAGGCCTTCTACGTGGAATAATCTCCGGTCAACATGTCAAAGTTCATGTTTCTTTCAGAAAATATTGTTTACGTATCTTAATTCATTATTATTCACACACAAAATCTTTGTGCTCAGTTTGCCAGCAAAATCGATTGAATTTAAGTCCTTTTTCTTTTTTTGACAATCTAGAAAGAATACACGCCCTCTACGGGGAAAGATCTTTGGTCAAAGTGCATGTATCTTTTAGACAATAATCTTTACGTATTTCGATTCATTATTATTAACAAAAAATAATATATTATCTTTGGGCTCAGTTTGCTAGCAAAATCGATTGAATTGAAGTCCTTTTTCTTTTCTTTTTTTGCCAATGTAGAAAGAAAACACACCCTCTACGTGGAAAAATTATCGGTCAAAGTTCAAGTATCTTTCAGGAAATAATCTTTAGGTATGATTCAATATTTTCAACAATAAAGAATATATTTTTGGTCTCAGTTTGCCAGCAAGTCGATTGAATTTAAGGGTTTTTTCTTTTTTCTTTATTTGCCAATGTAGAAAATATTTTGTCAAAGTTCATGTATCTTACAGGAAATAATCTTTAGGTATTGTAATAGTATTAACAAAAAAAGAATGTATCTTTGTATCAGTTTGTCAGCAAAATCGATTAAAGTTAAGTCTTTTGTTTGTTTTTATTGCCAATGTTGAAAGAAAACAACCATAAGAAAACACGCCCTCTACGTGGACATATCTTCGGTTCAAAGGTTATATCTCTATAATCTTTATATATTTAGTTATGTGTCCAATATGCCAATATGCCAATATCAATATGCCAATATGCCAATATCGTGCTGAAATTACCGCAGTCATATTATTCTACTTTAAAAACTCATAAGACAAACCTTGTATACCTAAATGTTATAGTACAGTATTTTCCTGGGCAAAAAATTATAGAACATCGCCTTCAACTTACTGATATTATTTATCTTTAAGATATTTCTGTGCTTTTTTGCAAATATCAAAGGTGTCAATCGTCCTAGTAATCTGCTAAAAAATAAAAATCATGGCTAAACATTAGGCCTACCCACACAGAAACCATACAAACATAGCTGATGCGCTTGGCAACATAATGTATAGGTTTTTGTCTAACATAGGTCAAGCGAAACATGTCCTGTATACTATGGTTTTTGCAGTACACTTAGGCCCCATGAATTTCTGAAAACACATTGAATTTCATGTCTTAAACGTACAACAAGTTCTTTTAGGAGTTTTACCTGGCTCACTTTTTTTACTCTCTAAACATCGGTATTTTAAACATCTTAATACCGACTCGCCTCACTTTTCTTAAAAATTGCACATGTCCTGATTTAAATTTTAAGCCTAACGTGTCGGGAAAAGTGTTTTTCCATTACTCAACATGTTTAATGAGACAAACATTAATAGATTTTTGTAACACGTGAATCTTTTTTTAATGTAGACCTCATAACTGGATGGGGGTAAATGATAATGTTGTTATTGTACAACTTAGTTTGATACTAGTAGGTAACAACAAACATGCAGAAGGGACGTGGTAATATTCATAGATCACTTAGAGGAAATCCAATGACACGCAATACCTTTCTTTTGATGAGGTGCATTCAATCGTGTTAAACAAACATGAGGGATGCTTCTGTACATAGCAGTCTTTACAACAATACAATAACAGTTATAGGAAAGGAATTAGTCTCCAACATTGCATTATTTGCACTATGCATCTCATAATGGCGGCACTGTTTGTGATAGATCCAGGCAGTCACCGATTTTTGTATCTCTTAACTGATTGGCTGTTCACAGTGTGTAGATATCTCTCTGGGAGGAATTCCCATGCCAGAGGGCAATCCTTTCTTTCCTTCCATAAATTGTTTTCACAGATTATCCATTCTGTTATAAATGTCTTAACAGGTCTACTGTTTACTTAACTAGGATTCTATGTCAGCTCAAGCCATGGACTGTTCCTCACATGGCAGCAAAACACTTGTCAAAGGATTTGGGTGGGATTAGCTTCAACTATGCGAACAGTTTACTTTGCCCTCCAGAGTGCTTGGAAATAGAGGAATTAATATATACAGGGTGACCCAAACAAATTAGGACTCTTTTACATGACGGTGTAATTCTTATTATAATCATTGGACCATGACCAATTTAGTTTCAATGTAAAGCCCAATCTATTATTATGATATTCTGAAAATATGAGATCAATCCGAATAAAAATAAGAAATCTAGCGTACTTTGTGTAAACCATGTCATTTACTGGTTTGTACAATGGGAATTCACACAGTAACTGTCGAGTAACATGAAAGTGCTTGACTTGTAACCAGGGGATTGACTCTCATATCTGCCCATTGTTGAGATTTAGTCAGGGTATTGAGTCTCTTATCTGCCCATTGTTGAGATTTGGTTCAGTATAGCGCACTCTATAAGACCTCACACGATGTGATCGTCGCGATCCAGCGTCTTTCCCAACTGATCTAATTACAATATTCATAAATGCAAATAACGCCACGCCCCTCGTCTGTCACTGTCAGACGAAGCCATCCACAATTCAAAATTCGTATTTTGTTCCACGTACAAATTAATTTCAAATAACCAATTCTGAATGTTTCGTGTCATATAAGAACTAAATTCTGCTATCATCAAAGCAAATAAGTTTACTCTAAATCACAATCAGCTTTTTTTACCATTGATGTACTATTTCTGTGCCACAAATCATGTTTTGAGCCGATAAAATCCACCGCGTCTTAGGTCGTCTGGTTTGCTACGACCATGATAGTGCGCCCCCTCTAAAACCGTCCTCCGTCAATTTAAGCATAGTAAACAGGGGACTTTGCCTCCGAGATACTTGTCCCATAGTTATATAGTCTCTGATTTGGTTCACAGTATAGCGCACTCTATCAGTTCTTCACCCGGAAGTTAAGCGTACACTGTCAATCATTCGTTGTAAAAGAATATTCATCCATGACTATTCATGACCTCACACGATGTGATCGTCGCGATCCGGCGTCCTTCCCAACTGATCTAATTACAATATTCATAAAATGCAAATAACGCCACGCCCCTCGTCTGTCACTGTCAGACGAAGCCATCCACAATTCAAAATTCGTATTTTGTTCCACGTACAAATTAATTTCAAATAACCAATTCTGAATGTTTCGTGTCATATAAGAACTAAATTCTGCTATAATCAAAGCAAATAAGTTTACTCTAAATCACAATCAGCTTTTTTTACCATTGATGTACTATTTCTGTGCCACAAATCATGTTTTGAGCCGATAAAATCCACCGCGTCTTAGGTCGTCTGGTTTGCTACGACCATGATAGTGCGCCCCATCTAAAACCGTCCTCCGTCAATTTAAGCATAGTAAACAGGGGACTTTGCCTCCGAGATACTTGTCCCATAGTTATATAGTCTCTGATTTGGTTCACAGTATAGCGCACTCTATCAGTTCTTCACCCGGAAGTTAAGCGTACACTGTCAATCATTCGTTGTAAAAGAATATTCATCCATGACTATTCATGACCTCACACGATGTGATCGTCGCGATCCGGCGTCCTTCCCAACTGATCTAATTACAATATTCATAAAATGCAAATAACGCCACGCCCCTCGTCTGTCACTGTCAGACGAAGCCATCCACAATTCAAAATTCGTATTTTGTTCCACGTACAAATTAATTTCAAATAACCAATTCTGAATGTTTCGTGTCATATAAGAACTAAATTCTGCTATCATCAAAGCAAATAAGTTTACTCTAAATCACAATCAGCTTTTTTTTACCATTGATGTACTATTTCTGTGCCACAAATCATGTTTTGAGCCGATAAAATCCACCGCGTCTTAGGTCGTCTGGTTTGCTACGACCATGATAGTGCGCCCCCTCTAAAACCGTCCTCCGTCAATTTAAGCATAGTAAACAGGGGACTTTGCCTCCGAGATACTTGTCCCATAGTTATATAGTCTCTGATTTGGTTCACAGTATAGCGCACTCTATCAGTTCTTCACCCGGAAGTTAAGCGTAAACTGTCAATCATTCGTTGTAAAAGAATATTCATCCATGACTATTCATGACCTCACACGATGTGATCGTCGCGATCCGGCGTCCTTCCCAACTGATCTGATTACAATATCATAAAATGCAAATAACGCCACGCCCCTCCTCTGTCACTACCAGACGAAGCCATCCACAATTTAAAATTCGTATTTTATTCTACGTAAATTAATTGCAAATAACCAATTCTGAATGTTTCGTGTCACATAAGAACTAAGAACTAAATTCTGCCATCATCAAAGCAAATCAGTTCTACTCTAAATCACAATCAGCTTTTTTACCATTGATGTACTATTTCTGGGCCACAAATCACGTTTTGAGCTGATACAAACCACCACGTCTCATGTAGTCTGGTTTGCCACGACCAAGACAGTGCGCCCCCTATAAAACCTTCACCCGTGAATTTGGTTTTAGTAGGCGACATTTTGTCTGAGGAGTGTCCTATCCCATAATGATATAATCCCTGTTGTAACTCAATAAACCATCCACAGTGGGTTCGAGAACTGTTTAACAAAACTTTTTTAATTTGCACAGAATATGCAAGCATCTGTTTTGCGATTTTTTTTTAGCAAGTATTGATTTGTGAGAATTAAATGGATTACCAAACTAAACTTTGCTATTGACTGATAGATTATTTACTACTAGGCGGTGACCCGGGTTTGGCGGTTCTCGGGTTTGTAGCTACTTCCATGGATGGATGGGGATTGTGGATGATTAATTACTGCACTTTTGCTGTTCCACCACACTTACAATCGACAGAACTTAAAAATTCGACCCCTAGATGACCTTTGACCCCGGACGACCCAAGAAAAGCAAAGGCGTTTTATTTTTTTCCACGCTCGACTCGCATTCGGGCTTCCCGTCCCCGAGTTTAAGCCCGATCGGACAAACTTTGAAAATTCGACCCTTAGACGACCTTTGACCCCGGACGACCCAAGAAAAGCAAAGCCGTTTTATTTTTGCCACGCTCGACTCGTATTCGGGCTTCCCGTCACCGAGTTTAAGCCCGATCGGACAAACTTTGAAAATTCGACCCCTAGACGACCTTTGACCCCGGAAGACCTGACAAACGCTAACCAGTTTTATTTTTGCCACGCTCGCCTCGCATCGAGCATTGTGATCACCGAGTTTAAGCACGATCCGACCAACTTCAAAAAGTTGACCCCTAGATGACCTTTGACCTCGTACGCTCTAGTGAATGCAAACTTGCTCTTGCGGGGACCGAGCCGCACCCACCCACCGAGTTTGAACGCCACCCGACCCCGGGAAGGCGACGAAAAAGCGCGCACAGACAAACAGACAAACAGACAAACACCCCGACACCCCGACAGAGAGTAGCGTATTATTATATAGATGTTGACAATTATTATAACGTATTGAAACGTAAACCATGTTATTTACTGGTCTGTACATGTAGATCCCATTGTACAAACCAGTAAATGACATGGTTTACGTAAAGTACGCTAGTTTACTTATTTTGCATCGGATTGATCTTATATTTTCAGGATATCATAATAATTAATTGGGCTTAACAATAAGACTAAATTGGTCATGGTCCAATAATTATAATAAGAATTACACCGTCATGAAACAGAGTCCTAATTTTTTGGGGTCACCCTGTATATACATATGTTGCTATGCAGTAATGGAAATACCCACATGACTTTCCATCCGGGGTTGATGATCATGTGTGTCGCAGCTCTATTAATATTGTATCATAACAGTTGTATAGCTTATAAGAGCGGTTGAAATTAAGTCTTGGCCAGTTCATCCCTCGCTAGTCTAGTGGTTGACTTACATGCTTTACAATTAATGCAGAGGTCCATGGTTCGATTCCCACTAGGACCACTTTTTCAACTGATTTATTTCTTTTTGTAAAAGTTGGGTTAGAACATAGACGGTAACCGTCTATGGTTAGAAATATTCTAAGTCCACACAGTGTGTAGTTCCTAGTCAACCCGGGTAGAAAGACATGTGGGTATTTCCGTCGCTGCATATGATATAAAAATGCTTACACATGTTTAGAAATATCTTATAATATATGCCCATCCCTATACACACGGAGGGAAAAAAATTATATCGCCCGACACTAGAATATAATAGAGAACATACGCCACGAGTCTACAAACATGTCTTACAAGTCTTTGAATAAAATCCAAGCATTAACTTATTATGCATGTTTGTGTATGTCTGAACAATATGACATATCTCATTCCGAAACTACACATGATTCATTTGTTGTATAAATGGTGACTCTGTACGTACAAGCAGTGACTGTCTCGGGTACAAGTTACGTGAAATGGCAAAATGTGCAAAAATTAATGGGCAAATAACCTACGTGTTGATCCCCTGATCAACGTGAACCTATGTGTGTTTTCATCATCACCAAGAAGTTTACTGATTTTATTTATGGGGGTCAATATGGTCTATGACAGTCAGTAACAGAAAGATTGTAAACTCTTTCATAGAAGACAAATCTGCTGCAGCGATTTACGAGGTCACAAATGTCCAAATCAAGCATCCCTAAACATACCTCTAGACAACCTCAACTTGTGTGAACTGGCCGATTGGTTTCTCAAATTTAGAACCAATCGACCAAAGTTCACGAACAACTTATTATTCCATTTTATAGCGTAATCGCGGCAACTGACCGATAACGATGATGGCCTTGTTATGTAAAGAAAGGACTTCAAATTGCGAGATGCGGGGAGAGAGTTCTCAATTTGTTCAGAAATTGATTTTTCACATACGTTACATGCTTACACATATTATAGGTCTACTTATACCGTTAATTTGCAAGTTTGATTTCGATGTAGATCCATATCGAAATTTAAAAAATCATCTAAATCTCCATAGTGGGTTCCACCCAATCTGTTACATGTCACTATGTATTACCTTGAAGACAACTCATGATCTGAAGCAAAGTGTTGACCTCCCTGGTTCAATCGATTGTGATCTGTAATCAAGATACGAATACATTGAAAATAATTATACCTAAGGGAGCAGTTCCATTTATACGCGATAAATTTATCGCGACTGTATCGGGGCCTGATATGTTTTGGACCCGATGTTTTTCAAGTTGATTCGCGATAAAATAGTCATCAGGCCCCGATAAAATAGACATCGGGGCCCGATACGAGGCCTCTGCCATACCCTGGGGTATGTTTAGCAAATAGAGCGGGACATTGTTTAGCAAATACACGAGGATAATACAATTTACGTTAAACATCCATAATCAATAACATTATCTCTAAAAACATGAAATGCTGAATTTGTACCTTACAACTAGAATAAATAACCCGAAGCTCTATTTACATACCGACCACTTATCTTTCGTTATATTTAAACAAGCGGTAATACGCTTCGCGATAAATAATCCTTTGCTACTCGCAACTGTTCGCGATAAAAATCTCATCGGGGCCTGATAAAAAACTCATCGGGGCCCGGAACATTCTCGCAATTTTTATCGCGTACAAATGGAACTGCTCCCTAATAAGCATGCTACAGTGCAACAGAGCATACATTTCCAAAAGTGCATGTTATTGAAATTACGCTCTAATTCAAAAAGTAACATATGTAAGACAAGGAGACAATATCATAGAATACAGCTTGGTGATTTAATGTCATAGAAAAAAAAATGGTTTGACCTTATTTGCATATGATTAGCATATTATAAAGAAATACATTAACATTTTGCTTTTTGGAATTTCCAGCAAAAACTATAAATGCTATTAACACCAAAATTACAGGAAATGTTCCCATCATTGCCAACAATACTGTCTGAGAAAAAGTTTACATTTATCTTTACTTTTAACAAAAACCCAAAATCTGTCTTAATTAAGCTTAATTAATGACCAAACTCGTTGAAATTATTAAGTAACACTGTGTATCCAAACCAGACTTGCATTGTATCAAATTAAAGGTAAAGATGTGCTTAAAAGAATGATCTGAGCAGATAATTCAAGTATTTAAAATATTGTCCTCCAAACATTTAGTATATTTAAAAAGAGAAAAAAAACACATGTAACCACTATTTCATACAACTGTGTACACAGACTTGGCAAAAGTCTATTAATACTTGTGCAGCCATGCACGCACACAATGGAAGGAATATTCAAGGACATGTCCATGCTAAGGGACCAGTAGTTTGAAATTCGCGCTACAAGACATTTGAAATGCAATTCGCCAGTGTGCAGTCATAATGGTGTATGTTACTTTAGGTGACCGTGTGCTGACATGCAGGGTGTACAAACAGGTATCGTGTTAAAGGCTTGCACTAAGTCTAAATAAAAAAGAAATGTTTAAATACTCAAGGCCATGAAAGGAAGTAGGTAGTTGCTGGTTGGATTAGCGTGTATGGATAATCAAGTATTGGCCAATCCGAAATCAGGTTTAAAAAGAAATGTAACAATGCTGATAATCATACAAGGACACGAAATAGTACTTTAAAACAAAGCTGTTTTAATTATATATGATTCACATACTTAGGATTGAAATGTTCATTGTTGTAATCAGGAGGCACTATATTTATAATTCAATATTTGGAAATTTATGCTCTGTTGCACTAAGAGGCATTCAGAAAGCTGTATGTTTAATGTTACTGATTTGTTGAAGAAATCATTACATAAAACCTTTCTCAACTTTCAAGGTCTATTTCAAGGATTACTGAACTAATACTAGGCTTATTTTTACTAATATTATAATACATTTCTCATGGTAATTCCAAATAGTAATATGGTGATGAAATCCATTAATTTTGACATATTTGAATCATTTTTTGAAATGTTGGAATGTCGTCTGCAGACGCCTGCCGCGTGGAAAGAGTATTAAACATGGTATTGATATTTAGTTTCATTTTCGTTGGAAATCGCTTAGAGTCCCTTGAAACAGTGCGTCTGCAACACTTCCGTGCAAATAAAAGTCATCAACCATGCCAATGTTGTGCTTTTCAAACAGCTATCTTATCGATCACATATTTGATTGATGTTTTTCTTTCCAGTACTTCTTTAGGAAGCCTCTATCATGATCCCCATCGTACACCGTCCCATATATGGGAGAGTTTGTGCACTAAAGTAATCCTTGTTTATACATGAATTGTGTATTATAATTCCAGATTGAAGCCAATTTAGCATCCGCTGTTTTCGAGAAAGAGGCTAGAACCAATGCCTCTGTATTTGACCGAAGTGGATTCAGCGCAAACACAATCCGCCAACTTGAGAATCTCTTATACATCGGTGATTCGGCATTAGAGGATCCGAAAGATCTTGAAGATGTAAGTAAACACAATTTATTTAAACAATGGAGTGAAAACAATAATTTATATATTTATATGCTTGGTCATTGGATAAAAGGATGTTGAATTGACATTTACCACGTCAACCGGCCAAGCAATGCCTACCGCATACGTCGTTCGACTCTGACTTCACCTTTCTTTCCTTCCTGATGATCTGGACTCTATGTGAGAAAGGCTACTAGTTCGAATCTTTTGTTTGCAGAAAAGAATGTCGCACCAGCTATATGAGACTATGAATCGATAGCTCTGCTCTATAATGCTATAATGATAGAAAAAGCAAGGACCCCTCATTTTAATGAATATTTATCATTTTTATGTTTGCAGCCAGTGATTCACAGGTAACGCTGGATCAAAGTAATAAAAGAGAACTGAGGTGCATATCATAAACCGAATCCCATTTTGTGTGCAGGCGCAGAGAGAGAGGGCGGAGGAGGGAGAAAGAGAGGAGGGGGAGACCCGAAATACTTCTTGCGTTGTCAATAGACGTTATTCGTAATTAGCGCACTTACCGTCAACAGAGGGCCGTCCTATCCAACTGAGCATGCTCAGAGCAATTAGTGCTCCGAAAACGAGGCTAGTTTAGTAGTCGAGACGAGAGTGATGTAGTTTTTCAATGTGGTGAATTTTGCACTAATCATAAAAATTCGTCATACTTCTTAACTGTTCAATATTTGACCTTATTACATTCGTGAAATAATCTTGAACGTATAAACTATCTATTCCAATAATTTGAAATGAAATATTTGATGGTAACCGACACTATCTAGGAAATGTAGAAGTTCACAGTTCATTATATTGCAGTAAAAGTACGAGATTGTATGTTTATCGGCGTGACATCGAGTATGTCTCCCTCTTTAGTTTGAAATCGCCAATTACGAATAACGTCTATTCTCCAACCGAGCCTTGACTCGGTTTCCACTAAATGTAGGGTGAACATACGGATATAATCGACATTTCATTCGGATTGCCAATAATCACATTTCTATATATAGATTTAGATCTGGATTATTTTGAACCTTACATTTTGTTTTTATCTTATTGATATAGTTAAATAATGTATTGGCTTCTATGGAAACACGCTACTCAACAGGAGAAGTATGCTTGGCCGACGATGATTGTTACTCTCTTGAACCCGGTACGTGGTTAGTTGTGATGTATAAACACTTTATATAAAGACGTTGCAATATTCATTAACGGTTTTACAGATTTATATGAATACAAACCGAACAAAGATTAGTTTTGATAACGAGATGGCGAAGGCATAGAGTGTAATAACGGCTTTATTCCATGATAAAAGTGACATAAAATATGCTATTTGCATACGGGGATGTTACCGAGAAATATCATATATCACACTGTCTGGATCTGTCAGTTTTGATGGTTTAACACCCATGAACTTCGTTGACCTTTAGATCTTTTTTCTAAATAATAGTACTTATTTTCTGAACAATTTGTATATGGAACTTGTCACCTTGATATTTTGGAAATAAAGGATTAATTCCTAGATGTTGTCAGTAGAGGGCACAGTATAATTCAAGATTGTTTTCTATTAATGTTTCTTTTCTTTTAATACATTCTACAGCAGGACATTGCAACTAGAATTGAAAGTAATTGTTTATGCATTTTGATATGGAAATCCCAATTATATACCCAGGTGACAAGTTTTAAAAATAACACATTTTAAATGGTAACGATAAAAACACCATATATTCCATAAATATCATAGGCCTGTAATATGTTAACCTAGTTTTATGTTTGCTTTCAGGTCTTACCCGGGTAATGGCCGAATCTCGTAATTACGGTGAACTCTATTGGGCGTGGGACGGTTGGCGTGACGAGGTCGGGGCTCCAGCTCGCGAGGATTATCAGGAATATATGAGATTGAAAAATAAGGGAGCTGTAGCCAATGGTATGTTCCTAGGGATTGGGTTCGTTATTTGTTCTTTCATTTTACTGGGGATGGGGCATTCATTAACCAGACTTACTTAGGCGTGGCATCAAGCACCTCGAACATAGGGGTTTGAGATGACAGGAAGAAACGTTACACTTTTGTTGTTTTTGTGTGTTCCCATGTTTGTTGGTAAGTTTTGACTTTGCTTCATCTTTGATCTTTTGCTCTGATTTGACATTATTGGGGGCTCTTTTGATAGCAGAAAGCAGCAAATCCCAGAGACTTCACAAATCCCAGTACCGTGAGTAATGTATGGTGATAACCATTTTTCTAACTTATTTTGTTGTTATATTATAATATTTACTATTATAATTTTGTCACAATATAGACCAACCGGATTGTGGAGCTTGGTGGCGTTCATGGTATGAAGTTGATGACTTGGAAGCCGATGTATTGAAACTCTACAACGAATTGAAGCCATTCTACCAACAGTTGCATGCCTACGTTCGAAGACAACTCCACGGTGTATATGGGGACGATTTCATCAATCTAAGAGCTCCAATACCAGCACATCTTTTAGGTAATGACTTCTTTATCCATTATAAAAATCGTGTCTGATGCTTTTACATCTTTAGGCTTTACTAATATTTGTGCGTAGTTGTTCGACATTTAAGGCATCACTGCAAAACCAATGCTATGGCTCATACAACAGCATCTTATGTCAAAATGGACTTTAAGAAAGTCCATGTTTGTCCAATGGAAGTAATTTTAATATAATGTAAGACGACAACAAAAAATCGGGTTTTTTTGTCCTTAATAAAAAAAAATCTGTTAACACAATTAGGCACAAGTCTGCTTGAGCCTAAGCATGATTATCATTCAACTTTTTACATAGCCAATAGACCAGTGAGTGGGGGGAAAACCTTCACAGACTTGGTAAATTGGACTTTTAAAAGTCCATTTTGAGATAACAGCTTGTTATAATATGTACATGTATGTGTAAGTCACTGTGTAGATAACCTTAACCCCCGAGGCACCTTTTCCAACGATTTTTTTTCGCGGCCAAATAGCGAGGGGAAAAAGTGCCCCCACCAATCCCCCAGCTCGAACCCCGGACCTCTGGGTTCAGAGGCAGACGATCTACCGCTAGGCCACAGGGAGAAACCATACATGGCGGAGTATATTCCGCCCTGTATATACCCTGGGGCCCTTATTTCATCGAGAAACTGCCGAGCCGGGTGACACAAGCACGCCGCATCGTAGTAATTCGTAGTACTCAAGAGTGTTAGGGTTAATACGCGATCGCGATCGCGAACGTAATATGTTGCCTCACCGCACGAACAAAGACATCTCCATATCGTTATGGAAATATTTGCATTAGTTTCAGTTCAATTTCCATCTGTGCATGTACGTATGGCGATGCCAAATATTACTTTTGTGACTATCGTATAAGTGTTACGTACAAGTCACTTATACGTATGAGTCATACGTACTGATTTTGCAGTCCGGCCTAAGTAGAATCATGCCGTACAAATACTACAACCTACAAGGCCTACGTTTTAATGAGAGTCGGATAGAAATTTTAAACACAGCAAGAGTTAACATCCCCCCATCCCAAAAAAGAGTTGATTTTAGAGTATGCTTCCACTTCAATTGATATACTTTTGATATTCATTCCGACGTAATCACAGCTCACTTTTATTATGTTTCTTAAGATTACTAAAGAATATCAATACACGATTACTGATTTTGATATAACCAATACCAAGAATCCCATTTGGAGAATTGGGATCATATTCACGTAAGCGCATTCTATTATTTCTCATTTTGGAAAAATGTACGCAAATTCTTTACATTAACATTGTAAATTGTTGCTTTTATCACGTTTAACTATAGGAAATATGTGGGCTCAATCTTGGCTGAACCTACTGGACATTTGCGAGCCATACAAGGGTAAACCTAACATTGACATAACGCCAGCGCTTCAGCAACAGGTAAAGTGTTTGTGTACTATTTAAACGATTATGTATATCTATTTATTTGTATTTCAAAGGTTAAATAAAAGTGGCCTTGAAAATGTAAGAAACCCTATGCTATGGATTGAAACATGGGGAGTTGGTCCGGTATCAGATTGTGTGCGATGCGATGTGTGTTGGGAACAGATGTTAGGTAAGCCTATATCATGGAAAACCAATGAATTTATTAAGAATTAATTTGAAAACCAAACTACCCTCTGTTATAAGATCATCCGCAGCAAATTGCATTACGTTTGACACATTGAAAATAAATCTTTTTCGACAATAATAGTTTTTTTTCATTTATAAGGGCTCTCCGATATAAAAACACATGGGTGCGGTATTACCAAGCTCATAATTGGCATGTATCTCATAATGAGAATGAGAATTTATAAAATAAAACTTAACGAGCCATTTGTTTATTCTGCACACATAATTTTTGAAACAACCCCAAAACAACAAAGCCATCTTAAATGCAACTTTGCATTATTCTATAGACAATCGAACAGACACGCGAGAATAGTTGTCGTCAATGTATACCTTTACATGTATAACCGTGTTTTTGATCGCAGGAATATGACGCACAAAGGATGTTTGAAACGTCAGATGAATTCTTTACGTCTTTAGGATTGGTTGAAATGCCGCAAGAGTTCTGGGATGGTTCTATAATCGAAAAACAGCCTGACAAAGAAATGGTCTGCCACGCCTCCGCTTGGGATTTCTACAATCAGAAAGATTTCAGGTATACTGGGCTATTCAATCTGAAATCCCCCCCCCCCCCCTGTGGAATCATATACATACCTTAATATTCCCCACAAGGTGTGTGAAATTCAAACGGGGCTACTACCTGTAAGGGTGATCCATTTAATATCTACACCAGTCATGTCTTCCATAGGGGGTATGGATTTCAACCGGAATATCCCGTTATATAGATATGCATAAACATGATAAAGGATCCTATATGTAACATAGATAGTCACAAAAGGTTATACCATCTACAACCGGCATATGAAATGCTCTCCCTCCTTACATGCTGGTAATTGTCAAACGGACGCGATTCTGGTAACAACTTGTCCGCATTTAAAATGTATAAGCCTAACCATTGTTAATTAAGCATACGGTTGATATCAGGAAAATGAAATTGAAAATGGAACGCTATAGGACAATTTAGGTGCATACTTGGTCCCGGTACTTGGTCCGCTGATGTACGTGATGGATGAAGCCCCGCTACCATTTTGAATCTTAAAAAATCCTACAGTTCCATGTTACAGTCTTAACATGCTTAAAGTATCAAGGTTCAAATTATAACACCCTTAACAGCAAAGCGATTTTTCTGTAAGTATTTTGTTTTACATTTTGTTGGAATTTTTTTCAATTTTTTGTCCCACTAACCGGGAGAAGTTACTCGACGCGAGTAAAACGTTCTGACTGTTAACGAGTCTTTACTCTTTATCCTTAGAGTGAAACAGTGTACCGATATAACACAGGATGATTTCATCACGGTACATCATGAGATGGGTCACATTGAGTATTTTCTCCAGTACAAAGACCAGCCCGTAGTGTTCCGCGGAGGAGCTAACCCCGGTTTCCACGAGGCAGTAGGAGATGTATTAGCCCTGTCTGTATCGACGCCACAACATCTTTATGACATTGGGCTTTTAGACGAGGTTGCTGACGATCCCGGTAGGACGAAATGATATGCAATCAAGCCTTTTTCAATATTAATTTGTTAATAAACACATGGTTGACATGGTTGATGTTCATTTGGATATTAAACGTTATACAGCTCTATGCCCACCCAGGTTTCGGATCATCCTTCACCAGCTTCCATTGCTATTGTTTTACGAGGTATGCACATCTTTTGAGCAATTGGATAACAATTCAAGGTATCGTTTCGTTTTGTATTTTTCCGCAGAGGCTGACATCAATTACTTGATGAGCATCGCTCTGGATAGGATTTCTTTCCTTCCATTTGCCATCTTAATGGATCAGTGGAGATGGGGTTTGTTTGATGGTAGCACTACGGACGACAACTTTAATGAAGAGTGGTGGAGACTAAGGTCAGAGGTCAAGATAAGGCGGAAGTGCATAATTAATACCCTGGGCTACAAATTAAAAATAGACTCTTACTTTGGACACTTATTTGCTTATGATGACTTAAACTACCTAGAGAAAGTTCGGACGTTTTTTGAATCACCAATTTTTCAGATATTTTGTGATATATTCATTATTGTGTTTCATACCAATGAAAAGCTGATAGGCTCATATTTCCAATGATATCCGTAACAATTACTTGTTTCAGTGCTAGCCACCTGCTTGAGAATGTAGGGAGGTCTCTATCAAAATATGCCAAATTCACCGCTATTACGTCCTCAAAAGAACAACAGAACAACTCTGCCTTCTGTTTAATGAAGTGTTACATTGACAATGTAGAGTGATGTACTATCATGACTTTTGAGCACAAATAACAAAAATAGTGATGATATTGCTCCATTCAGATTGAGACTTCCCCATGTTCTGTGGCTGAGCACTGAAACACGTGTTTGCTACGAAGTTGATATCATTGTAAAGATGAACACGTAATGAATATATTAATAAATATACGAGTGGTGATTGGAAACAATTTCCGAACTCTTTTTGAGGAGTTTACTTTGCACAGGCACACAGGCGAGCGTACAAATACCCATACAAATTGGCTGAGGTGGATCCTATCTGCCGTGGCAACGTTTGCCTTCATATCAGTTTCAATTTTCTGGCGTCGTCGTCGTCAATTTCTTTTGAAAAAAGTCCCATTTACAAGGGAGCCCAGATAGTTAATTCCGTTATTTTGTCAAATAGCATATAATGTGAGTACACAAGATCGGGATGACGTCATACAAACGTGGGTAATCTACTCAGGGTAATTTGGCGGTAAAGGCGGACGATAACCTCTGGATTGCCGAACTACAAAATATGTTGTATGCTGTTACCTACATATTTTGAAATGGTTTGCAGCCTGTCGAATGATTGGCCACTTTAAATATCACTAAAAACGTTTTATTTGTAGCAACATTGTATTGATACAGTCAGTACAAACTAGTTATCAATAATGGGCTTGTAACATCAATATTGATGATTAGCCAAACGAAAATACAAATTGTGTGACAGTAGTTAATGAGTTATTTACGATATACACTATATAATGCGTGGTCCAGCGGTTACGTTCTCGCTCCACAATACAAAGGTTGTGGGTTTGAGTCCCGTTGCGGTCAGCGTTTTGTGACCTTGGGCAAGGCACTTTACCGAGCTTGCCCCTCGTCACCCAAGTGTAGGCCTATAAATGGGTACCGGCATTAATAAATCTTGGGAAGGTAAAACAGATTCGTTGTGCGGGAGGAGTGGCGAACCCCCACAGCAAACATTACAAGGAGGAATCTGGTCCAAACGCCAAGGAAAACGAGATGGGCACTCCGCGCACGAGTTTAGCTCGGCACGAAACTTTACTTTTTTTAAAAACTTTACTGTATAGGGCCTATACGCGTATAACTGAATTATATACTAAGGGATCACGTCAAAACTCGACCGCCCGGCAACCGCCGGTTACGGCCGGTTCCGTTAGGTTCTCACAAAACGTGTCGTCTGTTATAATATACATACATAATTAGGTCAAATAGTAACACTCTGGTGAACACGACCGGTTGAAAGTGCCTCGTCACACACGTGAGCAATAACATCTTGAAGTAATGGGCTCTTTTAAGACTTAAAAGTCTCAGTTGACAACCAGTACAATACAGCTATTGATTTTCGCTGGGGTTGGCTTTTTCAATCTGTTTATAGCTCAATTAACTTTTTAAAATCAATACCGAAAGTCTATGAATGTTTTTTTTTTATAGAACGATTATAGAGAGAGCTATTATGACCGCAAAGTAACAGATTGATAGTGTAAATTGGTCAGCTTACAGCATTAAGTCAACCGGCGGTTGTTCAGTGTTGCATGCGCGAATATTCATATACCAGTAAAACATTTGACCTGAAAGAACCGGGCGGAACCGCCCGTAACCAGCGGTCAACGGGCGGTCGAGTTTTGACGTCTCCCCTAAGGTTTTTGCAATACATTTTAATTTGAAACATAATTGTGAAATCTCTTAAACTGGTGTAACTGCCGTCATTGAGTACGCTATATGCTGACACTCTAAATTGCCCGAAACTTCATCTTTTATATGTTTTACACCTAATCTGAGTCTATATATGCTTCTTCGTATTGAAATGATTGCTTACGATAGAGGACGAGGTTATCCACAACGGACTACAAAGGGGAATCGCACTCATTACGCATGAACCGTGTTACCAAATGGGCTTACTATCATGCAACAGGTGTGTCTCTTCTCTCTGCACAAATATTATTCCCGACAAGATGGCAGCTAATCCGTTACACGGATAATCTCTATTTTATCTTTTATTTTACAGGTTGGAATTCCAAGGTCTTATTCCACCCACCGAAAGATCTGAGGCCGACTTTGATCCAGCTGCCAAATACCATATACCATCGGATACCCCATACATTAGGTATATTCTTGATAATTAAATGAACGAAATGTATCAGCATTATGATTATGTGACTATGTCATGACTAGGTACATTCGTTGATTTTTGTTTTCAAATTTCCTTCAAAAACCATAGATTACATACAGTAACAAATTGACAATTCTTTCAAAAATGTGTTATATATGGGAAACCATTACTCATGAAAGTTATATAGTCTAATCACAATGTTTTCAAATCAAATGTGAAATTCTGTTTAATAAAACCCCACAAAGATAACTAGCCGTTTTGGTCGTTATAGACACAAACGAGCCCCGCAAATGCCCGATCAATACCCGCAGTATTCAATATCGTGATATGATACGCACAAACGTTATGGATAGCAATTGTTGACCATTTAACATACAGGGCATGCCAGAATGAAAATTGTGTTGGATAAAAAAGATTTAAAACATTTATACGACCTTTGCAGGTACTTCATAAGCCACATTCTTCAGTTCCAGTTTCACGAGGCACTTTGCAATGCATCTGGTCATGTAGGACCACTACTAAAGTGTGACATCTACAAATCTCAGGAAGCGGGCAAACTTCTAGGGTAAGAAGGATTATTTATAGTAAGAATAAGATATTATAAATCGATTAGACCTTTTTCTAGATTTTTGAACACTTATACTTAAATCCCAGTATAATTATTTACATTTCGGTCATTAAACATCGAGTGCGTAGTGCACGAAACGTTGACGTTTTGCGGTTTTAACACTTTCCACGCGGCAGGCGTCTGCAGACGACATTCCAACAGTTCACAAAATGTTTCAAAAATGTCAAAATTATTGAATTAAATTACCTTTTTTGGTATCACCATAAAAAAGTAAGTACAAACATGCCTAGTATTGGTTCAGTAATCCTCGAGACCTTGAAAGTTGGGAAATGATTCTGAATTTGTTTTGTACATGGTAAAACTAATAGCCGCGTGGAAAGGATTTTGCAAAATCTGTTTTGTACATTGATATAGAGAAGCATATTTCAGACTAGAAACTGAAACAAAACCACTCCTGTTCGTTGTCTATATGTATGAAGTCATTCGCCGATTTTAAAAGGGGTTGTCAAATGAAATTGGAATGTAAACGTCGTACTCTTTCAGGAGTGACAGGGGTTGTCAAATGACATTGGAATTTAAACGTCGTACTTTTGCAGGAGTAACAAGGGTTGTCAAATGAAATTGGAATTCACGTCGTACTCTCGCAGGAGTGACATGGGTTGTCAAATGACATTGGAATTTAAACGTCGTACTCTTTCAGCAGTGACAGGGGTTGTCAAATGACATTAGAATTTAAACGTCGTACTATTGCAGGAGTGACAGGGGTTGTACAATGACAATGGAATTTAAACGTCGTACTCTTGCAGGAGTGACAAGGTTTGTCCATGACATTGGAATTTAAAGGTCTTACTCTTTCAGGAGTAACAAGGGTTGTCCAATGACATTGGCATTTAAACGTTGACTTTTTCAGAAGTGATAGGGGTTATCCAATGACATTGGAATTTAAATGTAGGAGTGCCAGGGATTGTCAAATGACATTGGAATTTAAACGTCGTACTCTTGCAGGAGTGACAAGGTTTGTCCAATGACATTGGCATTTAAACGTCGTACTTCAGGAG
This sequence comes from Ophiura sarsii, assembly GCA_035610835.1. Taxonomy (NCBI): domain Eukaryota; kingdom Metazoa; phylum Echinodermata; class Ophiuroidea; order Amphilepidida; family Ophiuridae; genus Ophiura; species Ophiura sarsii. Next base: position 31,424,459 of record CM069451.1, on the reverse strand, counting down.
TGACAGGGGTTGCTAACTGACATTAGAATTCAAACGTTGTACTTTTGCAGGAGTAACAGGGATTGTCGAATGACATTGGAATTTGTTCGTCTTATTCTTGTGTATATCAGGCGTGTGATCTGACTGACTATAGGTTTGTTTGAATAATAGAAAATCAAATTGATATCGTTTAATACCTAGCTTCAAATTGTTCTACCAAGTATCCAAATAACCGACTAATTCAGTTTTAATTTTAATATGATTATCCATGTTGTTGATTTGTCGTGTGTTTCAAACAGGGACATGTTAAAACTCGGCTCAAGCGTTCCATGGCCCGATGCGATGGAAAAGATCACCGGACAACGTGAAATGAGCGCTCTTCCGTTGGTGAAATACTTTGAGCCATTGATGACATTCTTGGAGGAGGAGAACGCCAAAATGGACGAAACTATCGGATGGCCTGATACAGAATGGAGACCACAAAGTAAGATTTATTATTCTACCTGATATAGTTTATACGGAGTAAATCATATGCTGGTAATTTATATCCGCTAATACATAGATGTGAAAAATGAAAAATGAAAAATGAAGAAGAAGAAGTAACATCCCGGATGGTTTATTATGGCAAGCTTTCGGATAAACCGTCCTTCATCAGGCTCTAGATGTTATGCTGTGGTCTACATGTACATGCTGATTCATGTAGATAAATTCGTAATCATAAATTCAACGGTTCAGTGTAGAGTTTTGAACCAGTTTCAACAGCAGACATGCAAACGTGCACATTAGCGCAGGAATAGCGAAATTTACCACATTATATAACACAGCCTCTGTGAAAAATATGATTAAATATGATGTTTTACTATACTGTATAATAAAGCTGCTATTTGTTTTCAAACACGATAGCGCCACCAATGTATAAATCGGGAAAGAAAAAATGCAGCAATAAAAAGTGGTATGTGATTTTGTTTTTGTCAATAGGTGGCTGTCACTCGGGGATCTTTTTCCTCCAATACTCAACCATGTCAACCCTGTTAATCTTTGCTCTTTGTAATTAGTGACAATTTTATTGTTTTAACAGCTTTTAACAACTAGTGGTTTAGGCGACGAAAAATACATGTTCTACGGGCAAACGGGGGCAGAGAATTACAAAATTTAACCCAAACAATCAACAATAAATAATTTAAACAAATTTTGAAGAAGAAAAAAACCCGGTCGGTCGGGCCCGTAGAACAGGTTTTCCCCCGTCGACTTGTGGTTCTGTTGTTATCTGGATCTCGTCGCATTGGGCTATTCCAGTTGAAATCCATACACCCTCTATGGAGGACATTACCTTATAATATCCCCTACACAGGTTTAGGGAGTGTGAATTTCAAATGGGGTTACCTGCATGGGTGATGACTCCATTTGAAATCTACGCTCCCTGTGTAGACGATTAAGGTCATGTCTTCCATAAGGTTGCATGAAATTAACGAAATTGCTCATTTCTTTTGCACAAAATATATCGTTTATTTATTCCACTGCAATTTTAATTAGCTTCTTATACACAATCATTATTTTATGGCCTTTCCACTTGTTGCAAGAATTTGTTTCACTTTGCACGTTGGGTATTTTAACGTATTACATTCATGGTATGTTAGTATGTCTTGGTGGTTGTTTGTATTGTTAGTTAATAGATGATTGGATAAATAATTGAAGGAACCAATAGAATTGAAAATAGATCAAGACTCGAACCTGATCCCAACGTTTCGAACCGGAAAGACTAGAAGAAGAGAACCATATTCTTTTATTTTATTATTGATTTCAAAATATTTTTATTTGTTTCTATACTTTTACAGCCCCTCCGGACTTCAATAGTGCAACAACAATGAGAACCTGCTTCCTGACACTCCTGCTCAGCCTTTCAGTTGTCCTCGTATTTAAATTTTAAAGCGAATCATAATACAAAAACGTCAAACGTTGGTTAAAAAAAATTAAAACACTTCAAAACTGATTACAGAACGGAAAATGTATAGACCATTATGAAATTAACACTTTCCTATATTATACAAAACAGATTTGTCAGAAACATTTCCCAACTTTCAAAGTCTATTTCAAGGATTACTGAGCTAACATTGGACATATTTGTACTTATTTTAATGCATTACTCATGGTGATTCCAAGTATGGTGATGAAATTCAATAATTTTGACTTTTTTGAAATATTTCGTGAAGTTTGGGAACTGTCGTCTGCGGACGACTGCCTCGTGGTAAGTGTTAAATGCGATTAAGGTTTCCGGCTGTTATGTGTTGTGGTGTTTATACACAACCTGCCACTGAGTCAGTCATTTTAATTAAGCACCCATTACCTTGAGATATTCAGACAAATCCGTTCTGGCTAGCATGGCAAGTGGAAAAAAAACACTAACGACAGATGTAGTAATTCATCATCAAATTTACAGTAGTATCAACTTTGTTTTCTTCTTTTTTAATTCTTTATTAAATGATTCAAATGATTACAAGATAACATCAATAAAATAGTTGCGTAAACGTTCCCTGACTGATTAATAATTTGTTGATTTGTGGTATTCAGAAGTTTCCAATGCGAATAAGCAAGGCAAATCACAATTGTGCGTGTTCACATAAAATAATTTAGTTGAAAAGAGTGATGAAAGTGTCATGATCTCAGTGATTGACCCCTGGTTTGACCTTAGCCTATCTCCACACGCCCTCAATCGGGTCAGTGGCCTCCGAACAACAACATGACCAACAGTGTGGTGCAACGAGGTATGCGTATACGACATGGTGCGTATATCCTATAGTATGATTACTTATAGATTTCCTGGTATGACCGGTCGCACAGTTTCTTGTTACCCGACCAGAGTACTAGGGTCATGTGTTTTAAGCTCGCCTCCTTTCGCGTTACACACGGATTTTGGCTTTCGCGACATGAATTTAACTTTACACATTTATATTTGCTTGTATACCCCCCTGAGGTAGTAAAAGTATACATTTTCTGAAGGGAAATTGCATGAGGAAACCAAATATGTCATTAAAATTATAGTACGACCAAGAACTAAAATGGTATGATCGGAAATGTTCGGAAAATATCAGAGTTTTTTAATTTTTAATTTGAGATCCATATATTTTGTATACCTATCCCTATCATTATTTTGTTTACATATTTGAATTCCTCATGAAATTACCCATTAGATGATATATATTTGTCAAAGTTACTACGTCGGTATGGTAATTATACCGGCTAGTGAATATCTCAAATTTTTATTTTATATATTTTTAGAATTTTCAGAAATATTTGTTTAAGGATGAACCCTTCCCTGATATAAACTGCATTTCTGAATTCCTCTAGTTACAAGCTTTCCAAAAATGTATACTTTTGCTATCATAGGTTGAAAACTTTTTATGTTATAGTCATTTTTATAAATCCGGTAAATTGAGGCTGATTATTCATGTTGACTGTGTAGCGAATAGGAAGAAAGCTGATGATCATTGTCTTATCCATAATTAATTAGTTGTTAATAATAGTTGACAAGTCTGTTGAACCACATACTTAATGACTACTAAGTATCCTTTGAAATGGGACCAAAATTGTGTTTTTAACATTAGGGGATGACTAGTTATTGTAAAAAGAACAAAGCATGGGATTATCCCCATTGAGTTTGTACAGGCGGCACCCCTTCCAGAAACACCCCTTCCAGCACCACCCCTGGTCCCCAAACATCAAACAGCTGTATCTCCCTTTCTGTATTAGCTATACCAATGCCATTTTGCAGGCAGATAGCTTGTTATTAGGGCTTTAAAATGATACCAAATTTGTTGAGATAGCTTTTGTGGTTTTAAAAATATTTAAGGAAAATGACAGCATGAAGCTAAAAAATGTAACGGCACCACCCTATTGGGAGGCGAGTTCATAACGCGTGACCCTAGTTAAATAGATCAATGAACGGGCCATAAACCAGAAAAAGGTTCTTGAACGGGCCATAAAACAGAAAACAGGTTCTTAAATACTTTGGGAAGGATAAGGGAAACCGTTCAATATTGCGTTTAAATGCTGCCAATTGCCATCAGTAAAGGAGCAGCGCACAATATAGCGCGAATATCACCTCAGAGTGAGTCGTGCTGTAATCGCTCAATCGCATAGGGGACAATCTATAAAAGAATTTGTAAAATTATAAATAGTGGTAATAGCAAGAATAGCAGTTTTTAAATTAACTAACTAATTAAGTAATGCAAACAAGAGTGCCGATGTTGATATTAGTGATTTAAATAGACTAAACATGTTATTGAATACAATTTTGACCACAATCATCTGTAGCGCATGTCCAGAATTTATTAATTTGAAAAGTATTAAAGGGACATTAAGTGGTGTTGAAAATTTTAAATGTTTAACAATATACTTCAGAATTCAAGATGAACCTTAAAAATTGCCATTATTGTTGTTTCTACTAACAAAAACACAGCAAAACTTGATTAAAACAATATCATCGCTATTTATTGAAAAATGCCCTCTATGCAAATATGGTTCGCGTTATGTATCACGCGTACTGCAGGGGGATACTGCCGGACGTAAAATGCTCGTCCCGGCTGTACGAGCAATTTTTGAATCGACGTTTTCTTGTACAAAGAGGGCTGATTTTTCTTAATCCTTATAGGTGTAAGTTCATACATGTAATACAATTATAAAAATATACTAATCCCAGTTTTTATCATAATTGAGGGCGCAGCCTCCAACACATCTCTTAGTGTCCCTTTAAACATATCTTTGAATCAAATACATGCTCAATTTCAAATCCAATTATTCTTCACTGTAACCATGGTAACGCCAACAACAACAAATGACTTGGTTTGTTCTTCAAATGATAACTCTGATGTAAGCTCAACACAGAATGCGAAACGCCGCAATGCGCGGTCATTATGCTTTTATTGTGGTTAGTATCCGTCACTAATGCAAAATATGACTTCTCAATATGAGCGATATTTTCTACTTTACCTGGGGCTTGATGGAAACTGTCACCTCAAATCTCTTAAATAAAAAATAAAAATACCAGTGCTTGACAAAATAAATATATAATACTTAAACTGTTGAAGTAAAGGTACAGCCTTTTGAATAAGCCCTGTGACGAGTGACACTCTAACTCATATGTATGCGCAGATGCTGCAAATATGAAATGCCATTGCTTATTCATTGGTCAGAGATGACATCATGGAAATATCACATCTTGGTATCAGCTATGGAAAGAATTTGTTTTTGTATAATCAGAGAACTAACGAATATACATGTAGATTTCTTTTGCCAAGTCACATTCCCACAAAATACATTACAATAAAATGATGCATAATAGCTAGCCTGACGATAATATGGCAGGTTTTGAACAATTCTATGTAGACATTTATTGCCTCAATGTATAGGTACCTTATCTCGTAGTGATGAAATCAGGCGAACCAATACGAATTTCATTATACAATATCATAGACGTAAGTAGCTCGCATCATCACGTATCATCTGAATGTCACCAACTCCAATATTATTAGTCTCAAATCGTATATTGTATGGACATTCACTGCCTCAACAGCATATCGTGTGGATACTAGTATTCGCTGCCTCAAAAGTGTATTGATTGTGTGGACACTTGCTGCCTCAATAGCGTATTGTGTGGACACTTGCTGCCTCAATAGTGTATTATGTGGACACTTGCTGTGCTGCCACAATAGCGCCCCGTATGGCAACTCGCTGCCTAAATAGCGTATTTTGTGGACATTTGCTGCCTAAATAGCGTATTGTGTGGACATTTGCTGCCTCAATAGTGAATTGTGTGGACACTTGATGCCACAATAGCACCTCGTATGGACACTCGCTGCCACAATAGCGTATTTTGTGGACACTTGCTGCCTCAATAGAGTATTGTATGGACAATCACTGCCACAATAGTGTATTGCGTGGACACTTGCTGCCACAATAGCACCTCGTATGGACACTCGCTGCCGCAATACCGTATTGTGTGGACACTTGCTGCCTCAATAGAGTATTGTATGGACAATCACTGCCACAATAGTGTATTGCGTGGACACTTGCTGCCACAATAGCACCTCGTATGGACACTCGCTGCCGCAATACCGTATTGTGTGGACACTTGATGCCTCAATAGAGTATTGTGTGGACAATCACTGCCTCAACAGCGTATTGTATGGACATTCGCTGCCTCAATCATTAGTGTAGGCCTATTGTGCGGACACTCGCTGCCACAACAGCGCCTCGTATGGACACTCGCTGCCGCAATAGCGTATTGTGTTGACACTTGCTGCTGAAATAGTGTACAGGGTGAGTCAAAATATTCACGTCCCGATTTGAATGGTATTTTAAAAATAGAACCAGAACAAATTTAATTAAATGCATGACAAGAATATATAATATCCGCGTTCACATCGTTTATTTCTTATGGGAGATTTGTGCAGTTCCAACAAAAACAACTTGTTTCAATTTAACAAAGAAATAATTTTTTGAGAACGGGACCTGAATATTTGACTCACTAAATATTGTGTGGACACTCGCTGGCTGCCTCAACAGCATATTGTGATCACTACCTCAATAACAAATTATGAGGACATTCGCTGACTCAATAGCAAATTGTGTGGACACTCACTGCCTCAATAGCGTATTTTGTAAACACTTGCTGCCTCAATAGCGTATTGTGTGGACACTTGCTGCCTCAATAGCGTTTTGTTTGGACACTTACTGCCTCAATAGCGTATTGTGTGAATATTTGCCTCCTCAATACCGTATTGTGTGGACATTCACTGCCTCAATAGCATATTGCGTAGGCACTCGCTGGCCCAACAGTGTATTGCGTGGACACTTGCTGCCTCAATAGCGTATTGTGTGATTATTTGCCTCCTCAATAGCGTAGTGTGTGGACGCTGGCTGCCTCAATAGCGTATTGTGTAGATACAGGCTTCCTCAATAGCGCATTGTGTAGACACCCGCTGCCTCACTAGAGTATTGTGTGGGCACTAACTGCTCAATACTTACAATGTATCTACTCTTTGACATACCTCTGTTTGGATATCTACTGTAACCACCAATAGCCTGTCAGTAAGTAAATCAATTAACATTCTCGCATGGGATTATCACTGTAAGTTGTCTTTGAAGACTTCATATTATAAAGTTTTATATTTGACTGAGAATCATAAAAAAGCTTTATATAACTATTTCTATTCAAACAATGTATTGTCCGTAATATAAGGACATCATCAACAATCATGGGAGGTAATATTCTCAATTTGATTTTACGGCGGTCCATTGTCTTACTATTGGCTGTTTCTCTCAACAATGTGGCACTAAACAGGGCAGTAGAAACAGCCCAAATATTTGTGAAGCCTCTGTGGGATATTGCTGAAAATGAAACTCAACCATGCCATATCGAAGAAAGAAATATCAGTCTAGGAGCGATTACCTTACAGGGAAGTGCACAGCACACCTGCAGTATACAAGTCAATATCTCACTAGGATATTACACACATGTAGAAATACCAACATTTGACAAGGAATCTGCTTTCCTATATATCGAAAGACAAGGTGAATTGAGTGACTGCCAAAATAAGTATATAGTTTTAAATGGGCAAAGTGAAGAATGCACTGTTGATTTTCATCGGGAGAGTCTCCAACTTAATCTGCATGGTAATGTCAGTATCTTAGTCGGTGGAATATTAACATCAGGATTAACGCCAGTGTGTCAAGAATCTATTGATAATATCTTGCCTAGTCTAGCAGTAAATCAGACACCATTTTGCAGTAATGTAAAGGGCTATAATAACAAAATCATGTGTGATCTAGATAGGGAAAACTGTAGATTGGAATTCCCATCAAGTTGTAACGCCACACTTGGCCACAGAGAAATAGAATTTCAATGTAGTGATAATGATAGGCTTGAAAAACGATACACCTTGATGGTATACCCAACTAATTTGTTAACTTTGGATCTAAGTAGCAATAACGCAGTTCACATTGAGGACAATTCATTTGAAAGTCTGAATCTTTTACAAACTTTGCACTTGGAAAACAATTACTTGTCGTCACTTGATAGCGGTGCATTCGTTGGATTACATGCACTTACTAAACTATTCCTTTACAATAACCATTTGATTGAACTTCAGGCAGACGTATTTCAAGATTTACGAATGCTAACACGTGTATATCTTGACGATAACTATTTGACGATGTTGCCGACGGGATTGTTTAGTGGATCCGGACACTTAAATAAACTGTACTTGTATGATAATGATTTAATAACACTGCCAGGTGGATTGTTTGATGAGGGATTAAACAATTTGAATACATTGTACCTACATAGAAACCAATTGATCACCTTAAACGAAAGTACATTTCAGGGGTTAACGAAGCTGACATATCTTTATATGTATGATAATAATTTGATTTCACTACCAGGTGGATTGTTTTGGGGATTGGACAATTTGAATACATTGTACCTACATAGAAACCAATTGATCACCTTAAACGAAAGTACATTTCAGGGGTTAACGAAGCTAACACATCTCTCTATAAGTGATAATAATTTGATAACACTACCAGGTGCGCTGTTTTGGGGGTTAGAAAATGTAAACACATTGTTCCTGCATAGAAACCAATTGATCACGTTAAACAAAAGTATCTTTCAGGGTTTAACTAAGCTGACATATCTTCATATGTATGATAATAATTTGATTTCACTACCAGGTGGATTGTTTTGGGGATTGGACAATTTGAATGGATTGTATCTATATGGAAACCAATTGATCACCTTAAACGAAAGTACATTTCGGGGATTAACGAAGCTAATATATCTTGTTATGTATGATAATAATTTGACAACACTACCAGGTGGATTGTTTTGGGGATTAGACAATTTGAACACATTGTCCCTGCAAGGAAACCAATTGATCGCCTTGAACCAAGGTTTGTTTCGGGGATTGAATAAGCTAATAGTTCTTGAAATAACTCATAATAGCGTGACAACACTACCAGGTGGATTGTTTTGGGAATTAAACAACTTAACACACCTGCATTTATACGGAAATCAACTGCACACACTGAAGACTCTCCAGTTCAATAATTTGACTAATCTTATAATCCTTGATTTGGAAGAAAATAAGTTGAAAACATTACCGGACGGCATCTTCAATGAGTTAGGTAATCTACAATATCTCTCGTTGCAGGATAACCAATTACAATGGGTTAGTGAAAATATGTTGAAAGGGTTATATAACTTGCGTGGTCTATTTCTGCAAAACAATAAGCTAACACAAATTGATTTCGACTTTTTCAAAGACACAGAAAATATGTATGTGATTGTGCTAGCGCAAAATAATTTAAAACAATGTCCAAATATCAAACACTTGAGTCATTTAAATATCCTTAATGTCATAAATAATACATTGACACATATGAATTTTGATACATTTTCTTCTCTTTCTAGAAACTCAAAGTTGTTTGTAAGTCAACATGAGATATGTGAATGTTATGTGCCTGATGGTGTTGTATGTAGCGCAGCAGATGATAGGTCACCATATCTCACATGTGATAGGCTTTTATCAGATACCACATTGGTCACCATGATGTGGATTATTGGTATTAATGCACTTTGTGGAAATATATTTGTGGTGATTTGGAGAAAGACAAATGCTAAAAAATATAAAGTACAGGATTTATTACTAAGCAATTTGGCTATATCTGATTCACTGATGGGTGTATACATGCTAATAATTGCAGGTGCGGATATATACTATGGGGAGTACTTCCCAATGCAATCTGAAAAATGGAGATCTAGCATTACCTGTAGAATATCAGGATTCTTATCAATAGCATCGAGTGAGGCCTCTGTCTTCTTTGTCACGTTAATTAGCATTGATCGGTTCATTAATATTAGGTTTCCATATTCTAATACCAAATTAGGTAAACAATCAACAATTGTGACTGCTATACTGATATGGATGTGTTCATTTGCCTTGGGTGTTGTCCCTTCAGTTTTGAGTGGAAGAAATTTCAAGTTTTATGATAATTCACATGTGTGTGTTGGTCTACCATTATCTTTAACCAAGACCTTCTCAAATGAAAAAAATGTAACCAAAATTGTCCCCCAAAATGATAACTTCTATTACGTCCAGGACATTTATACTACATTACCATTAGGTTCTGTTAATGGTTTATACTACACAGTAGCCCTTTTCCTTGGTTTCAATTGCTTTTGTTTCCTTCTAATCCTTTTGTGTTATATAGAGATAATACGAGCTGTCATGAAATCATCGAAACAATCTGGACGCACCCCGGATATGAACAAACAAATCAGACTCACAATCAAAGTAGCCGCAATTGTTGCCACTGACTTTGCATGTTGGAGTCCATTAGTTATACTTGGAATATTAGTTCAAACAAGGGTAATTACACTGCCCCCGTCAGTTTATGCATGGTTAGTGACCTTTGTGCTACCACTGAATTCTGCAATTAATCCATATTTGTATACTATTGCAGAAATCATTTCAAATTATCGAAAGAAAAAAAGAGATGAGAAAATCCAAAAGGATTTGACTCAGCAGACGTCAACATTGTGACAACATCAAAATGCTTAATTAACACTGAGGGGTGCTTTTTCGCTTTATCCATTTTACTCTGCCGTTGGGTGTTGGGCGAATGCATTAGCTTTCCTAGTAAATAAGGGAATACATGAAACATAAACATCTGAGCTATCTTCGCGTGTTTTCATTTCCTTACGGAATAAACACACCTTTCCCTCTCCTGAATATTCTCTCATCTCATCTCGCAGCCACCTGATATTGTTCATAGTCTTGAATAATCGCTTTGTTCTTTTTAAGAACGACGCATGCCTTTGATTTTCTATAATAGTCTTTATAGTCATTCCGCCTTTATAATTTCATATCAGTTATATATGAATGCGAGATATTATAGTCATGAATATCTAATTGTGTGTTTTTAAGGTCCTCGCGGCTTTCACACAATCTTACACAACTATCAACCAGACATTTGTACTTGTCAGCGTCTCCATTATTAGACTTTTCTAGTTTGAAACTTTTAATACTTTGTTTATGTGGGATGTTTTACATAGAGCTTGAGTTTATACCGTTCTTCTGTCCAGAAGCAAGTTCCGTCTAGTGCCCTCCGCCTTTTCATCAAAAATGTAAAAAACATGTGTCTCACCAAAATATGTAGACACCCAATGCAGGATTAATTGGAACATTTGTGTGCTATATCAACAAAAGAATGAAGAAATGTTATGGAACGGCTATCAACAATCCTGGCAACAACATATATTTAAGTTTGTTTTGACGTCTCATTTCCGCTAAATAGACATTATTGAAAAGAGGAGATGTTTGAAGAAAAGCATGAAGCTTGAAGGTGTGGACGAAACAGACACGTGTCAGTTCCATACAACATTTCAATAGAGATAATCGATCATCCCCTTATAGCTTCAAAAGAAAAAACCCCACTTGTCCATCCCCGTCTTGATTATCTATTGTTAAATTGTTCCAACAGATTGGCCTGCATTGTAGATAGGCCTATGACTATTTTTGTCCGGTAGGGGAGAGCGGGGAGTGTTCGACCAATTTTCATTTGAAACGTCTTAGAGACGCCAATTTTAAAGATTGAATGGACCTATTGACATTAACCCTAACTTCCTGGAACCTACGATTCACTACGGCAAAAACAATGTCCACGCGCATGCTACAGCATTCGATTCGATGACGTCATCAACCAAGCTCATATGTGTGTACGAAATCGCTGCACTGGCTAGCGTTGGCAGGTTAGCCGAGTGGACGTGGCGCGGCAATCGGAGGGTCCGGGGATCGAATCCCGGGCGTTTGCGGCGATTATTTTGGTAAATAGACCACACTTTGTCCCCTCCCCTGTTTTCACACAAAAACATAGCCTGGCCGGTTAGTGTTAAAACACACACAATGTTAAGTGCTTGTTAACCCTAACCTTCCTGGAACCTACGATTCAATACGACCAAAAAAAATACACATGCTGAAAAGCATATGAAAATGTGAATGAAAAGCATATACAAATGGGTTATGTTACGTTATGCAATGCAAACGCGATGAATAGCATATACAAATGGGTTATACATGTTATTGATATGAAATTATGAAACTATGAAAATGGGTAAAAAAACATGCTGAAGCATATGAAAATGTGCTATATATATGATATGCAATGTAAACATGCTGAAAAGCATATACAAATATGTTATGTAATGATTTGCAACGTACACATGAAAAGCATATGAAAATGTGTTATACATGTAATTGAAAATGTGTTATATATGTAATTAAAAGGGAATGTAAACATGAATGTAAACATGCCGAAAAGCATATGAAAATGTGTTAACATGCCGAAAAGCATATGAAAATGTGTACACATGCTGAAAAGCATATGAAAATGTGCTATACATATGCAATGTAAACATACTGAAAAGCATATTAAATGGGTTATGTAATGATATGCAATGTAAACATGAAATCACATAAAAATGTGTTATACGTGTAATTAATATGAAATGTAAACATACCAAAAGCATATGAAAATGTGTAAACATGCTGAAAAGCATATGAAAATGTGTAAACATGCTGAAAAGCATATGAAAATGTGCTATACATGATATGCAATGTAAACATGCTGAAAAGCATATGAAAATGTCTTATGTAATGATATGCAATGAAAACACGATGAAAAAGCATATGTGGTTGTGTTACACATGTATTTGATATGAAATGTAAACATGAAATGTGAAAGTTGGTTAGACTAGGGTTATATAAACTATTAAGGCCTACAGCCTGACGCAATGGAAAGATAACACAAGAATCAGTCTCTACACAACTAAGACCATTTTAAATTTAATTTCTACCATAATGACCATTTTTCAAAGATAAATTATTATTTATTTATGATTAAAGAAAGAAGTATGCTGATAATATCATTTGTGTTTTTCTGACGTATGAATGTAGGAAGGAATACATTAACCTGACACGCTCTCAATGGAAAACTAACACACACATCAGTCTTTACACAACCGAAACCTTTTAGTTCTCGCGTTATCTCCACGAGTTCTATGATTTGATTTTAGCTCTAAATTTTCATCTGAAAGATTGTATACAATAAATCAAGAAATAAACTTTATCGTAATTGGCAAAGATACAAATATAAAAATACTGCAAGACACTACTTTTGCTACTTAATTTGATTATTCTAAGGTATTTGAAAATCTATGGCGGAGCGGAATTGAAATTGTATAAAATGCGTTAGGGATGCGTATATGCAACAAAGCAATACGATCCATTGTTAAAAGAAATTGGCCGGGGCAATTTTTTTTAACAATGGATTCGCACTATCATTATTGAAACGACCCCTAAACAAATTACATACAATTTCAATTCCGCTTCGCCACAGATTTAAGAATACCTTGTTATATAATTGTACCTTTGTCAGGAAACATGTCACTGCAGCGTTAATCATTTTCCTCCTAGTAATTGTCTATACTTTTGCGTTCCAACTTTCGTGACTGTCCGTACTTCCTTTCTAGTTAAGTTTTAGTCCTAGTAACATAGGACCTACGAATCTCATCTATCAATAACACCTGGACATTATCAACTACTGATTCTTAAGTCCTAGAACGTTACCAATAAGTGATACACGGAAATAAGCAATGAGATTTTTGCAACGGTGTAAAAACCACAGTATTTATTTCTCAAACGGTGTTCAAGGTGATATCAATGCTTTAGACCCATAGCTTGATGTACATACCATTTAAAATGAAGATAATCGTTCAAAAACGTTGTATTCCGGAGAATTTGCCACACGCCAATTTCGTTCGAATTAAACTAAGTCCATAGCCAAACCGGAAGAATGAAATTACAAGGGGTCGTCCACGTGAGGGCGTATTTACAAACAAACACCTACAAGCGGTATTGGGCACCTCGTGGGTGTTTAATGCATTGATTGAGGCAGTCCGTATTTTACATGAAGTAAATATATATTCACAATTCAATACAATGGTTAAAATCACTAATACTATCCAACGGGAGAGAGTCTACTATTTCCGATGAATAAAGATAAGATTATCTTATAATCTCATCAATATTGATTAACTTGAGTGCAAAATAAATTTCTCGACGTGCAAACAAATCGCTTGTCATGCTTTCCGAATTTCGCACACCCCATACGTCATGATTGTTTACTTTGAAAGACGCATGCGCAAGATTTCAGCATTTACGAGGGAGAAGCTAAGTGTCTGAAAAGTGGATTTAAATTACTATTTTTTATCAGATGTAAGTGTAATAGTGTTGTAATCAATAAGTTCAAACAAATGCTATGATCTTAGCTATACAGTCATGTCATTGTGGGTGAGTACAAATAATTTTGGAAGATGCCAGGAGTCGCAGAAATTGTACTTTGTAGATTTTGGGCTCGTCAAAGCTTAAATACCGAAGTCACATCATATTAACGTTCTGTGACTCAGTACTATAAGTCCTGAGACACATGTTAGTCCGACTAGTTAAGTTTGCGATTGCATCGATATGAGCGGCAATGTGACTATTACTTGTCCCCAACCATAGAGCATCCAATAATCCAGGTGACTGACGACACGCAACGATATCAGTGTAAACGAATATATGTCATGATTTTGGGCGATTATTTTTCGGCTCCCTCCTTAACATGTTTTCCAACACACTTATAAAGCCCACTCCCACATTTCATTCTATGGTACATTTAAAATCAACGGAAATCCACATATATGGTTACCGTTTTCAGCACATTTTAATAAAAGCATTTAAATAACGTACGTTTCTGATTTCTGTTCATTCAGTTATAATAAAACTAGATCTACTACAGAAGACACCTCACAAAACAACATGACATAAATTGCCCGCTTAGGAGCGCTATTAATTCGGTCTGTTAAACCTATTGTTATCAATTACTACGAGTGGATTGCCTGGTTGTATATTTAAATTCGAGCGGTACTTCTTGCTAACTGCATGGGTGAGTTTCCATTATGTTGCAAATTACATCCACGCTCATGCGTCTAAACTACGCAATGGGCGTTGCAATACAGCCGCTTGGTTGCACAGGTGAAATATGTCAAAATAGCAACCAGCTTTGATGGAGGGCGAATATTTAAATTTGGTGCCGGTTTTTTGGGGCAACAATTTATAGCGCTGCTAAGCGGGCCTTGTAGCGTAATATAATGGGCCGCACACTTTGTCGTTTTCCGCACATTTCAAGTTCCAGCCGTGATGACTATGACTGAGCCTAATCCACCTAAAGCTTGACGGGTGATAGGCCCGTATCCAGGACCAAGAGAAAACACAGATAATAGTTCATGCACATTTCAAATATACAAAAGGTTTCCAAATTAAAATTATAATAATACATTTACTTTTCATTTAGTAGGCCTACTAATATAACTAGATGGGCCTACTACGAAAGATAATTCGCTAAAAATGTATCTGTCTTTAAAGACCCTCACATTTTCACGTTTTCCACGCATATCATTGAAGTTCAAATAAATAAATGTCAATGTCTTCAAATAAAACTCGCACATTTGTTCATTTTCCGCTCATTTCAATAAAGTTGAAAAATGTAAAGGTATTTTTGCTTATTGTCTCACTTTTCACTGAAGTTAAAAATTGCACATGGCACCAAGTATCCTATTGGTAGCCTATGAAGACCAAAGTTAATTATTGGTTTAGGCAGCTTGGTCAATCAATTTTTCGAAGTGTTACTTAAAAGGCGCTTTGTGATCCTTTCGATGTATTAAGGCACTATATAAATGCTCTGGGACATGTTGCATGTTCATATTGTGTTGCATATCAATTGAAAGATGATGTGTTCATCATCCTAGTGATTCCAAATGCGTAGCAATTACTTGTTTCAGAGCTCAGCCATGTGCTTGAGTATATGGAAAGGTCTCAATATGAATGCCAAAGTCATCACTATTTTGTGTTCAAAAGTCAATTGGATAGCCTACATTCTTAACTATTTTGTCATATTATTGCGCTTTATTCCGTTTAGGGCGCTATACGAAACCATGGGATGATGTATTTTGGACTACCAGACTATACTCTGATATGTTAATTAACATGGGATTGTGTACCTCAATCCCATGTTAATTTGTATGTACTTCTACATGTATTGGGTGATCGGATAGTGAAAATACTGAACTTCAACGCTAAATGTTTTCATGGGGAATAGCTCATAAGAAGAAAAACAGGAGTCGTGTAATTTTTTCGGAGATTTGTTGACTGTCTTTATACGATTTGTTATATCAAGCGTTGAACTTCATCGATTTCTGAACAATTTGGTATATAGATCGTTAAAATCGGCTCGCTAAAACGTCTCATATACAGTGGGTAAATGTGGGTAAACGTAATGAAATATAAACATTATTTAGTGTTCCAAATTAAGTTTTTGGAAAAAGTGTACTTTAGCTTTAGGTCCCAGATTTTGGACTGTACTAGTATCGTCCGATACTGGAACACCCAGTATCGCTCGATACTGGTACAAAATCAGTGTTCCAGTATCGGGCGATGCTGGGACAAATAAAATGTACCAGTATCGAGCGATACTGGAACAAAATTGTGTACCAGTATCGTTCAATACTGGGACAAATTACACGGGTAGCATGTGTACTAGTATCGACCGATACTGGAACACAACAGCGTTCCAGTATCGCCCGATACTGGAACAGTAAAATCGTACCAGTATCGAGCGATACTGGCAACTTTTATGGTCCAGTATTGCACGATACTGGTATACCAGTATCTGGGACCTAAAGTACACTTACCTAAAGTACACCTTTTCCCTATAACTATGAACGCATTAAAATCAACGGGAAGATTTATAGATATAAAATCAAAACGACGAGGACAAAATCCTTAACTAAACAATGTATCACGAATCGCATCATTTAAAAAATAAAAAACAAAACAATGGATGTATCTCACGAAACGGCAATTATTTAACAGGCCTAAACACCACATTAGATTTAGTATACAGGGTGTCCCTGTATACCACGTGTCCCTGTATTCCACGTGTTTGCGCAACTTGTTAATGTTGACCATGAAGTCCTAAAGTTTGGTGTAATATGTTTATATATACACACGGAAAACACTCAGCTTTCTGATGCCGTTTATTTTATCTGATTTGGATTTGTTAATCCTGAGATATGCCCAGTTTATCAAAGCTACCCAAGATCGACGTTGTGCCACTTTTACAGAAATAATGATTATGAGCGTCAAAACGATACTAACATTGGTCTATCCAATGGAGTCAGGTCAACTCTCAACCCCTTTATAAGATCAGGTATGCCGCCCCAGTTAGGGTCCCACAGCGCCAATTAGTATGCCATTAAATCTCCACAGGAATCTCTACCCTGCTCTGCCCAAAACCACCGCTGCTTACAGTTGTCAAAATGACCGCATGGTTGATGCATTTAGATCGTTATAAATTACTGCCAGAAAACATATCATTTTATTAGTTTAAAGTGTTTTGAAATAATTTATGTTATAACAGTTGCTTGTTTAACATTTATGATAGTCAACTGTACCACAAGAATAATTCTACACAGAATATATTTGATATAAATAAAAACTTGAACAAGCTATATATTGAATTGATTGAATCACACGGTAAAAATGCATTCAAGATGGCGACCTCCAGTCCACACTACTCACACACATGATGACGGAAGTATTTGTTATTCGTTGTTCTGGAACTCAATAATAGTTTAGACTACTTGCTAGAAAAAGCAGATGATAGTGTAGCTGATAGTGGAGATGGGTTAGAAAATGAAGAAACAACTTTTGTTAATGCAAAAAGCCAGCAAATCGGGGCAGACTGCAGAGTCGATCGAGAGCATAACAACAACAACAATTACAAGAACAAAATTGAAAGGTAAGCTTATTTAATTAATTTTCAATTTCAATTTATAATTTTGTTATGACTGTCTGATTGATTTGTCTACTATGTTGATATATTTCAAAATGTATTCATGTATTGTAGATGTACGCCACCTCTTTATATTATTATTATAAGTATAATTTAAAATATCCCACCACACAGTGCTTTTTTATGATTATTATCAGGTCTGTATTCTAGCAGTAGCAGTATCACCGATGGCATGCCATTACCAAATTTTTTAAATCATTCACAATTAAAATGAAATTGATCTCAGCATATGATTGGGGGGGGGGGGGGGTATTGTTTTCTGATTCTAAATGAAATATTAACCCATTTTTCCTTTCTTTTTTCTTCTTTTTCCCATAAACACTACAGGGACAGGTTTCAAGATTTGCAGATGTCCAGTCTAAACGAGAATCACTACCAGTCTAAGCAATCTTGGAAACAACTTAAAAGAATGACCATCAAGAACCATAGGACACCGGATTCGTGGATAATTGACGCTTGACTTTTTATTCTTGATTGAGGGAAAATACTAAAGATTTGATAAGAATAACAATTTACTTCTGATAATTTGGTTTTTGGAAAAAGCCGTGAAGTATGAAGTCATGTCATATACTGGATTCTCCAATGACATACATGTGTATGGACGATACTAAGAGTTGCAACAACAGTTTCTGCAAGAAGTGTCTTGCTGTACAATTTACAAATGTTTAAATATTTACTTATTAAACGCCGAACTTATGAATTTGTTTTGTTTAAGAAATGATCATGATGAGTGGTATACTATAGTCGGATTTACAATTGAACGAACACTTTAAAGTAGCGTATTGCGTGCGGCGCGCACAGCCATAAAGCGTGATAATTTTTGGTGTGATCATCTTTTTGCTGCATGCGTGCGTGTTGTTCGTTCAATTATTAATTTGGCTATGTGACAATACATTTGCATCAAGCATCTAAAAAATTCTTTATTGCAAATAATTGCGCAAAACTTTGAAAATAAACATTGTGGATCGACTAAAACTCATACTATGTTTGCATTGGCAATATACCGTTAAACTTCATCTATAAGCACCCATTGACTAATAGTTAATAAGCAGAGAATAGATAAAAAGGTATGAGCGCCCTCTTTTGATCTAGAGAAATTAGCACGAATTTGTTTAGTGTATTCGATATTCAATACTATAAAGTTGTATTACTCTCTAAATAATTTCATGGACAGACGAATTGCTCAATTGGTAAAGCGCCCGGTAAAGCGTCAACTTCAGTATCACGAGGTTGGTGGATCAATTCTCAACTACACCTTTTGCAATTTCTTTTGAAATCCAAGTGATATAGAAATTAATGCAAACTTGAATGTAAAATGATTACTCAATTATACTAGCTTTATTGTTATTTTTCAAAAAAACAAGCGCATAATTAATTTGATTGTATAAAGTAATGATCTTAATAGTCCAACCTTTTTATAAGCTAAAACACATTTATACTACAAATTAACCACAGCAAAATGTATTCATTGGCTTATTTTAAATGTTTCACACAGTAATCTTAAACGTTTCCTTCATCATGATTTAAGGGCAAATTATGATGATGCATATTAGGTTGGTAGATCAAGTTAAGCAACAAAATGAAAGTAACTATGCAAACCACTATAATCCTGGTCTCACAATGAATGAATAGGTGAATGAATGGATGGCTATTAAATCAATTTATTTCCAATAAGATAGAGGGCCGTCCATTTATACCGACCCATCAATCATACATGTAGTTATAAAACAGTATCTGACACAGCAGTCTCGTTTAGATCAATTGGTTAAGCCGGCAGTTAGGGCAATTGTGATCGCAGGTTCCAGATGACAATTCCTGGTTCGAATCTCACTTCAAGACTTCTTCTTTTGGAAAGTTTATAAATATTTACGGTGTATATCAAATTCTTAACTTTGTTTTTACCATGAATAAATAGTGAATCTATCTTTGTCTTTAATGTGGGTTTTCCCTTTTTTTTCCCTCTCTTTCTACTATTTTTTATTTTAATTTTAATGTTATCACAATCGTTTATAAATAGTACAAACATTTAAATCAACCTCAACGACTTAGTATTTTTGTGAAGACATGCATGGATGGAGTACAATGAGACAATACGTTGATTACAATTCACTGCTTTTCAGTTCTGCTACTTATGGTTTTGGCCATTGTTGGTTCTAGATGACAATTCCTGATTGAGTTTATAGAGACACATACATGTACATGTACATGTATATGGTTCACAGTTGATCGATACAAGCATGTAGCATGTCTATCGAATTTGGGGCAGAGGACTTCTTTAGTGATATAGACACAGTTTCGTAATTCTAAAACTAATCCGTTATAAATCAATAACACGTGGCCACTATACTACCATTTACATGAATGTAATGCATGACCTTCAATACCACGTGAGCTGCTCAAACTATGACATGTTCATTAGGCGTGCAATTTAAAGGCAATCCGTCAAACGTGTGTATTATAGTTCCGAAAAACTTAAACAGACTTAAAAAGATGGATGGTGCCGTAAATAAGTCCTTCGCGTGATTTCTTTTATTATTTCCACTCAGTTTTGTTTTATTTGTTTTGTGCTTTGTGTTTCTCCAAGAATAGGTATGGCACAAACGTGTAATATCGCGTTTCGAATCAATGAGGACAACAGGCAAACAGTCAAAACGTTATTGACTGGCCATGGCTTGCGTGTCCAGTTTGATTAAATTTTGTTTAATTTAAAATATATATATATAAAAAAAACCAACGAAAAAGATAGATTCCTTGTTCATTCATGATAAAAATAAAACACTGTCAAGAATTTGAAAATTATGACCTTTCCAAAAGAAGAAGTCTTGAAGTGAGATTCGAACCAGGAATTGTCATCTGGAACCCGCGATCACAATTGCCCTAACTGCCGGCTTAACCAATTGATCTAAACGAGACTGCTGTGTCAGATACTGTTTTATAACTACATGTATGATTGATGGGTCGGTATAAATGGACGGCCCTCTATCTTATTGGAAATAAATTGATTTAATAGCCATCCATTCATTCACCTATTCATTCATTGTGAGACCAGGATTATAGTGGTTTGCATAGTTACTTTCATTTTGTTGCTTAACTTGATCTACCAACCTAATATGCATCATCATAATTTGCCCTTAAATCATGATGAAGGAAACGTTTAAGATTACTGTGTGAAACATTTAAAATAAGCCAATGAATACATTTTGCTGTGGTTAATTTGTAGTATAAATGTGTTTTAGCTTATAAAAAGGTTGGACTATTAAAGATCATTACTTTATACAATCAAATTAATTATGCGCTTGTTTTTTGAAAAATAACAATAAAGCTAGTATAATTGAGTAATCATTTTACATTCAAGTTTGCATTAATTTCTATATCACTTGGATTTCAAAAGAAATTGCAAAAGGTGTAGTTGAGAATTGATCCACCAACCTCGTGATACTGAAGTTGACGCTTTACCGGGCGCTTTACCAATTGAGCAATTCGTCTGTCCATGAAATTATTTAGAGAGTAATACAACTTTATAGTATTGAATATTGAATACACTAAACAAATTCGTGCTAATTTCTCTAGATCAAAAGAGGGCGCTCATACCTTTTTATCTATTCTCTGCTTATTAACTATTAGTCAATGGGTGCTTATAGATGAAGTTTAACGGTATCTAACATTTTTCCACAACTTCAAAATGATTTAATTGGTTATGATGGGATTATAATTCATAAAGGTACATTTCAAGTTGCATAAAACCGTGACCATGCTTGGATTGAAGGTATGTGATCTTTTCCAGGGGACGCCATAAATCCTCACAACAAAAATGGAAGCAGATTTTCTTGCAGATTTACATTTCATCATAAATCGTGCATACATTCTAATGACGATTCTTAATTACTTCAAAATCATGGTTTTAGAGTCAAAATAAACTGTCAGGTTTAACGGGAAGTTTAATTTTATTAATTCTTAATGCACTATAAAACCATGATTTTGAGGTAATAAGGAATCGTACCGCTCTGTAACTTGGAATATATTTATGATTTATGATCAGAAATGTTAAAATGAGCGAGGAAATATGCTTCCATTTTTTAAGGATTGAGGGTGTCACATGGAAAAGATCACATAATATATCTTAATGCGTTTCTTTAGTCCATGGGTCTTGAAAGCCAGTTTATGATGCCCAGCATTATCAGATTATGTGTTAATAAGTTTCTGTAATAAAAAAAACCCCAATATTTTGATAGAATTGTCATGTCATCTCAAGCTCTCTGGTGATGTTTATTGACCTGATGATCATACCTCTCATGTGCATCAGGGCTTTAACACTTCAATACAAACATGATGAATCGGAGTCATGAGAAGGATCATGTTAACAGAACACCAAGTGCAATTTTGTCCATCCTGCACATTATTAATTTAATCTTAAGTAACAACTTGCACCAAACATGAGCTATTCACTGAAAGAGCCTTGTTTATAAAATACATGATGTTAATGTTGTAAACATTTGGACATTCTTTTATGAAATCACAAACAACATCATCACCTTTACTAATAAATTACTGGTTGTTAATTTAAATGTCCATAAATTGAGAGAGTTGAATTAACCCTAAGGCGACAACGACCCCCTCCCTGTTTTACCGGCAGATGGATCTGTCAAGTAGGGTCGGGCGGTTTACACCTTAAATGTCACAATATCTGGACTTTTTATAACATTTTGTGATATTTTTGTAGACAGATAAGCTTTTGAATATGGCTCCCAAAGTGGTTTAGCCAAAAAATTAAAAGAATAAAAATATAATAAAAGGTAATCGACCGACCGATCAACTTTTGTTTCCACTTGTTTGGGCAAAAAAACAAACTTGTTTGGTCCTTAAAGGCATATTATGCGATCTCTTCCATGGGACGCCCTCTGTCCTTGGATTTCTTGTAAAGCAAATTTTTTTAAATATAATATTCCAAGTAACAGAGCTATACGATTCCAAATTACTTCAAAATCATGGTTTAAAGAGGTTGAAAATAGATTGTCCTGCTGCAGAACAGTTATTTTTATTCTAAATTTACTCTAAAACCATGATTTTTAAGTAATTAGGAATTGTATCACCCTGTAACCTGGAATGTATTTATGATCAGAAATGTAAATCTGCGAGAAAAGCTGCTAAAAAAAATCAAGGAACGATGCGTTCTCACTCACGCTACACGAATCGGAAAATATACCCTTCTCTTTTGATTATCACCCTTCAAAGTTTTTCTCAAGAGTGAAAAATGTTCAAAAATGTCATTGTTTTACTGCCCAAAATACTGTGCGAGCACATGTTTTGGCCATCATTTTGGTTTTTTACCGTCGAGAAATTAACTCGGAGAAATTGTTGTAGAGGGCTTGCTCTTGTAAAAGATCGCATAATGTCTTTAGTATGATGATGATTTAGTGCTACGCTACAATGGTATAGGAAGTCCCTATTTTGCTGATCAACAGAATAAATCCAATAAAAGACCAATACAAATGTACCTTTATTTCTAGTTTAATATCTTTTATTACATGGTAATATAAACATTCCAATTCTTGATTTCAATGATTTGTGTAACATAAATTCATGTAATTGGAAAATACATGAATACTTTCAACTTGCTCATCATTAGAAATTTGATTGAAAGAAGTTGGCGTGTGCATGCAGACGATTAGTTCTGAACAAGTTTAAGCTTTCTGTTTTTGTCAGCAATAGCAATCAAATGCCCCCATATCTGTTGATTTTTACAGTCTCTATAGTATTCTGCTATCTCTATTAATTGTATATCAATGTGACACTGCATGTGCCATCAGTATGGTGAAAAGTTGGATTATTACTGGTAATCTCCAAAAAGCTTTTCTATTGGATCCTGCGAGGTGTTCTCTTTCAGTAAAGTAATCCACATCATCCAATGATCCTGATCCATATCCAGTACTCTGCAATAAAATTAACACAGAAAAAAAAGAACTTAATTGCTTTACAAAAAACTTGATTTCATTACAAAACGCTTTTACTGGTCCTACCATCTTCGTTTGGGCACTTGATATGAAGAATGTGTGAATTGTGGCTTTTTCATATTATATTCATAAGGCTCCAAGTCAATTCCCTTTCAATTTCACTATACGATTGTTTACCCCAAACCGGCGAGGCAAAAAAATTAGCTCTTTAAAACCGCCAGTGCAAATCTCTGCCGAAAGTGCAATCTCAAAACACTGAGGATTGGGCATTATTTGTTGACTGTGACTGTGGTTCTTTTTGGACTGCGAAATTTTGTGGCCGTGCGAAATTTGTTAATGGAAATGGATGGAAATTGTTCATTTTTGCCGGATTGGGGGGGATGACTCCACCCCCCCTCCCCCTCAGTGGTCTCTCACTTTAAAGACTTTACTAACATTAACAATAATAATTACTTTTACTCAAAAATATTAAACAAGTATTAGTTAAGTTAAGTAAACTAAATAATTGACTTGACAGCCCTGTTTTCGATGCTTTTATCGTGGTGGGCAACTTTTCGGGTGGGTGAGGGGCCCGGGTGAGGGGCTGAGTTACTCTAATGGTACAAGTTTGATGACAAACAATCATCATGACAATGATTTAATATACATGGATGTCATGCATAAAATAGGAAACGTCAATGCGCAATGGTGCAGAATTCTGCTACTGTCGTCAGTAACGATATTGTTACACAATAACTTGGCGTAAATATAGGGAAATCCTAACTTTAGTGATGGTCCATGGGCAAACTTTAACATCTAATTATTACTTCCGGCAATTGTTGGCACTTTTGAGAAGCTTATATTTGTGTTTTATCACATCGACAATGCCAATGAACAAAAGTATTTGTATGTGAGAATTACCAAAAGTGTTCAAAAAACGATTTTAAAACAGCCAGATTGAGTAAAATCTTACCTTTAATGTGTGTGATATGTCCAGATTCCAAAACTCCAAAAACTAGTCAAAAATCGGTCGAATTTCATAGTTTTTTCGCCAGTTTCTTCGTCGAAAAATATCCTAATTTACAGAGCTATCGATAAACTGTGGTGCCACCATCTTTGTTTGGAAATCTAATTTTTGCTTCATTCGTTTGTTGTGCCATAATATCTCTGCTCCAGTAATTAATTATTTTTTGCTAGAAACCTGGCAACACCAGCGGCATATCTGATCGGAGTTCAGTAGACTGCCCCATACCGTGCATACATCTGGTGAAGTCATTAAATCCTTTGACTATAATTGCCGCAAATTGGGCGTTATGTAAGAAAGCAGTAAAAACTTTGCCCGTTGGTCTATCCATGGGCATCAATCGTCTAGAAACATTGGGGTGGGAATTTGACCAAAATTGTTTAAAAGAGGCTGAGGAACCAAAATGATGTCCTTGGAATATGTGGTTAAGGGATTTCTACGAGCAGTTATTCTGGGATCCCTCTGAAGTGCACGCCGCACGTTGTCAATGTGTTACTGTGTCCAGCCACTTTTCATATCTTAGTCGTCCAGAAAGTTCTTTATTTATATTGGTGCCATTACCAAGTATTTCCAATACTCCTTTGGCCTAAACACCACATTAGATTTAGTATACAGGGTGTCCCTGTATATCACGTGTCCCTGTATTCCACGTGTTTGCGCAACTTGTTAATGTTGACCATGAAGTCCTAAAGTTTGGTGTAATATGTTTATATATACACACGGAAAACACTCAGCTTTCAGATGCCGTTTATTTTATCTGATTTGGATTTGTTAATCCTGCGATATGCCCAGTTTATCAAAGCTACCCAAGATCGACGTTGTGCCACTTTTACAGAAATAGAGATTATGAGCGTCAAAACGATACTAACATTGGTCTATCCATGGGCATCAATCGTCTAGAAACATTGGGGTGGGAATTTGACCAAAATTGTTTAAAAGAGGCTGAGGAACCAAAATGATGTCCTTGGAATATGTGGTTAAGGGATTTCTACGAGCAGTTATTCTGGGATCCCTCTGAAGTGCACGCCGCACGTTAGGGATCACGTCAAAACTCGACCGCCCGGCAACCGCCGGTTACGGCCGGTTCCGTTCGGTTGTCACAAAACGTGTCGTCTGTTATAATATACACACATAATGAGGTCAAATAGTAACACTCTGGTGAACACGACCGGTTGAAAGTGCCTCGTCACACACGTGAGCAATAACATATTGAAGTAATGGGCTCTTTTAAGACTTAAAAGTCTCTGTTGACAACCAGTACAATACAGCTATTGATTTTCGCTGGGGTTGGCTTTTTCAATCTGTTTATAGCTCAATTAACTTTTTAAAATCAATACCGAAAGTCTATGAATGTCGTCTTTTTATAGAACGATTATAGAGAGAGCTATTATCATGATTATGACCGCAAAGTAACAGATTGATAGTGTAAATTGGTCAGATTACAGCATTAAGTCAACCGGCGGTTGTTCAGTGTTGCATGCGCGAATATTCATATACCAGTAAAACATTTGACCTGAAAGAACCGGGCGGAACCGCCCGTAACCGGCAGTCAACGGGCGGTCGAGTTTTGACGTCTCCCCTTATCAATGTGTTACTGTGTCCAGCCACTTTTCATATCTTAGTCTTCCAGAAAGTTCTTTATTTATATTGGTACCATTACCAAGTATTTCCAATACTCCTTTGTAGGTGTATTCCTAGATGGTACGTGAGTGTTTGGGAAATAAATGGCAAACTCTCTGGTGACTTCTGCTGGACTTCTCGTTTCGTGATATTTAAGACTATGAACACCCTCTTCTAATGAAAACCGAGGCCGCACCCAACCATATGGACGTCTGTCTTGTTAAAATGTAGGCCCAATAAACATTTTGTGAAACCTCGTCAAAAGGACTGGTTCGAATCAAGTAACAAACATCTTTATATTCAGTTCTGCCTGGATACACAGGCACTCATTCTATTATTTAAACCTATTCAATCTCAATACAAAAATGTTATTTTTCATAACACTGGTGAAGGGCAATCGTACAAGTGGAAGTTGTATCTTTATGATCTTTAGAAGTAAACCTTTGAAACTGTAAAGTGACTGTGGCACATCGATTCTGGGTAGCTCTAGATAATTGTCCATATCTCAGGATTGACAAATCTGAATCAGATGAAATAAGCAGCATCTGAAAGCCAGGTGTTTAGTCTTTCAATATGTGTAAACATCTTACACCGAATATTAGAACTTCATGGTCATCAAGTTGAATAAACACGTGCACAAATTTTTAGGGACACCCGGTATAAATAATAAAAGCTCTCACCATTGAAAAATAAACCACGCCGGCATTCCAACCGTCTGGGTTATGGTTTCCTCACGAATAACCCTAACCCTACCATATACCACAAAATACCACGATTGCGCACGTTGGTACCACCCGGCGTAGAAGTTTTTCGATGAAAAGATGGCTCCAGCCCATATAGTTGGCGCAATATACTGCGCCAACTAGCCTTGACACCCGTGGTGTAGTGGGAAATCGTTCGCCGCTACACTGCAAAAAGGTTGCTTAAATATTGACTCATCATTTTACACAACGTTGTTCAAGTATGCAATCGCTCAACTGTTGAGTAAAATTTGCCCAACAACATGTTTTCACCAACAGTTGAACAATTCTAGTTACTCAAAAGTTGGGCAATTATATTCACTCAACAGTTGTTGAAAAAGTATGCAACAGCTCAACTGTTGAGCATTTTTTGAGTTTTATTGTTTATTGGTTGT
This sequence comes from Ophiura sarsii, assembly GCA_035610835.1. Classification (NCBI taxonomy): domain Eukaryota; kingdom Metazoa; phylum Echinodermata; class Ophiuroidea; order Amphilepidida; family Ophiuridae; genus Ophiura; species Ophiura sarsii. The sequence goes on along the minus strand of CM069451.1, from coordinate 31,396,762 downwards.
GGGCTTTTATTTAGTGATTTGTTGGGTATTTTAAACCTATACGAACATGACGAAATAAGCTTATTACATTGGACGACCACAGAGATTTAGACCGATCTATCACATCATCTTCTTGACAGACCAAGCTTCAAACATTCAAAACCGGACTCACAAAACGCCTGTCAGATGTCACAAACTCTGATGTTGATGCGGATTCACCGTTTTATTTACCAGATTATAATTTATTCAGATCCAGAGATCTCAGTCAGCTCATGCAAACAGTTGCTCGTGCACACGACGCCATAATGATTGAATGACGCAATCACGTAATTGGCTTTTTTGGACAACAGTTGCCTAAAATGTAACTTGCATCAACTGTTGCGTGATTTTCCCCAATGCTCATGCAACAGTTGCTAAAGTGGAATTTTTTTTTTACGCAACATATTTTAGCAACAGAAACAGTTTCCACCAACATTTTAAGGACATTGTTTTTTCGACGAATTGCTCAACCATATGTAGAAAGTTGGTTGACGTGTTGATTAAAATATACATATTGAATGACGCTGGGAATTTTCCACGTTGAAAAAAAAAATCTGAAAAAGTGGGGTGGGGGTGTAGAGTTAGGGTGAATACGAACAGGTTAGCACGTTTTGGCATTTGACTTCATAACTCGATCTGGCTCTCTAAGTATGAGTTACCGTGATTGGGGGAATCACGCAAAATGCAACAAATACAATCAATGACAAACACGCTTTTAAGGATTCATATTGATTCATTATACATTGACTATTAATGACGTCAGAATTTCCCCGGAAATTGATTGTACAATTCGCTAGTCGAGGTGGGCGGGATTTTTTCTTCTTCTCTCTCTCTCTCTTTCAACTTTTCAAGCCTTATTTTTGACATGATTTTGTTTGCATCAAGTGAACGTTGCATATTATAAACACCATCTCAAAAATACAGTTCCAAATCCGTCCTGTAAATTGCAACGTGAAGAGATGTGCGCTCAGTGCGTAGGATATCAGAGATGGTGACGAAAACACATCATTTTCTGTATGATCTTGGCGAGTGTTGTTACTTTCTAAACACTCAAAAACTTTTTTTTGTTATAGGAATTCATGATTTTCGACTAAAATAAGTTTTTAAAATAAATTAAAAAAATAAATAAATAAAACAAATTTAGTGTCGGAAAGGATTTCGACGGTCGGGCGGACGAGGACAATCAAACAATTTTGTTAAGGGGGGTGTGGACCCTCAGCATAGCCTCCGTAAAACTGCCGTAACTTCTTCAATACTTATTTAATCTTTATAAAAGTATACAGTTTTTTGCAGGAAATGGTTCAATGAATCCAACCATGATAATGAAATTGACCATTTTGGAAAAATTATAAAATACACGTTTTTTGACCCATTTTAGGTTTTCGAGTAATATCCGTGATCTCCGATCACAATTTATCTCTAGTTCTTATTGCTTGCCTTTAGTTGTACATGGGGTTACTACTTTTATCGCTTTTCATTATCCATGACCATTGCTATTGTTTTCCCACTCCAAGTTAACCTTGTTTTTATTCATTGCAACTTAAGATAAATTAAGACTTCATACGGCGCCACTGAATACACTTTTATGTCAATGTTCCAGTCGAACAGTTTCGAATTCACTACTATTTGGATAACATTTGCATTTTAAAGAGATTATCATAACACTATTATTCGCGTTCGAGGTTACGCTTGTACCTATGTGGCCAATGGGCATTTAAAGACAGGACTGTGTCATTTGGCATTAACACTCAACCTCTCTAGCTCCAGTGTTCGTCTTTCGGGCCTTGGATACAGCTCCTTCTGGCTGCTACTCTCGTTTGGCTCCGGATTAAAAGCTGCTTGGAAAATATCTTCCCATCCCAGATCCAGTACAATTTACATACAGACCGAGTTGTACATTGCAGTAGGTTGCAATAACCAAAATCTACATCATTCTGCATTAGGTATGTGTCGATATTTCAGTAAGCGGGGCGGGTGGCTTTTCGCCAGATCTAAAACCTTGGACTAAAATAACCAAATAACTATATTAGTCCCAGCTAAATAATATAAGTCCCACTTATATCCATATTCTTATTTCGCAACTACCGTACATTATATTAACAAGATACCCATGTTTATAATTTTTCGTGAAACAAAACATACGCATGTATTGACCCATTTCATACACCACAATAGGGCGATTGCACGAAGGGTCATTAGTTCAAACTGTCCTCCAGAACAACTCATGCATGCACGTAGTACAATACCAATCACATGTTTACTGATATTGATCCAAGTGATTAGTATGTACTCCATGCATGCATGAGTTGTTCTGGAGGACAGTTTGAACTAATGACCTTCCGTGCAATCGCCCTATACACTGTCAAAATTTACAGTTTTGTGTATACTTTTCTAAATTCACGTTAACAAGTTCTTTAAAGGCTGGGTTCACATAGGAGTATACGGTATACGGTATACGGTATTCGCTATACGGTATTCGGTATTCGCTATACGCTATACGGGCACGGCGAGTTACATAGGGTAGTACGCGAGCCCTACTCGGTCTATTAAATTGCAATAAAATGTGTACAAAGGAGTCCTATTTTTCTAACTTACCCTATTCTACGCAATAAATTGTTTATAAATCGTGATAGGGGAAATTCAGAACGCCTGTGTACGAATTGCAGCTGCTTCATCCAAACAGGCCGGTATACGCTGCACGAAAATCGAACACGCACGATTCCCGGTATACTATACTATACTACACTATACGCAGGTATACGGCCTTTTCGAATAGTGCCCTCTTATGTGACCCGGTATATTGAAATTACATTGTTCGATTTAAGCTATACGCGTGCCCTGCAAAACGTGCACCGTATACCCGAATAGTATACTCCTATGTGAACTCAGCCTAGGCTTTTGCGAGAGTGACTATGTACAATTACAAGACCGTTGTGGCAATTTTCTATACACGACGAAGTTATGTTTATTCACAATTAACCGGCTACTTAGTGGATATAAGTTTACGGGGATATGCCGCCAAATAGGATCCCATTTTCACCCTCTGGTATCTGGATGACCCTCTTTTTAAAGACATTTTTGGTAAATTTATGGGTCTAAAATCCTTACTTTTACTGGTTTTCGCCGAGATTTTAGCAAAATCTGCCAAATAAATGTACATGTATATAGGAGAATTATGGGTATCTGGTAATCATTTCAGTCCATTTTATCCCGAAAATTGGTAACTGTTAGGGTCAATTTTCATTTTGCTGGCGGCACATCACTACCAAAAAGATATTTGAATACACCCCCCCCCCCCCCCCCCCCCACCCACGGGCCATTGACATATTCCTTGGAATCAGAATTTGAAGCTTATTCCATAGCAGATTGATGATTGATAGTAGCTGCTCCAACTCTTTAACCATTCCCATTATACAGGTGGTTTGTGTTTTCTTCTTGCATGATCTGCCAGGCATCACAATTGCAGCTTTTGAAGAGACGCGCTCCCGCGCGCGAAGAACCACTACTACTAGACTCAAGACTGAATCATCTTCTACACTGAAGTTACTATACCAATTGTCAGGGTGATCCAAGTTGAGCGTATCATCATACTTATCACTGATTGTTTTGATATTGACCGAATCTGTTTATCTAAAACACAACACATGGCTAATTACGGCTATAAATCGTTCGGATCTTTTGGCAGCACATGGACTCCACCTCGTCCTTGGCAGTTTATCGACTCGGCTATTCATTACATGGATGAGATGTTTAAAGGGTTCAGACATATGGTTTTATGGCTCGTTCAAACCATTATAGCGGTTGCCAAGGGGAGATGAGTTTAAATCTAGAAAACAGAAATTGAAATTATATCAAATTTAGACAGGTATAATATTGACATGATCTGACATCATTCACTTCATCTATTATGGGTCTTTATTTAAATCTTTGAAATCATCATCAGATCATGTAATTGGTGTAATACGGGAAAGGCAAATATCGAAAATCGCGTACAATAACACAATTCTTGGAATATTTCTGAAATAATCTTCATAATGTAGGCCTACTTGTATACACGTAATGTATATTTTTATTATAATCAACCGTGTTTAACTTTAAGATTTTGAAAAAGTATACGATTAACCAAAAGGTATAGACCTACCTTGAAATGTTTGACAATCTTGGGAGTAATTTGTTAAAGATTTACGTCAATATGATCATATAAATGAGTGGGTAAATATAGGTGATTCTTGCGATTATCCACGCGGCAGGCGTCTGCAGACGACATTCCAATATTTCACAAAATGTTTCAAAAATGTCAAAATTATTGAATTGCATTACCATATTTGGAATCACCATGAGTAATGCATTAAAATAAGTACAAACATGCCTAGCATTGGTTCAGTAATTCTTGAGATAAGCATTGAAAGTCGGGAAAGGTTTCTGAAAAATCTGTTTTTATTGTATAATATGGCAAAACTATAGTAATAGCCGTGTGGAAAGTATTGAATTCAATCACCGATGTTCAATCATCGATTTTTCGGATGTCTCGTGAAATGTTTATATCGCGTTGCATATCCAAAGGTTGCTTCAATGTAATCCCAGCATGCAGTAGAAAAGCAATGTGCACTAAGATAATTCAACACCCGATTTGCATTGAAATGTATAGAAATATCATGGTCCATTAGAGGAGAACTAATAATCGAGACTTGTCATATCTGTATCAATATATGAATTGGGATTCTATTTCTCAATACAATGATACCAAACAAGTTGTAAAGTCTCAATGATTAGTTCCGCTAACATGGCTAATGGACCATGATGTTTCTGTATATTTCAATGCAAATCAGGTATTATAATGTCTCAATCATCACAGTGCACAGTGCTTTTATACTGGCAGTACATTGACATGATTGAAGCAACCTCTGTTGCATATCGATGGAGAGCTGATGTATTCATCTTTTTCCAATCATACCAAATCTTTAGCAATTACTTGTTTCAGTGCTCAGCTATTTGCTTGAGAACATGGGGTGCCCAATCTGAATGTGCCACTCAAGATTACTACAAATTTTGACCTCAAAAGTCAATAGAGCATTACGTGGTTGTCAATGTTAACACTTTCCACGCGGCTATACCATAATACAAAACATATTTTTCAGAAACCTTTCGCAATTTTCAAAAGGTCTATCTCAAGGATTTCTGAACCAATACTAGGCATGTTTGTATTGATTTCAATGCATTTCTCATGGTGATTCCAAATATGGTAATGAAATTTAATAATTCTGATATTTTTGAAACTTTTCGTGCAATTTTGGAATGTCGTCTGCAGCCGCCTGCCGCATGGAAAGTGTTAACTTCATTGACCAGACGACATAGTAGTTCTTTTTAACACAGAATAGTGGTGACTTTGGCACATTCAGATGGAGCTATTCCACACTCTCAAGTTATAGTGGCTGAGCATTGAAACGACTGATTGCTACACTCACAGAAATTTTTACCTAAGTTATGTAAAATTTTACATAATTTTGAAGCACGTATAGAACACCAAAACAATTAGGTAAAATTTTACATAAACTCTGTTTGGTAAAAAAACCCAAACTATTATGTATAAAAATGCAATTTTACTAGGTATTTATTTTGCACAGTGGCTAGGTATACATTTTACTTAACTAGTTACGCATTTTTTTAACGTAAATGCTGTGTAATATTTTACCACATGTTATGTAAAAAACCCACAACATTATTGGAAATTTTGCTTAATTTTTTAGTAAATATTTACAAAATGACTAGGTATTTTTTACTGAATTTGAATGTAGGTTTAAGGTGATTATTTACACAATGACTGGGTATTTTTTACTGAATTTGCATGTAAGTTTCAGATAATTGTTTACACAATCACAGGGTGTTTTTGACTGAATTTGGATGTATTTTTTAGGCAATTGTTTACACAATTGCTGGGTATTTTTTACTGAATTTGGATGTAAGTTTTAGGTAATTTCAAGGGAGTTTTTGAAGGTAAGGAAGTAGTATATCTTTCCACTTTTGGTAATGCCTTTATGTCCTTGTTTTCATGATGTTATTGAAGTAATTTTTTTTAAATCAATCAATCAATCAATCAATCAATCAATCAATCAATCAATCAATCAATCAATCAATCAATCAATCAATCAATCAATCAATCAATCAATCAATCAATCAATCAATCAATCAATCAATCAATCAATCAATCAATCAATCAATCAATCAATCAATCAATCAATCAATCAATCAATCAATCAATCAATCAATCAATCAATCAATCAATCAATCAATCAATCAATCAATCAATCAATCAATCAATCAATCAATAACCTTGCATCGTTGCATTTTGACCTATGTACATATTACATACGCCCTAATCACGTTTCACATGGCCACATGTACAAATGAGCCGCTATGATGCATGCAAACGCAACGCATACACGGTGTAGGACCCCGACGACGCTCGGTGCCAACACAAGTTTCACTTTTTTCTGTGAATCTCTCAAAACTTATGATTTTCAGATGACTTCAATAACATCACGAAAACAAGGACATAAAGGCATTACCAAAAGTGGAAAGATATACTACTTCCTTACCTTCAAATTTGTCAATGTATTCCGGAGGAACTCGCGACCGGCTGAGTGTTTCTCTAACGCTCGCCATCTTGTATAATTACACGAGGAGATTTTACCCGGCGATTAGGGAAAGATTACGACTTTCACCAATCATATCGATAATTCTTACTTAACACGTTGGGCGAAATCACCTTTTACCGATTAAATTGTATTTTAGACTTTTGTTTTACTTAATTTCGGTAAAATATCTACAAACCCCGGTAATTATCTCCGATACATTTCAAAAATGTAATTTTAAAAGTTACAAAATGGTTTAGTAATAAAAAATACCTCGCATTGTGTACTTTTTGCATAATTTTACTTTACATTACGTTATTTTACCTAACGTGCGCAAAATTTCTGTGTGTGTACCCATTAACCGGGACCATTACTTATAAGCGGATTTTGTATTGAAAAATGAATACACAATTCCAAGAATATAACAGTAAGCCGATTGGTTATAGAAAAATGTTATGATAATAAGTAATACATCAATGATTTTATTACAAAAGTGAATTATACCATAGATCCTTGAGACTTCTCAAGGATCTATGATTATACACATGTTTTTAACTTTATCTAACTGTAAAACTTTGGGAAACCTAAATCCGATACAATGGGTGATTAGGCAGCGACTCGCAGTGTCGTTTGGATAATTTCTCCGTTTTGTTGCATGCACTAAAAACAAGTGTTAATATCTTGATTGCCAGTGTGTTTTTTTAAGTTTCAAACTGAGGCTATTTTGATAAAGAAAGAGATTTAACTATAAATAGTTTTATATCTGATATATTAAAGACCTAACATGCTTTTACACGATGTAGTAATTACTAACTACCGTTATATAATAATAATAATAATAATAATAATATTACCGTTCTTATATAGCGCTTTCCACAATGCAAGCACAGTCCCAAAGCGCTTTTTTAAATCAATTATTATCGCTGCCAGTTTAGATATCAGAATCCTTTGGTCGCTACACTTAGGCGGCTACCAATCGACAAGTGCACAAGCCTATCAGCACTACTTAGATTTTGATATCCTAACAGCTCCCCAAATATCGCTTGGGTTGACGAAGCAATTGAGACTAAGTACCTTGCCCAAGGATACAAACATGTTGGCATTAGCGGGGCTCGAACTCACAACCTTTGCATCGTGAGACCGGCGTCTTATCCACTAGACCACACACGCTCACATGTTTTGACTTAAAGGTAGATGACCCGATCACATTTTCGTAACACAAAATCATTTCAAACATACGGAGATTTTCATATCATATGAAAGCTCGTATTTTTCTCATCATCATACTGAAATTTGACGGCCTAATTCGGTATAATGACAGAGAAATCGACGAAATAGCGTTGAATTACCACGAATGGTGGTTACCACCGATATAGTTTGTGTACTACTCAATGGGTACAGTTCACAGCATCTTGTGCGTCTAAAATAAGAACCATAATAGCTATGCATCTCAAATTTTGAGGATGACCTTTCATGTAGAATAGAAAACTTCAAGTTGAAAATCGGAACATCTACCTTTAAAACATTGGCAAAAAAAAAAAAAAAAGTTTGTCTCAGAAGACCGCGCGCGCATATTACTTTTTGATTCCATTTTTTTCTTGAACTTTATGATGTGAGCCAAGATGTGACTGTTTGGAATGGTGTTTTTTTTTCAATATTAGAACAGTACCGGTATTTAAACTCAAGAAAACAACTGATTCCTGTGATTTATTGGACTTATGCTTCTTCAAATTTTAATTTTAGATTGTGAAGTACCATATCAGCTTCATATTCTTGCTTCACAGAGCCTGTGTCATATTTAAAAACACCCGCATTTCGCATAGCATACTAAATGGAATTCGTATTTCCCATTGCCGTTTTAAGGTTTATTTCTGAGACAAACTTGTTTTTTCTTGGGCCTAATAATTAATTTCTTAACACTTCTAGACAAGAGCAACAATTTCGTGACAAACAATGTGTTAATAAGGAAACACTAATTTTATATTTTAAACATTTATAGGGATTAAGAACTAACACAGAAGTGTTAATTTGTAGACATACAATGATATTATCGACACCAGGAATTTAATTCGAACATCTCAACATGTTTATTACGTAGCCTATAATTGCTCTGGTAGTGTTTATATTATAACATAAACTTCTCACAAAAAGTATCGAAACACTTAGATATGATCCAATATATAACGGCTCGAAAGGGTATGCATTAATCGAAGCAAATGACCAAGTGCATAATTTTGTTCTGCGTATTTTGACACCTCGATCGTTGAGATATGATGTTGCGGAGCGGAGTTATTGTCATTTCAATGGTCGTGGGTCCCGTTTCAAAGTGACACTCATCCCTATTGAAAATCACGAATCTGATCATTCTAAACAGTAATAATGCAAACCTCTTTCTATACATGCTATAGGATGATTGTCACTTTTGAAATTGGACCCACTACCATTGAAATGACAATAACTCCGCTCCGCAACATCGTATCTCAACGATCGAGGTGTCAGAATACGCAAAACAAAATTATGCACTTGGTTATTTGCTTCGATTAATGCATACCCTTTCGAGCCATTATAAATTGGATCATTTCTAAGTGTTTCGATACTTTTTGTGAGCAGTTTACATTTTTTGCAGTATGAATATAGGTCAGTCATTCAGATGACATGGTTTTCATTATTTGTTCATAATATTTTATTTGACATGTTTACACTTATTCAACATCATAACCATACAAGATGATATAAACCCATCGAATCGATAATCAAAGCTATGGACGCATCAGTTCTTCCATGATATTCATAATTATGTTATAACATTATTCAGCTGCATCTTACATATTATGTTAATTTTTTACAGTGCTCAAAATCTAACGTACCAGGTATAAATACGCTCAAAATTGTAAATCTGTAGTTCCAACATTAACATATTAATTATATAATTATGGAGACATTTTCTCCTCTTTAAATTAAAATATTGTTCGTAAAGCTCGGTTATGAATTACGAATGCTACATCGAAACGAATGCGATAAAGTGCAATAAATCTTCGTGATTTATTTTTACGTAGGAACTATAGTTTCGGGAAATGAGCACATACCGTTAAACTTCATCTATAAGCACCCATTGACTAATAGTTAATAAGCAGAGAATAGATAAAAAGGTATGAGCGCCCTCTTTTGATCTAGAGAAATTAGCACGAATTTGTTTAGTGTATTCGATATTCAATAATATAAAGTTGTATTACTATCTAAATAATTTCGTGGACAGACGAATTGCTCAGTTGGTAAAGCGCCCGGTAAAGCGTCAACTTCAGTATCACGAGGTTGGTGGATCAATTCTCAACTACACCTTTTGCAATTTCTTTTGAAATCCAAGTGATATAGAAATTAATGCAAACTTGAATGTAAAATTATTACTCAATTATACTAGCTTTATTGTTATTTTTCAAAAAACAAGCGCATAATTAATTTGATTGTATAAAGTAATGATCTTAATAGTCCAACCTTTTTATAAGCTAAAACACATTTATACTACAAATTAACCACAGCAAAATGTATTCATTGGCTTATTTTAAATGTTTCACACAGTAATCTTAAACGTTTCCTTCATCATGATTTAAGGGCAAATTATGATGATGCATATTAGGTTGGTAGATCAAGTTAAGCAAACAAAATGAAAGTAACTATGCAAACCACTATAATCCTGGTCTCACAGGATTATAATTGAATGGCTATTAAATCAATTTATTTTCAATAAGATAGAGGGCCGTCCATCTATACCGACCCATCAATCATACATGTAGTTATAAAACAGTATCTGACATAGCACTCCCGTTTAGATCAATTGGTAAAGCCAACAGTTTGGGCTAGGGCAATTGTGATCACTGTAGTGGCGCTCTTGACGGATAATCCATTTTATACGTCATAGTCCATTCTGTTAGTTATCATCAGTCCGGACTGATTGATGAAGGTTCACATACTATCAGCCCGATCGTCATTAAATGCTGTTTAGACAAAGATATCAGTAAAATGTAATGGCCTATAAATATGAATGCAATTTTGTACAGACTGCATAACAACAAAAAAGTATACAATTTTGAAAAAAATGTTTCAAATATTTTTTAAGTAATTTCTGTTTCGATGTTAATGTCATGCAAAGGGAATTTCCCTAGCTTTTAATAAGCGTTGTTTCATGAACATCGGTTTTCAGGAAGCAGATATATGATCAATTGTAGTCATGAAATCATCTGGGCCACTTTGGCTAAATCTCTGTCAAAATCGAATTGCTGAGGCAGCAACATCTCTCCTGTCAAAAATCGCATTGCTGAGGTATTCGCCCATAGTTTGGTCACGGGAGATGTGTCGTATAGTAACCGTGGAATATTCATAATACAAATACAGATTTTATATATATGCTAATTACATTTTCTTATTATACTAAGTGTAACTTTATTAACACTTGATTCATATTATAACTATGAGGTCAATTTTTAGCACTATCAAATTGAGAGCAATGTTAACACCCCAATAGCACAGACCACGTGAAAGACTGTAGATGGTGCGATGCGAGACGAGCTGGATGAACTAAATGGATCTGAAATTCAAAAATATAACAGAAAGTAAATTAACTAAAGTTATCGCACTTGTTGGTCGCATATCGTCAGCCTGCTTCGATAATTGCCTAACTCATTTTTTCTAGTTTTGAGAAAACAACAAAAATAGGAAAAGTGAGTTAGGCAGTTATCGAAGCAGGCCGACGATATGTTGAATAGCACCATGAATAGTACAGGTGAATTCCAACAGGAGCAGTACCTGTTGGATAGAATTGGGTTGGGGACCTTTAAGTGAAATGTGGCTTATAGAGGCCTAATACGAGTTAATATGACCCATTTTAAACATTTTACATCATTATTACAATCTGCCTAACTCACAATGCTAACTTTTTAGGCAGAATTACAATTGTGCATTTATCAACACTTTTGATTTGTCAATGACTTTAGATTTTGTGTGGTACAGTCTCGACTAAAACGTCACTGGTCACGCGCTGAGCTCGCCTCCCAATAGGGTGGTGCTGTTACACTTTTTAGTTTCATGCTGTCATATTCCTTAAATATCTTTAAAACCTCAAAACGCTATCTCAACAAATTTGGTATTATTTTAAAGCCATATTAACAAGCTATCTGCCTGCAAAATGGCATTGGTATAGCTAATACAAAAGGGGAGATACAGCTGTTTGAAGTTTGGGAACCAGGGGTGGTGCCGGAAGGGGTGCCACCTGTACAAACTCAATGGGGATAATCCCATGCTTTGTTCTTTTTACATAACTAGTCATCCCCTGATGTTACAAACACAATTCTGGTCCCATTTTGAAGGATATTTAGTAGGCTTTAAGTATGTGGTTCAACAGATTTGTCAACTATTTGTAACAACTAATTACTTATGGATAAGACCATGATCATCAGCTTTCTTCTTATTCGCTATACACAGTCAACATGAATAATCAGCCTCAATTTACTGGATTTATAAAAATGACTATAACAGAAAAAGTTTTCAACCTATAATAACAAAAGTATACATTTTTGGAAAGCTTGTAACTAGAGGAATTCAGAAATGCAGTTTAGATCAGGGAAGGGTACATCCTTAAAAAATATTTCAGAAAATTCTAAAATATATAAAATAAAAATTGGAGATATTAACTAGCCGGTATAATTACAGGTGTTTTTATGTCCACACAAATGGGTGAAAAAGTTAAAAATGTCCACATAGAAACAGTCAAGTGAAAGTACCTTACCGACGTAGTAACCTTTGACAATTATATATCATCTGATGGGTAATTTGTATGAGGAATTCCAATATGTAAAGTATATAATGATAGAAGTAGGTATAAAAAATAAGGAGGCGATCTTCGAACGCGTGACCCACTTTACTGTGAATAGGTATATAGTGAACATTCACTTTTTGCTCTGAATAGAGTAGTCACTTTTAACTGTAAATAGTAAATAGAGTATAAAAAGTCACTTTTACTCTACTTACTTTTACTCTATCTAATCAAAGTATAAACATTCACTTTGCCAAATAAATCGGGTCATCACTAACAATACTTACCCATGAATTGAGACAATTGCCACATATTTTTATGTTCAAAAAAGATAGAAACAATGAGTTTTAGTGTGGTACAGTCTCGAGTCAAACGTCACTTTACTCTGAACAGGTATTTGCTCTGATTAGAACTCTAAATAATAAATAGAGTAAAAAGTCACTTATTCTCTACACACTTTACTTTCACTTTTCATTCACTTTTTGTTCTGAATGGAGTAGTCAATGTTACTTTGAATAAAGATTAAACAAATATGTTTTACTCTGAATCCTAACGTATTAGTTTCGCATCTCTGCCTTTACATACCTGGTGGCATCCACTGATCATCAGGCCAACCAGGTTGATCGCCATTCATTTCATTCTGTTTCACCAACCAATCCGTCAGTGGCTGAAAATATTCCATTAATGCACTGGCGTCGAACTCTCGTTGTCCCGTCATTACTTCCATAGCCTCAGGCCATGGACGGCTTTGACCCATCTTCATCATGTTCCTGTGGCAAAGAAACCGATAGGATAATCTAGATAAGAGCGTAAGAGTCATTCTGATATTACCTTTGTGATTCTATGAGCGTGTTTCTACTGGGGAACTGCAAAGTTAGCGGTAAGTTTTAACGGTAAGTTTTAACGCTAACTTTTTAATCCCCAAACAGTTACCGCTAAGTTTATCGATCCTATAGTCAATGGGCCACGACATTTGACCTTTTGTTATACCAAACAATGTCGCCCCACCTGAAAAAGACTGCCTCACAGTGCGTAGAATCCAGCGTTACGTGTATACGTCCTGGTCACATAACTTAACGTTGAGATTAAACGGATGGCTGTTTCTTTGGGAAAGTTACCGTTAATTACCGGTATCAAACCTGGCTTGTGACGGTTTTTGCGACCGTTAATTAACGTTATGGCTGTTTCTTGTAGGGTTGTTGCGGTGACCGTCGAAAATTAATACGGTAGCTCTTTGGGTGCATTTGGGCTAAAAATATAGTAATGCTGCATTACTATGTTTTTAGCTACAGCATTGCCAGGTCATCTTTCCAAGTCAATATTGGGCCACTTTTTGATCATTTTCCCCCGTAAAACTGCTACCGTATTAATGTTCGACGGTCACCGCAACAACCCTACTGGGCAACTTAACGGCAGTTACCGTTAAGTTCCCCAGTAGAAACACGCTGTATGTGATAAAGATCTACCGGGTGGTTCAAAAAAAAGTTGACCCAAGTTCAAAGTAATTTTTCAACCACATTTAAAGGTTCAGAGAATTTGTGTTTACTTAGTCTTAATAAGCAGTAAGTTTTGCAATTATCCTGTAAAGATGGCACGTTTAGCTTGTTTGATTCTTCAGATATGATTCATTACAGAAAACATGTACAAAACTGACTTGTCCACGGGAGCGTCATTTAGTTTTTTGTCTTAAGCAAAACAGCATGCTCTAATTTCAGAATTGAAAAGCCCGCCCTGACAAAGTATCCCAATCTCTAAGCATGTGCCATTCACATTCAACAAAGAAACGTAGATACGTATAGGTAGGTAATGTCAAGCACCAGAGAGATGTTTCAGATGTCTCCTTTTTTCTTTTTCTCCTATTTTTACAATTTGTGACCAATCGTGGGCAAGTCCACTTTGTGCATTCCATCTCTACTAAAGGACGCTCCCGTGGCCAAGGCAGTTTTGTGCATGCTTTATGTAATGAACCATATCTGAAGAACTAACCAAGATAAATGTACCATTTTATCAGGATAATTTCAAAACTTACTGCTTATCAAGACTAAGTAAACAGAAATTCTCTGAAACTTTAAATGTGGTTGAAAAATTACCTTGAACTTGGGTCAACTTTTTTTTGAACCACCCGGTATATCAATCTTACCATTTTACTGTTACCATAGATGACGATATATACCTAACACAAAAAGTCTCTGACCTTGTAGGTGCTTTGATGCTGGCTAATCCAAAATCAAACATTTAATGAGCAAATTTCTTCTCCGTATATAGTTTGATACTTCATTCATAAAAATGTGTAGATGTCAAATGGAGTTACCTGTGGCGAAGATTAATGTCTTGTCTTCCATAAAAGGGTGTATGGATTTCAAATGGAATAGTCCATTTCTTTGAAACGTGCATTTAAATACTATCGCACGCTCGACTTGATACAAATTACAGGTACTCCAAATTAGCACCTTGCAATTTCGTAGTTTGTCAATAAGTTGAATAAGCATGTATACTCACGAAATTAACGTTCCCGCTTCTGTAGAACGATAGATATCACAGCGATGTAACGGTCCTGTATGATTGGCTTTCACGCATAGTGCTTTATGGAATTGGAACTGAATTACAAAACTGATAAAGTATCTGAAAAAATATGTTAACAGTAAAGATGGTTTGAACAAAATAATATCCATGGTTTTAAGGCAACTACTTAAATCTAAACTGGCTGCAGGGCGACGGAAATGGCGTGTCATCACCAAAGGCACGAGCTGTCAGCCGTGGCGGAAGCGTACCAACCAACCAACCAATCACATCCTCAAGCAAGTGATTGCTACAAATGTGACATCGTTGGAAAGATGCCAAATCGATATGTAATGAACATAAGTATAGGCTATATCACAAAATGAATAGTTTGTGAATATCCGACAAAAGGTGCACAAATGCACAAGAAATCTGACTTTGATATCAAAATAAAAATACTGCTTGAAAAGTATATACTTTTCAAGTTCTAGTCATTTCGTGTCCAAGATGTCAGATGTTATGTCTTAGTCAATATCAATGTTGTAAATATATAGAACAACAGTCCTTCGTAAGATGACAAGTAATACCTTCTTGTGCCAAATAATAAAGATACATTTATGTTGCCCCCCACCCCCACCCACACCCCATTTCACGCTGGATGCAGATCATTCAAACTGTACCCATTCCCATGGAGGGAATACCTAAGTTACTGTAAAATATTGGACTGATTCGAGGCGACGTTATTTGCTCAGCCTGTAACCTTAACTGTAGAAAATGCAAAGGTAGCGTACAAAATATTTTGTTCACTACCTTTTTTTCCTACACTACCTTTTGCAATGTTACACTAACTGACGCGTTTTGTACCCTTTTGGTCCCTTGGGCCGCCCATAGTATTTTTATGCTCCTTTATTTTTGTTATTTATACTACTTTTGCATTTTTACACTAACTAGTCATGACTAACGCTTTTTGCACCCTTTTGGCCCCTTAGGCCGCCCATACCTGTGACTGATGTCAAACTGTCAGGTACCATTACCCCCTCCCCCCGGAGACCGACTGAATTCCGAGGATATTGCTCGTTAAAGTCGTCTGCACCAACAGTCGCAAAAAGTTAAAAATCGTCCCCTGACAATTAAAGAAACTATAGAGCACCCAGTATTTACGGTGTTGGTTGGCAAAGTAATCCTGAAACAGGACGATTGATTTTGAACTATCTGTCCAAATGCTGCAATAATTTCTTCCTAATCCGAGGTTTATCGAACGACGATAACTGATTGCACCCCACATAAACACTAACTCACTAACTCCCTCCGAGTCAAACGGAAATCGTACCGTAAGGAATTGATTTAACCTCAGATAACCCAAATGTTTTACCAATTACCATATACAACCAGTGACAGTTATAACAACACAGATTTTTCAGAAACCTTTCCAAACTTTCAAGGCATATCTCAAGGTTTACTGAACCAATACTATGCATGTTTGTACTTATTTCAATGCATTGCTCATGGCGATTCCAAATGGTAATGAAATTCAAATTCAAAAGTTGACATTTTTGAAACATTTTGTGAAACTTACCGTATAAAAGGAACATCAGATGCTATATGGTATTTGGCTGCAGGGTCGAAGTCTGCCTCTGTACGTTTAACTGGTGGAACGATTCCTTGGTATTTGGTTCTACGGAGAGATTTCAAACATTGGTCAAAATTTGCTCGGGCTTAAAATTAAATGATAAGCCGGTCGATTATTTTCTAGTAATTTATTTTAATTATCATACCAGCAATTTCATCATCCTACTTTTATTGAACTGAAATCATTTTGGTACCACAAGTTGATCCACGTCTGGCCTTATAGACGTTATTCATAATTGGCGCATTTACGTCAACAGAGGGTGTGAATTCTAACTGAGCATGCTCAGAGCAATTAGTGCGCCGATAAACATTACAATCTCGAACTTTTACTGCAATGTTATGAACTGTGAACTTCTACTTTTCCTAGATAGTGTCGGTTACCAGCAAACATTTCATTTCAAACTAGTGGATAAGATAGTTTATACGTTCAAGTTTATTTCACGGGTGTAATAAGGTCAAATATTGAACAGCTCAGAAGTATGAAGACTTTTTATGATAGTGCAAAGTTCACCACATTGACAAACTACATCACTCTTGTCTCAGCTACATCGCTGGCCTCGTTATCGGAGTACTAATTGCTCTTAGCATGCTCAGTAGGATAGCACGGCCCTCTGTTTACGTAAATGCGCCAATATGAATAACGTCTATACGTTGCCATGTAATTCCATTATACCCATATGTATCAACATGTAGTGTAATATAGGTGTGTTAGCAAAAGCTGCAGAGTGCATACCACTAGTAAAAGGTTGTCTTTTATTTATATGACAATAACTTGATGGTGATCAGTTGAGCATTTACTTTCATGAAGAAGCAATTGCTTTGGCTTACTCCTTGAAGCATTTACTATAAAAAATGTTATTCAGCCCACTGTCATACGTTCTTCCTCTTATGCGTACCTGAGCTCCCACCATTTTGTATTATATTGATCCGGTGCTATAGAGTCATTGAAGACAGCCCATCGCCACTGATCCATCAGAAAACCAAAGGGCAGAAAGGCAATCTTATCAGTTGCCATGAACATCAGGAAATTTAGATCAGCCTCTGTAAGAACAATTTTAATGCATATTATTAATAACATATAGCAATATGCAGCAATGGAAATACCCACATGACTTTCCACCCGGGGTAGACAATCCCGGGGTAGACAGTCCCGGGGTAGACAGTCACGGGGTAGACAGTCCCGGGGTAGACAGTCCCGGGGTAGACAGTCCCGGGATTAGACCAACTCTGGTGATAGGTTAGGGTTAGGGTTATATGGTAAGGTTTAAGGGTTAGAAACAGTCCCTGGTGGTCCCGGGGGTGGACAGTCCTGGGGTTGTCCGGACAGTCCAGGGGATGTTTTAGAATGATCCGGACAGTCCCAGGGTTGTTTTAGATTGTTTTAGAATGTCCCTGGTGGTCCCGGGGTGGACAGTCCCGGGTTGTTTTAGAATAACCCGGACAGTCCACGGGCTTTTTTTAGAATGATCCGGACAGTCCCAGGATTGTTTTAGAATGATCCATCCTTGTTTTTACCTCCACGACCACCAACCCTCTGAGTGTTTTAACATATAATTTATAATCAATATAGTTTCCAAGGTGTTTTTAAACAGTATTATTGCAATTTATTTCGTGAGAGCGCTCTATTGTAGTCTACCCAGGTTGGTACACCCAAGGGTTGGTCCACCCCGGGACTGTCTACCGCGGGTGGAAAGTCATGTGGGTCCATCGCTGCATATTAATATAGCATACAGGGTAAGGAAAAAAAATCTTCTTAAAGAGTGTTCAAAGCGATGCAGAACGAAATTTAGAAGTTAGACCTTTAGGAACGGTAGTTGCTACTCCGAGATTCACGCTTGTGCGATCATCAGACCACTGGATAATGATCGCATACGAGTTCCAAAAGATTTTACTTCTATATTAATATAGCATGTAAATCTCCCCCTCTTTTTTAAGCTAGACAATCAATGAGTTTGACAAGAATCATGCTATAACGGGGCAGCAACCGTCTTTAGTAGTGGGTCCATGGCATAGGCCGTAATCTGTATAAACTTGGAACACGGTTATTTGTCTTTTAGCTGTAAACGCTGCATAAACCTTACTTGGGTTGTTTAAGTACCTTGCTTAAACAACTATATTTCAATAAACACAAGTTGTTTAAGCAAGTTAGTGAACAATCCTGGTTGTTTAAATATTTAAAATATCTTTTTGCCGTATATGTGCAGATTGGCTTGGATACTTTGAACTTGAGAAAAGCTAGTACCTTACAATTAGAGAGTGGTCATTTTTAATTACGCAAAGGTAGAAGGCTACGGCAAACCACAACCGACTATTTGCAAAATAAATCCTATGATGAGGAGGACAATTGAGTTATACGTATTAAGTGTCAATAAAGATAAGGACCAGCAGGTTGGCGGAAGAAGGGGGTCGGCAAAATGCACTCATATTGGGTATGTGGCATCCCTATGATAGTCTCATTCTTCCAGTGCGCTAAAAAATCACAGTGTTTCTAATTTTAGAAAAAAACTTATCACAAAAATTGCGTAATTTCACCTTTTTTTCCTTACTTCAAAATACATGTTATTTGATAAATGGCATTGCCATTGCTTACAAGTTGAAGTTTTCAAAGTGATTTTCCAATGATAAGTTATTGATAGAGTCCTCTTTATAAATACAGTATAAACTAAGCATCAGTGTTTCTATTCTTAGAGAAAATTATGATAGTTTTTCCAATTTACGAGGTATTTTTCACCAAAAAGATGATTTTTTTGATGTTCAGTTTTTCAGTTGGACAGCGGTTTCAAAATAAATTTGCATTGTAATCACAACTAACACCCCTTGGCCCTATGTAAGCAAAAATAAAACCATTGAGTTCTAGCTTCTGTAAAATAAAAACACTCCAACAATGTTAATGTTGTTTGGGGCATATGCTCCTATTTTAGCATTTCTAGATAAGGCCCATATTATGCTCGATAGAATTCGGGGCCATCAAAATTCACCAATATTGGGTCTGTGACATTTCTATTATAAACTGTTTCTTCTCCTGGTGTGCTAAACAAATTACAGTGTTTCTACTTTAAGAAAAAGAAAAAAAAATCATAAAGAATCTTATAAATTCCCCATTTTCTCCAATTTGCATATGAACGTTTTTGAATTAATTGTTTTGCCATTCCTAACTACTTGCAGATTTCAAACTATTATTTTGAAAAAGAGTGTCAATAAAGTTATCTTCTTAATACTTTAAATAAGGTATGGGTGGTTCTATTTGTTTGGAGAAGAAAAAAAATTAAAAAAAGAAAGAAAGTATTTTAATGCTTATAAGAACTAGTTCCCCTGTCCACACGCCTTAAAAGCTCTCCATGGAATAGAACTTTTCACGAACTTCAATAAAACTTTCTGAAGTTATCATTTTATACATAGTTAAAGCATTATTATAATGTCACGCTCCTTTACAGTGTTTCTATAGGTAATTTCAGAATTATACAAAAAAGATGATTTTACAACACATGCTGTTGTTCATCAAAACATACCAAACCCAATCTTAATCGATCATTTTAAAATATATTCTAAAACCTAACTCATCATAGCAAAGGTGATTTACAGCAGCAGTTCAACTGTAGGCCTATAATGTTCATAACTGCACTTTTTTCTCTTCATGAGATAGGTACTTCATATTGATTCATCATTGTTTTATAGATGGTTGTGTCAACGGATTTCACACTACACATACCTTACACATTGGTATCGAAATATTCAATACTTCACTAATATGTGAAGCTCATCCGAGGTATATACCTTTCCAATTTTTCTGAAATTACATTATGCTATGTCACTTGCCTTTACCGATGTATTAGTGGATACATTATGTTTACCATACACAAGTTCTTTTTACACTCTCTTTTGCTCAAATAGAATGTAGATGTCTCTCGTCACTTATAAAAATTAAATGACTTTACCAGGAGCAAAAAAACAACTGTTTTGGTTTCCTTCCTATGTACATTTACATGCCAAAATGAGGTCTAGAAGTGGATTTATAAAGAAATCCTTCCTTATCTTTGAACCAATAACATCTATGTTAAACTGCTCACAAATGTCTTTAAGTTGTTTAAGCTTCCGACGCTGTTTTTCTTTGTCAACAAGCATAGATTCTATGTCTTTAAACATCAATGGGTGCTGGTACTATAGTCAATATCTTCGTAAACAGCTGTTCGGATTTCATGCCTCGCAGATATGAAATTAACTAAAAACTCACCATTCCTTCCTATCATATTTTTTGACACTGACCTTAAAACAGTGTCAAAATATTAGATGCAGTACGGTCTGAATTAGTTTATTTAGTATGGCAAGTACCCCTTCAATCTAGAAACACTGTAATTGTATTAATCAAAACACATTGACTTATATTTTTGTTTGTAAATTTGACTTTTTATTTAAATGGATTTTAACACAACCCACATATCTTTTCCAGTTTAGGCCATTTTGAATGTCATAGACAAAATATTTTTTTCATTAAAAGTACCATTAGACTAGAAACACTGATAAAAACTTGTTGAAAACAATTTAATGTTACCATTGGATAGTTTTGAATGAATTGAATCATCATTCATGAAAACTTAAAAAGGGTTTTTGACAAAAATGCAGAATATACTGTGAAAATTGGAATTTGATACTCTGAAATTAGTCTATGTTATGACCCAGTGTTTCTATAACATATAATTGAAACACAATAATTGTATTTCACACCTGTGAACGGCCATGGCTCCCTCTTAACCAACATACAAACTAACACCTGAACCACTTTTTATTTAAATGGATTTTAACACAACCCACATATCTTTTCAAGTTTAGGCCATTTTGAATGTCATACCCGTAATTATTTTTCATTGAAATGTACCATTAGACTAGAAACACTGATAAATAAACTTGTTGAAAATAATTTAGTGTTACCATTGGATAGTTTTGAATGAATTCAATCATCACTCATGAAAATAATGCGGAAAATACTGTAAAAATTAGAATTTGATACTTTAAAGTTTGTCTATGACCCAGTGTTTCTATAACATAATAATTAAAAGACAATGATTTTATTTCACACCTGTGAATGGCCATGGCTCCTCTTTATAACCAACATATAAACTAACACCTGAACCACTTTGTAATTAAATGTATTTTAACAGAACCCACATATCTTTTCCAGTTTAGGCCATTTTGAATGTCATACCCGTTTTATTATTTTTCATTGAAAAATACCATAATACTAGAAACACTGATAAATAAACTTGTTGAAAATAATTTAGGGTTACCATTGGATAGTTTTGAATGAATTCAATCATCATTCATGAAAACTTAAAAGGGTTTTTGACAAAAATACGGACGATACTGTGAAAATTGGAATTTGATACTCCGAAATTTGTCTATGTTATGGACCCAGTGTTTCTATACCATTATAACTAAAGCACAATTATTTTATTTCACACCTGCAAGGGGCCATGGCTCCTCTTTATGACCAACATACACACTAATACCTGAACCTAAATGGATTTTAACACAACCCACATATCTTTTCCAGTTTAGGCCATTTTGAATGTCATACCCGTAATTATTTTTCATTGAAAAGTACCATTAGACTAGAAACACTGATAAATAAACTTGTTGAAAATAATTTAGGGTTACTATTGAATAGTTTTGAATGGATTTAATCATCATTCATGAAAACTTAAAAGGATTTTTTACAAAAATGCGGAAGATACTGTGAAAATTGGAATTTGATATTTTGAAATTTGTCTATGTTTTGACCCAGTGTTTCTATAACATAAAAGTTAAAACACAATGATTTTATTTCATACCTGTGAGGGGCCATGGCTCCTCTTTATAACCAACATACAAACTAACACCTGAACTACTGACCAACTGAGAACAAGAGACATTTGAAACATCACTTTTTGACATAAAAACATGGAAAATTGAGGAAATAAAAACTCTCATTGTTAAAAACTAGAAACACTGCAGGTCTATTATTTGATAAAATATAACAAGAAACATGTTTGCTATATGCCAATAAAAAATGGATGTGGAAGTATTTACATGCACATGATGGGAGTGCCATTTGTCTTTGCTCATGATTTGAAAAGTTCATTTCCCAGGTGTCAAATTTGTGAAAATTGAACTGCATGTATAATATAATCTAGAAACACTGAGATTTTTTTATGCCCACCATGAATGATGGTTTGTCTAAAGGTATTCATAGACTTAATATGAAACAAATTTGCCGACCCCCTTCTTCAGAAAATGTCCCAAATCTGCTGGTGGTTAGCTTTATTTACACTTAATACGTAATATTTGTATATTATTGTGGACATTACAATAGTCTGAGTCAATTGTCATTGGCGCTTGTACGTATAGTATAATGGTGATGCAACATATTTTCTTTAGCATGTTTAGCGACTATATAGTGTTAAGGTCCGTTCATACTAGACGTTATTTGCCGTGCGGTGCGGTACATTATTGCGATATGGAGTTAAAAAATGTGTAACTGCCATTGCGGCAGTCTGCGACGCAATACGTTGACGCTGAAGTTCTCCTATTTCGCCACACGGCGCTGACTGCCATCGCATGCGGTGACCTGCGTTGACCCGGCGTGACCTGCGATGAATAACCGTACATTGCAGCGGAAGTAAGGCTACCACATCGCATCGCACGGCAAACATCGCCTGTGAACGAACCTTTAGTCTTACGTAAAAGTCACGTATACGTTTGAGCCATACGTACTAGTTTAGCAGAGCAACCAAATGTAATATCACAAGAAATCAGACATGAACAATAATCGACTTCTTACCATTGTCTTCCTGTAACTCATCCAGTAATCCTAGTGCGTGTAGATGTTTAGGTGTAGCAACGGATAGGGCCAAGGTATCACCGATGGCCTCATGGAATCCTGGATTGGCACCACCGCGATAAAGATAACTCTGATTCATATACTGCAGATAGTATTGGATATGACCCATTTCGTGGTGAACTGTGACGAACTCATCCATGTTGATATCCGTACACATTTTAATTCTGCGAAGATAAAACAGTCATTATTCGGTCGGAGTATGTATAATGGATGCATCATCAGTGGATTGACAATTTATACTGGGCCTTGGTTGCTAATCAATTGTCCCGTATAAATACTGCTTTGCAAAACTATAGGACGTATAGCATATACGTTTAACACTTTCCATACGGCAGGCATCTGCAGACGGCATTCCAACATTTCACAACAAAAATGGTGATAACATTTAATAATTTTGACATCTTTGAAACATTTTGTGAAATTTTGGAACCGTCGTCTGCATACGACTGCCGCGTGGAATGTGTTAAGGACATCTAAAATAGAAAGCAGCAATACCTCGCAGTCAGAAACTATCTCCACTGTGCATCATTCTGACAATCACATGCACGACAATGAAATATTTAAGCTTGTTCTTAAAAATTATACCAACTAACCCGCTAGAAGATAACGGGAGGTTAGTAAACAAAGCGTAAGAAAATTTGGTACAATATCAAGAACATGTCCTTTACATAATCCAGACGGGCCCTCAATAATCTGAATATCGCAGGTGCAATCCAGGTATATGTGATGTGTCTTAATCCAGGTAGGCCTAATCCCTTCATGCGCTTCGTGTTTTTAATATCCAGATACCCAGGTACCTCCGGATGTAGGCCTCCCATGTGACCTGAAATGCAGGTACCCCATAGGCCTAATCCCTACTCTCTAAATGTAAAAGAGTGGTTTTCCACTTTTCAAGGAGTTAACGCAGGACAACACGTTTTTGAGTGGAAAAACACTCTAAAAGGAGTGAAAGGGGATTTATCTGACAATGTTCCACTTTATTGAGTGGACATTTTCCACTCTAAAACGGGTTGTCCTGTGTTTCACTGCCTTCACTCCTTTTCGAGTGAATTTCCACTCTTTCCACTCGTTTTGTTTTTAGAGAGTACCCCTACTCCAGTTACCACAGGTGCCCTTAATATTGCATCGGGTATCACATGATCTAGGTACTGTATGTGATCATATTCAAGTAAATTAAACGCGGGTGCCGAAGATAGCGGGCAGTTAGTCATATCAAAATAGACAGAGGTGAGTAATTTCAAAGCGTTATAAATGTTTATATAAATATCAAGAACATGTCCTTAAATAATGCAGGTACCTAAGGTGCCCTTAATATAATGTAAGTGACATGGTGCCCTTAATACACCATAAGCTTATAGGCCCAATGTGCTCTTAAATAATACATGTTCCTAATCCAAGTAGGCCTACTCCACGTTTGCTAGACCCAACCCCTCACAGGTGGCCTTAATAACCCAGTGTGCCTGTACGATTATCCAATTTATAATCGAAAGCGCAGGTATAGGTGCCGAAGCTATAGCGGGTGGTTAGTCATATCAAAACGTAGGATGAGGGTATTGTAAAACAGCAAGAGTATGTCGTTGATACTTCATGTACCCTGTGCCCTTAATACTGACATTGGTGCCACAGTGCCCTTAATCCATACTGTATGCCCTTAAGAAATCCAAGTACGCCATTTATAACACATGGTGCCCTTGATTATTCAGGTACCCCCCCATGTACTTTAATAACCAAGATACTCCATACTTAAGTGATCCAATAGGACCTCCCTGGACTATTTGGTATATCTTTAATCGAATATTAAGGGCATCCGTGATAACTTTGAATGCGGTTATTAGGGTACCCCCATGTGACCATAGGTAGACCTACCCCATGTGCAGTGGCAGCACTACCGGGTGGCGATTAAATTTTTTAACTTAAACTGTGGGAGAGGTCACGACTGGTGGCATCCCCCACCCCCATATCCCTACCCGGCAGCGATCATTTTTTTTCGTACATGAGTTTAACCAAATTTATTTATTCCGTTTTAGTACGAAATAATTCACTGAATAAAATGATTTTTAAACAAATGAACTGATTTTGGTTAAACTCATGTACGAAAAAGATAATCGCTACCGAGTAGGGATAGGCCCCGAGGGGGTGGGGGGGGGGGGGGGGGGTGCCACCAGTCGTGACCTCTCCCACAGTTTAAGTCCCTACGCATTTTGTACCCCGACTAATAATAAAAAAAAGTTATGTCAAAATTCAAAGTTATTAAAATTAGCTTTAAATTGGTCCAAAATGTCTGATTTAGAAGGAATGTTTCCAATAAAAGCCAAAAGGCTTGAATTTTCCACCCAAGTGTTTTGTCTTGCCCCTCCAGATTGTGTTATTGTCCTCCACCCACCCCCGTTTTCCCCTTTAAAATGTTGATGGTGGTGCCGCCAATGTGCACATACTGTATCCAGGTTATTCATAGGCCTGCGTTCTGAGCGTTTAGTGGGTTCTAGTTCTATAGTTGGTTATTTAGTTTTATCATATTTATGGTCGGCGGAGTCTATCTTCAAGATCACTTGTACCATTCCATGATTGTCTTTGAGCACTATAATGTGTGCCAACCCCGTTTTTTGTCGGGCCAATTTACATTAAATACATAAGTCCTCCAATAGGCATGTAGGGCTTAAACGTAGTAATCCCTTTGTCATGTTTGTTGTGTTCTAAGGTCTGACCATAATTTATCCAGATACCATTATCATGACTATGTGCCCTTACTATATCCAGATTTCAAGTGCGCGTGCATAGTGGCTTAGGCCTATTAGGGCATGATGGGCAATACTGCACGTTCCGTTTATCCAGATACCCCATGTGGCCTTACTGTATCCATATTATCAAGTAAGTAAAGGGTAGTGCGGGGAAGGAGGGGTGGGGGGGGGGGGGGGGGGGTTAGGCCTATAGGGTATGATGAGACAATCCCGTAATTTCCGTGCTATATATATATAAGCCTCACGGCGTATAAGCCGCAGCACCTTATTATTAAATTCATAAAGTTAGATTCAGACCTCATCATAGTAGGCTATAATAAGCCGCACCGCACCGCACCGCTGTATAAGTCATTGTATAAGTCGCACGAAGACAATGAAATGGGTGTGAGGAGGGAGGCCTCGAGGGGGCGGGGCCGACCTTGATCCACCAGCCCAAAGCTTCATGACCAGCCATGCCTTGCGCTGCGGTATCGGCCAAATTTACACATAACTAATTGTAGGTGATAACTGCTCAATTAATCATTATATATACGGTATAACATGTTTAAGTCAAAACATTCATTAATCATCCTAATACCGGAAGCATGGTTGACTGCATCAAATGGAGTTACCTGCATGGGTGACTCCACCTATATCAAATGGGGTTACCTGATGGGTAACTCCTTCATCAAATGTGGTGACTTGCAAGGGTGACTTCAACAAATGGGGTTACAACTGCATGAGTAATTCCATCAAATGTATTTTCCTTCAGCCACTTCATGTCACTTTAATTAATACATGTTATCCTGGATACGGTTTGCACCTTGCTCCCCGTTTCTTTATTAAAATAAAGGTCTTATATACCTTGGCTTAATCCCCGTAAACAAAGTACAACGCCACAAACGCGTACACAATTTGTCTGCGTCATTACGTGTGCGGCGTCTTGCGTGCGCCATGTTAAATGCGAACGCGCGGCAACTGGAACGGTTGGCATGGTACTGCCAGTTTCTTAATCGGTATCAAACGTCGCGTTCGCCTATATAACCAATGTGAAAGTGTCACTTAAAGATCTGTGTAAGAGTTTGTTGTTTACATTTAGAAAATTTCGTGAAATATTTTTATTTGTCGGACGTATAGTCCCGTATAAATGCTTGTTACTATGCGATCTTTAAGAATAACAAACAGCCGTATATACAGAAATGTAGCTATATCCCTGAAGAAAATATTTTGGGTGAAGACCATATGTCATCACTCACTCCGAAAACCACAATTTGTGTCCGAACAGTAGCTACCCGAGTAAAAGAAATTCAACATTTTGGATTTTCACATGTGATCCTTTCTGCGCATGTGTGAAAACGGGGAAAAACGGGCGTTGAACTATCTAATTAGCTCGTGTATTAGAGGCGCAATTGCCACGCTTTTTCAGTTGAAGAGGGACGCGAGTGTAAAATTATTATTGAACTATCTAATCAGGCGAGGGACCGAAAATTAGTATATAGATGGTCTCGAGCATTCGCTAAAAATGCCAAATATTTGTGCATGTCGGGTTTCATGTAGAGCATCATTAGACGTTTATGTGTCCTGCGTCGCTACACATTCGGTAATTATGCTAAAGCGCGCTGTTAAAAATGCAATGTTGATGTAAATTGATATTGATAGCTGAATAGACGTCGTTATTAAACTATTAGGTCCTCTCTTAACAGCCATATATTTTGGGAATATCTTAAGGTTGAGATTTCTCCATCTTAATTCTATTTCATCTGTCACCAAATTATGAACAGGTGTAAGCCAGCTCACCATAGGTGAACTAGCCAGAGTGAACATTTGCCTTTAAAACAAT
Organism: Ophiura sarsii; assembly: GCA_035610835.1. NCBI lineage: Eukaryota > Metazoa > Echinodermata > Ophiuroidea > Amphilepidida > Ophiuridae > Ophiura > Ophiura sarsii. Next base: position 31,368,747 of record CM069451.1, on the reverse strand, counting down.
AGAGGCCTACCTGAAATCTTTCTGGTTTCCAAGATCCCACGCTGATGCGTGACAGACCACTTCTCTGTCATCGGGTTTCTCGATCATAGATTCGTCCCAGAATGCTTGTGGCATTGGAATCAAACCTAGAGATGTGAAAAACTCCTCAGAAATTTCAAACATTTGTAAAGCTGTAAAGTTCTGCAATAAAACGACAACATCAGAGGTTATCCACGTAGCTACGTTTTTGTCGGTAGCGGGAATTGAACCCGAGTTGCGTGAGTAGGAGTCCTGCCCCCACCCGATACGCGTCCCGGACCCAGCTTCAAAATCTTAAGATTTTCTTCATCATGTAGTAGTGTAGTGTTTTATAGCAATGAGGAGGGTTAGGATTACTTTCAACTTTTAACTTAAATGTCTTTCCATGCAAGCAACCTATTCGTGGTGGTATTACTAATACTATGGAGCTTAGGCAAAAAAGAAGTAATGTCTGACATACATTTAGAAAAAATAGCTATGCTAAATGCGGATTTTTTTTTTTATTGTGTTTTTTTCCAATTTATTTTCCGGACAAAATTTGGACTCATTGCGTAAGTTATGCGGCAAAAGTGACTCCGCATACTTGCGTGCGTGGTATGTGAGACATATTTTTTCTTCTTTTTGGCCTTATTGGCAATGGAAAGCTTACCTGATCCTGTAAATTTTGCGTGATGTCCACAGTAGGTTTATCAGGGAATGGTTTCAGTAGATCATAGATTCCCGACCAAGTTTGAGACCACATGTTACCTGTGTAGAAAACATGTACACATATTTGCATAAAAATATCGATACCCCATCCGTGTACTAGAAAAACAATACTTTCACACTAAAATGCTTTCATATGGAGTTAACAAACAATGAAATAAATTGTTTATTCTGTTGGAAATGTTGTTGTTATGTCATGAAATATCCATAAAGTCACACCCATGATGACGTCACGGCCACGCCACCTCATCACAATCCAAGTACATGCTCCAAATTTGAGCAGACATAGACCATTTTGCCCTCTCTGTTTGAGTGATGTTCCTGATTCACAATCGTGCCCCATCGAAACTGCCTCTGTCAAAAGATCAGCTTTCGAGGGTTTCTTCTTTCTTCTTCCGTGATTTGTCTTTTAGGCTGAGGGGAAATTCTCTGTTCTACGGGCCTGACCGACCCATTTATCGCTCGAAATTAACATTATTTTTAAAGAAAATTTTGTGAAAATTGTATGATTTTTGTGTGTGGAACTGGAAACTCCAAAAATTATAAAGAATTATAAAGACGCTCACACCTCTATAATGATAACTCCAATTATGAAATTATTGAGTGATTTATTTTCAATTTGATATAATTAATTGTCATCAAAATATATTCCATTTTCGCACTTGGATTTCCAACGCTCAGGATAGTGTGATGTGAAAGGTATGCGTACGTATTGATCAATTGAAGCATTATCCAACTATCGACCTTGTAGTAATCACTAGTTAATCGATAATCTACCTTTTGCTACACCAAGTTTGCGTGATGAACAAACAAAAATGAAAATCTCACTTTTTCTGGGTTTTGACACATAGCTCTCTTAATATTAAGGTCTTCACGTGCAATATCTCAAATTAAAGTGAAGGAATTTCTACTGAATTTCATCACGTAGGAGGAACAATAGTTTTTGAGTAACGAGCATATTTATCGCCTGGTAAGTTATGTTATTGAGTACTGTATACATGTACATGCAAGAATAAAAACTATACGTTGAACAGAAACTATTTAGATGTTGATCCGTCTTACCTAAAAGATGTGCAGGAATCGGACCCCGTAAATTGATGTACTTTTTACCGTAAATGTTATACAATTTTCTTCTCACATAGGCGTGCAGGTTTTCGTATAATGGGCCCAGCTGACTATTGATGAAAATAATCATGCGCATTTTTCAAAAGTGTACTTTAACACTTTCCACGCGGAAAGTATACTTTAAAAGTCTATCACAAGAATTACTGAACTAATACTCGGCATGTTTGTACTTATTTTCATTCATTTCTAATGGAGATTCCAAATATGTTGATGAAATTCAGTAATGTTAACATTTTTGAAATATTTCGTGAACTTTTAGAATTGTCGTCTGCAGACGACTGCCTCGTCGAAGTCCTAAACAATGCATCAATTACACGGTAGAATATATGTCTCTTTGTATAATAAAACTATTATGATCCAATAAGGCATACCTAAATATTCGAAGTACCGGTAGACTATTTTCCAGTACACGTTAGAAATAATCTCACCTCTACAGTAATCATAATGCAATCCTACTAAAAAGGGTTTTGGTCATGGCTTATTAAGAAAATAAACGAAGACCTGCAGTTTTCAGATAAAATTAAACGGTTGGAGTTGTTTTGATTAGGGAATTATGCGGTTCTGGAATATCTCAGGAGGAAATTAGGTAATTTAGGTTTTACTATGCAGGGAGTGGTTTATTTGTACGCTCAAGGTTGGTAGGTCATGTATTTTATCATGTGTCATTATTTTGTTGCATGCTGTAACTATATTGTATTTTAGATTGTGTTTTAATGTACAGCGCATTGGTCCATGGGAAATGCGCTTTATAAGTATCCTTAATAATAATAATAATAAGGTTGTGATTTCAGCTCTAGAGACACTTTGTTTACAGTGGAAATATTAGCCATATTCAGCTTGTACATGAAAAATGTACCTGTGTTGATGTCAAACTGGCACTTCATGGAATACCTTACCCACTCACAAACAATCCTCATTCAATTTATACCAGAGGAATTAAATGACAGGGTAATTATAAACTTAGCCAGATAAACCACCAGACCAGACCAGTGATTAGAGATATGTCTGGGCCAATTATCCTCTACACACTTAAAAATAGGTAGTTAAAAATGAATCCAAGTCTGGGTTCACCTATGCACCAACTGAAACAAAGGCTAAATATGACACTTTTCCAGTTATGTGTGTATTTATTATGGTTTGTGGTTAATACCAGCCTGTTTTATGGAGCATACCAGTCTGCTGATATTGAAATCATAACAACTTGGTGAGCCCTCATTAATCGAGTTTGACACAATGGGACTATTCGCTGGGGCACTCATGGAACAACATATACTTGTATTGATTGCACCGACATCAACTACTCAAAATATGGACTTGGTCAGAAGTCACAAACTGGTCCAAAAAAAAGGTTTCACTTCTAATAATGTTGAGAAATGCACCAATTCTGATTAAACGGGACAAAACTTAAGTTTTACATACTTAATGACCCACAAACTATATATTGTTGGAAAGCTTAAGATTCAAGGTTTTTTATTTTTGCAAAAAATAATCAAATTATACAGGGTGTGTACAATTTTTACAGGGTGGAACATAAAAAATTTGATCGTTTTTGCTCCTCACAAAATAGTTTGATAGTTTGTACAATTAGGGTTTAGCTGAAAATAATCACCAAAATCAGAACAACCGCAGAAGGTGCTACCAAATTTGCTAAGAATCATTTGCCCAAAATGTACACAGGAAAAGTACAGGGTGTCTAGAATTATGATGAAATAATGCATAAAATGAATGTTTGTATATAATATTCTATGAAATTTAGTTAGCATGGACCATTTAATTTAAAAGAAAATGGTTATCAAAATGAACTACATGGATAAGAATGCATTACAAGCCAGAAAAGCACCCCAAAAGTTCTTCAACATGTTTTTGACCATATGATATCCGATGCACTGGGTTTCAATCCAATACAGCACATATCCGTTTCGTGGGTCTCCAATTGCCTTACTTTCCAAAAAAAAAATGGTGAGACCGAAAACAAATAGAAGGTTGTAACAGACAAATCAATACATAACACTTGCTGCTTTCTATGCGGAGCAATTTTTACCAGATTTAGGCTAACGAAAACAATATACTCGTGACACTGTGTTCACACTTCGTATAAATATGAGACGACATCCTTGGAATATATGATGTTTCTAAGTACTGGTCTGTAATGTGGTATTCTTCTTTAGGGCGATACAACCCAATTTATGTCTCATATCAAAGGTTATATTGTGTAGCTTCATGATATAATTTGGAATTTGACCGAGAAATTTGGGTTTGGCTGATTTAAAGTTGTTGCGGACGTACAGGGTATTTATGTCGTCGCCTAAAGGGGCATTTTACCAATTTAAGAATCTACTAAATGTGTTGCATTTCAATACGCGGTACAATGCGACAAATACAAACATGTTGGGCCTAAAAAAATTAATTCTATAGATTGTGTACTAAATGGTAGTCAGAATGGCTAAACACAGGTGTACAGAAAAGGCTATTAAAACAACATCAGTGACCCACAATTTTTTTATAATCAAGATTTTTTTTTAAAATCAAGATTCCCTTTTCTAATCAAAATTTCATAATCATTCAAACTTTGTTCGCACAGTAAACATGGTGAATATAAGAAAGTTCTATCAAGAAACATCTACATGGTGCAACCCCCTTTGATTCCTTATATTTCTACAACTTGTAGTTTATTTTTTCTTACCTTGACAATCACCGGGTGCAATGACCATCGAAATCATCGACCAGTAGACTGCAATCAGTATGCCTATCCAATCCATGGTGTCTAGTACAACGAGCGGATGATATTTAGACAAAGTTTACATAAGCCTGTATGTATGTGTTCCAATGATATCCAATCCAAACTGTCCGGTACAACGAGCGGATGATATGTAGGCACAGTTCACATCAGCCTGTATGTGTGTGTTCCATTGATATCGAATCCAAACTGTCCGGTACAACGAGCGGATGATATTTAGACACAGTTTACATCAGCCTGTATGTATGTGTTCCATTGATATCCAATCGAAACTGTCCGGTACAACGAGAAAAGATGATATTTAGACAAAGTTTACATCAGCCTGTAGGCCTATGTATGTGTTCCATTGATATCCAATCCAAATGTCCGGTACAACGAGGAGATGATATTAAGACAAAGTTTACATAAGCCTATATGTATGTGTTCCATTAATATCCAATCTATCGTGTTCAATACAACGAGCGGGTATGTAGACAAAGTTTACATTAGCCTGTATGTACGTGTTCTATTGATGAAGAGGAGAGCTAAACTGGACTAATACGCGCATCAATGTAGCATACAAATTAGTTGCTATAGTATTTGAATACTAAATTAACCGAAGTGGTGGAACGATATCGGTATTGGTTGGTTTTTCTCTGAGTAGTTTTATATCATCTGGTATTTGCGTCCGTAGGAGTGACCTGCATCCCTCGTGTGTCAGTCGGGGTGTGGGGGTGTGTCTGTGGGAGGGGGTGGGTGGGGTCTTTTTCTCCATTTCTTTTTCATACAAAGTCCAATAGTAACCTAACTTGGTACAAAGATGCAACATGAACATGGGAACCTTCATAATGTCAATGAGGTCAAAGGTCACTTATCAAGATAAAATTTCATCTGGTGCAAAGTTCCAAAATAAGCTGGAAGACCAATGAGATTTCTTTTTCATACAAAGAACGATTTTAAAAGGTAATGTAGGCTAAATAGCAAAACATAGGTAATTCCGGGTTAACGTTTATTCTTTAATCCAGTCACAAAGCGATACTTTTGCCTATAATGTGTCATAGGAAAATTGAAAATGCGAGGGGAAAATATGTTGGTTGTTATAACCACGACCCTAAGTAATTGTTAACATAAATACCCACCAAATGTTGTTACTTTTAGCCCTTGCACCTATGGGGTGCAGTGAGCTATTTGTATACCGATGCGCGTATCTGGTTATTTCTATCTGTCTATCGATTGACTAATTTCACACTAATTTATCAATATCGAATATCCTACAAATCCAGGGGAGTGGCGGGGGATGGAAAACAAGAGTGGCGAATGGGGGAGGATGGAAAACAAGGTCAAAACTAAATCGGATATCCTACAAATGTATGCCATTTACGGAATAAACCATTTTGTAAACTGTATTTGCTCATCTTCGACGTGTAAGATGTTATCGTAGACGTCTAACCTTAAAAATACTACATGTTACCTTAGACGTATTGCCAGGGGAGTGGAGGGTGGTGGAGGATGTAAAAACAAGGTCAAAACAAAATCGGATATCCTACAAATGTATGCCATTTACGGAATAAACCATATTTTTCAACTGCATTTGTTCATATTCGACGTCTAAGATGTTATCGTAGACGTCTTACCTTAAAATTACTACATGTTACCTTAGACATATTATCTTACACGTTTTTATTTATACTATGGCCACTCATAGAGGACATGTGACGTGATTAAGCGAAATGACTAGCATGTCGGCAATTTTCAATTTTAATAGTTGTCCATCATTCAAAAGCAGGTGAAAAATTTTGGTCCAACCAAATCGAACTTCTAGTTTTTGACTGATTTTCACGAAAGTAGCGGAGGGATTCTTGTATGGGGTTCCTTCGTCTGGTCCCTTGGGGTGTTCAGGAATTCTGAATAGAAGGTCATCTAGAGTTCATTGTTATTTGGTCAAAATTTTAAACAGCCTCAAATGTCAAAACTAAAACTAAAACTGTATCGGGTCAAATTTTAAACAACCTCAAATGATACAACTAATGCTGTCAATGTGTCGGTCTTAGTCAAAGATCACAGTGACCTCGTCGTTCGACCTATTGTTAAGGTATCAAAGGGCAAATTTTAAACAACCGTAATATAGGCCAACGACTAAGATATATCTGTTAAAGTGTTGGTCTTAAGGCTGTAGCTTGACCAATACATATGGGCCCAATCGATCCAATTTTATACCACACTTGGACACCTCAAAACATAATAATGGCACAATATTAGATGAATTGAGGGCGATACAGTGAAAATTGGTTAAGCCTTGAATAAAGAAAATTGGACGAGCAGGAGGCGAGTCCAAAAAAAATTCAGGGGGAAACCAATTTTCATTGTATCGCCCGAAAAAAGGAATCCAATATTTACATTATTATGTTTTGAGGATCTGTCTCTAATAAAAGAATAGCCTTGGTTCAAGGCGACTCTATCCTCCCCCACCTCCATCCTACCCCCTCCTACCCCTCACTACCTCACCCTCCCTTCCCCCATCCCACCCCACCCCATCCCACCTCACCTTACCAACAACAACCACCGCGACCCTTGGGAAATTTAATCTACCGCTGCTGCTAGCGAGTCGCTAGCGATGGTTAAGCCGCGCAGCGGCTTATGGTTCGAGTGGTTTGTGTTGGCGTGTAAAAGTCACGGTGAGATCGCGCGCGACTAACATTGGATTGACATAATTTACAATACAGGTAGGCCCGCGCGCTGTACTGGTGGGGTGTGTGTGTGTGGTGGGGGAGAAAATAAGGACTTGATTTCAAGTCTAATCAAAGAAAGGACATTTGTGCTTGTTATTAATGCACAGTAATTTACGTGAAATAAGATTGCCATCTATTTGTTAAAAATCCTACATGTATGAAGTAAAGGCCTAGGCCACGCTGGCATTATATCATCATCTACACTCTTTAAAATTCAGGAGTTCCTTTAGTATACCCTACCACTGCATGTCTTCAATGGAGACTTTTCCTCATTTTTTCAAGAGTTTACAGACTTGTATGCACCATTAAATAATCAACTCTGATAAATAATTGTCATACTTGAAGAAAACATCAGTATTTTGGTCAACATTTTAAATGGTTGAAATGCAAGCCTCAAGCCTGCCCTATTCGGCAACCTTGATTTCAAAATATTCAAACTTTCGGAGGTTTTAGTAACATAATAAAATGTTACTAAAACTATTATTTTGACCAATGGCATGTTTTAAGAGTAGAGACAGAACAAAAAGGGGCACCAGATGCACCCTACCCTTGAATCAACGTTTTATACTTGAAGACGTGTGCGCAAGAAGTCAATAAGTCAAGAAACATGGAAATATTACTGATTTTCAAATTTGAGACTTTTAAACTTGTTTTTCAGGGGGGTCCAATTTAGAACTGTCAGCAATGTGAGTGCAAGAAGAATGTAAGTTCACCCAATATGGTGTTTCTAAAACATGAACCAAAGTAAATTATCAACGTTATTGCACAAAACAATGTTGGTTGTTTGCACTGAAAAGTCAAAATATATTAATTAATTAATTTCCCACTATATTCAACAACTTAAATGGGAAAAATATGTCGTTTTATCATAAAATATGTTTTATGCTATACGAGAGACTGGAAACACATGGTAACTCCACAAAATCGAGCCAAATTTCCTGTTATTTTTCCTGTTTGTCTTCACTATCAGTGTCCATGGTAAAAAATGGGGCTAATTCACCCTCACATTCTTCAGATTTCACTGAATTACATTATAATTGATAGAAATGTAATTTAAATAAATGTTAGTATTACTTGTTCAAGGCTTATATTATTTTTTGCAAGATTTGTTATGTATTGGTAATATAAGATACTCTGTACAAATCCTATGGTGTCAACGTGAGCGCAAGAAGTGCGTAAGTCCAAAATCAATCAATTGATTAATATTGATCAATAAACAATGTAGGCCTAAGTACTAATATTGTGCAGAATATAAATCTCAGATACTCACCAAGTAACAGCAAAATTGAACTTTTATGTTGATTCTTACAATATTTTGTAAACTTTAAATGCCTGTATCTCAAAATGTCAAATATGGACTTACGTACTTCTTGCGCTCACGTCTTCACTTGTCTTGTTTAGTGACATTGACCTTGATGAGAGGCAATCCATATTTATCTTTGAATAGTTTTTGGAAATGTGCATTTTTTTAATATTTCGAAACATCAAAAAATGCCACTTTTGATGAAAATGTATTTCTAAGTAGAAAACCAATTTTGTTTCACTATATTAGTAACAATAAAAACTTACAAGTTATACATATTATTTTAGTATATGACCTACCTGAAAAGCCATTAATTTCCAGAATTATATGCCATGTTCACCAAAATAAAAACGCAATACAACATGTAATTAAAAATATTTAAGGTAACAGATTTAATATGGGTAAATTATTTCTTCTTCATTCACTCCACACGTTTGAGAATTGTGGAAATGGTGTGTTTATAAATTCAGTTGCCATGGAACCTGGCAAAAAACCATAAACTAAATACCAAAGGTGTATCCATTTTGATCATACATGACCTTCATTAACGCTTTCCATGCGGCAGGCGTCTGCAGACGACATTCCAAAATTTCACAAAATGTTTCAAAATGTCAACATTATTGAATTTCATTAACATTTTTGGAATCACCATGAGAAATGCATTGAAATAAAAACAAACATGCCTACTATTGGGTCAGTAATCCTTTATGTTAAAGGTTTCTGAAAAATATATTTTTTGTATAGTAAAACTGATAGCCGCGTGGAAAGTGTTGTGATTTTCGACTGTTTTTTATCTGATTTTATTTGTTATTTTGTTTATGATAAAATACCCGAAAGGCAATGCGAAACATGATCCGATTAGAATTTTGATACTCAATTTCAGCAGTTTAAGATAACACTGTAAAATTGCATATTTGTCAAGATATTGATAATTATTTTGCTTAAGAGTGACTAAAATGCTTACATGATAGAAGAACCAAATTCAAGCATTTTTATTTTAAATTTTTGAAAATTGCCATAATGGACCAAAATTGGGATGAAATTACATAAAATACGTATCCTTTTAGGTAAAAACCATTTGTTAAATAGTAACAATTAATATACTAAATGTACAAAAATATATCGTACACGATTCTACCTTAAACACATTAATTTCTGGTAAAATTAGCAAAAATGTGATTTTTGGTTGCCATATGGTAACCAAAATAAAAATGAAAAGAATGTGAAACTCTGTAATGTAGAATTATCAAATACTTATGAGTAACGTTTATGTGGAGAACAGTGTTCTAAACTAGTTTATGCATACGGAAATCGATTAAAAAATCGTTGGTAAATGTTTAAATGCTGTTAAATTGTTTCGTGGTTGCAATGGTAACGGGTCAACGTTTCATACATAAAACCCAGCCATATCAACTGTGTATCCCCAAAATTGCCACAACAATCGCGAACAAAGTCCAAAATCCACTGTAACAGGCCATCAGTTCTAAACTCATGGCCATAATGAATAATTCAACGAGAGTTAATGTTGTCAGTTTTCATAATGCGTTCAATTTTGTACCCTTGAAATCCGGACCTGGACCAATTTTATTAAGTGGATTTGGTATTGAGTAAATGACGTATAATGAATAATTAAACAATTTTTGTCAATTAAGAGGATCAGACGGTGATATTAAGTGTGTGGCGTACAGTATAAATGATCACCTATTGTAATTTCTTCATAATATGCATCCACTCAATTCGCTTTTCTTTGTGCCTTTTTTTATTAATATATGTAATGAAACGTTGCCAGGAAACGTATAAACATAACGTGCTTTTCCAAAATATCTGTGAACGGTAAATGTGGTGTTTTAATGGACTATACATTTGTGCGTATGCATTTTCAACATGATTATGGAGTAATTTTCAAAACCTATTCCTAAGCTTCTTTGATTAGAATAGGAGTGTCATAGAGGGTCATATGGGTCACTTCATCAGAACAAAGTGAGCACCCATTAATTTGATGAATTTTATCCCACTGAATAATGTTTTTTGAGGACAAATAAAGTGGGAAATGCAAAATTCAGGTTGCCCTGGCCACAAAACTCCAAAAACAGTTTTTAAGGTATAAAATGATGCAATTTTGATATCACCTAAGCTTATTGTTTTCTCGAAATGGCTTTTTAGTATAAAATTGGACTGTGAGGGCACTGTACAAATATATTGGAACATGAATAGAGGAGGGGGTTGATCTCGCCATTTTGTCGCGAAGCAATGGTTATGACGGCATACTTTGATCGATTTTCTGATTGTATAGGATTTATGTCCAAAATATATGCCTTTGTCATCATACTTTCCCAGTTGTATATATATTTACTCTGAGCTGCACTGACGAGTTCTAACTAGAACGAAACAGTAGTATTGTATGCAGATTGAGATATATATATATATATATATATATATATCATTTTAAATTGAATTGACCGTTTTCTAACAAATTCAATAAAGAAATACGATATACAGGGTGAATCAAAAAAATTAGGACCCTCGTTCAGGATGGATTTAATCCTTATTAAAACCACTGGACCATGACCAATTTGATTTCATTATAAAATAAAACTAACAAAGTTAAAATCCTCTTAAAATCTGAGATTAATCCAATGAAAAATAACACCGCTAACATAATTTGCGTAAACCATGTCATTTACTAGTCTGTACAATGGGATTTACACATACAAACCAGAAAATAACATGGTTTACATTTCAATGCTTTGCATTCATAAGTATTGTAAATCATCTATCATTAGCAATAGCAAAGATTAGTTTGGTATTCCTTTTATTTCTGGCACAATCATTTATAGCTAGCTACATAATCCACAAATTTGATGCATGGATATTTCTGTGAAATGTTCAATGTTGCTCAATGTTCTCATAAGAAAGCCTCAGCATGTATGAAAGTTGTAGTAGGAAAGCACCAATCATGCCAATAGTGCGTATATTCAAATCATTTAAAGACATTTGGACTTGTACAAATCATTTTCCCTTTTAGCCTTTTAAGTATGTAATCTTCCACTGTCATGTTACTCTACTTTTACTGTGCGAATTACCATTGTACATATTATTACAAAATAGGCTGATTTGCCTAGTTGGTCACACTCTCCTTAATCGATGATGAATTGTTCTCATCTTTTCAGGATTTAAACTTTATTAGTTGTACTTAAAACAATGAAATCAAATTGGTCATGGTTCAGTGGTTTTAATAAGGATTAAATCCACGCTGAAAGAGAGTCCTTTTTTTTGATACACCCTGTATATATATCATTATGAATTGAATATGTTCTAAAATGGACCGTTTTCTAACAAATTCGATAAAAAACCCGATATATACACCTCAGTATTGAAGTATTGCATTGGTTTTGGTTACCCCTTTTTCAACGGTCAGGATGGGTTATAACGAAAATTGAAAATATTCGCTGACATCATATGACGACAGCTGTGACCAGACAACGGCAACACTAACAATTTAACAAACCAACAACAAAATGGCTTGCTTGTTCGAAGCGAATGTGACTTTTGTTCGTTATCTGAACTTTAGTTGGTACATCTATTCTTCCTGAATGTGAGCAGTTATTGGATATTCAAAAGTGGTGCTGGCCGGTGCTGAAACGAAATTGGAATAAGCTTATTTGCAACAAAGTCTAAGACTGACTTTTTTGGAGTACTTGTATTGTTGTATTGTAGGGTTTGTTGACAATTCTGGATTGTAGGGATCTAAAATCAGATGATGGAATACACCCTAGGTCGGCCCAGAATAACGTCACATGCCGTTTTCTAAAATGTAAACATTCAATTAATTTACAACAATCGCTTACACGACCTCGCGCGATCACTACACTATATAGCCTTTTTGGCCATTACGAGGCAGTGACGTAACTGCGTATCTACTAAATGTAGCACAAAATGCGCGCGCCTTCTCAAGGCGCTGGCGTTTACACACGAGCGTTGAAAGACGAAAGATACTGCGCTTGTTAAGTTACGTCACTGTCCAGAGGAAGCCAAATAGAGTATAGGCTAGCCTAGGAGTTAGGAACGATGTTAGTATGGTTGCGTAGAGCGCACAACTGATAACGTTTTGCTTTGTTGTCAACGTCGGCAAATGACATTTCATTCATGAAGAATGTATTGTCAATGGATGAACGTCACGTGAAGTACGCGAGGTCAACCTCACCCCCCAAAACGGTGCAACGGACATCCGTGATGCGCAATACGTAAGCTCGACCTCACGGCTCTGATTGGTCAGTGGCATTTGATGAGTTTTCAAGTATGCGGGATGCGCGCGCAGATAATCGAAGTGCGCCCGCGTATGTCGGACTTTAGCCAAGAGATTAAGTGCCGTCGGTCCATTGTGTATGCAATTTAATCCGTCATCTGAATTGAGAGACCTAAACTGTACTGGATTTATCCAGCTTTCACCTTGTTAATAATCGGAAGAAATTGTGTTCCTGCCTCGTAACGGATACATGCCAAGCTGAGAAAATTATATACTACGTTAAGATCACGGAGCAGCAACAAACACAACATTGATTAGTAGCGTATAAACATCTATTTCACTGGGTAAAATCTTCAAGGGTGAAAACTACATTGATGGCCAATATGTGTGCTCGTTTAGTGTTTAAGGCTGTAAAACAATGGCATTTTCAACATTTTGGACTCTTGACTAGAAAAGATTTGAAGGGTGACAATTGGGAAGGGTATTTCACTTTTTGTATATGGTGAGTGAAAACACTGTTATATATCGGGGGTCAGGATGTCAGATTGCCCCCCCCCCCCCCCCCCCCACCCCACTCCACCTGACGGCTTTGACCGGGAAGACCACATGAAACTAGTTTGTATATTTTGTATTAAATATTTTTTTGTAAATACAACGGGTAGGTGGGGCGAGAGTCCCAATTTGAGTCAGTTCGGATTAGAATAGCACTATTGGTTCTATCTGGCTTCCTCTGGACAGTGACGTAACTTAAAAGGCGCAGCTTTTACGCACGCGTATGTTTCTTTCGTATTTCAACGCTCGTGTGTATACGCCAGCGCCTCGAGTAGGCGCTGGCGTATGTGTTATGTGCTGCAATAAGTAGAATACGCAGTTACGTCACTGTCTCGTGATGGCCAAATAGACTATAGTTATGGAGCTCAATTTTCGCGACAGTTTTGGGGCCAGTACGTCACAGATTTTTGACTTGACGGATGCAATCCGCGAAAGTTAATGACAGTCCAATGTCTCCTCAGACAATTTGATTAATATTAGGCAAAGTAAAAAGAAAATTGTTTAGGCAACGGGAACATTTTTTTTGTTAAGGGTTTCTAAAGGCCAGAACGACCCATTTTTTTGAAATCGGTGAAAAGGATTTTCACGTGCAAATTAATACCGACCGAAAGGGAAAAGTGTACTTTAGGTCCCAGATTCTGGACTGTACTAGTATCGTCCGATACTGGAACACCCATCGCGCGATACTGGTACAAAGTCAATGTTCCAGATCGGACGATACTGGCACATATAAAATTGATCAGTATACTGGAACATAAAAACGTTCCAGTATCGATTTGGTGTCGCCCGATAAACTTTTCCCCATTAATCTAATAGACTGTTCCCATCGGAATGAACATGTCTCATCGGCCAATTGCTTATTGCCTAAACAGTTCGGACACATTTACAGATTTGGAATCTGATAAGACCTTGCCAGATCCGAAAGATGAACTGAATCACACAAACACATTCTTATAGAGCGAATGGCGTTCTTTATTTATGTAATTAAATTTCATTATTAAACTTTTGTTACCTAAATAATATAAAGAAACTGAAATATTGCACATTGTATTCTCTGATAGATTTGATGTATATTATATAATGCCTGATTTTACCCATGTGATTTTCATTATATCAAACTAATACTGCATGCAGTTTAATTCATTAATTGTAAAACTATACAGGATGTATCAGAATGAACTGTACCGTGTTTCTAAAATACATAAAAAATACAATGATTATTGTTTTAAATGTAAACACCTGCAATATGAAGGTGAACATGTTTTGTATTATATGTTAATTTCATTAAGATATCTCTTTTTGGTCTCGTGTGGCAAGACATAATCGAAAATCGATGGAAAACGTGTTTATTCAAGATATTCAAAACTCCCGCCAAAGAGAGAAAAGTTAAAACCACTCAAGCAGAACAAATCCCGGGTTATTTGCAGATTAAAAATCAAATTGTATCTCCAAATGTCAACCACAAAAGTATGCACATACTAAATAGTTATACAAGTGATGTGACGGATGGATATGGGTTAGTCATTTCACAGATTTTAAAAATTTATCATTTCGAGCAAAATTGAAATCTACCATCTTTACCAGAAATGTCCGATTTTCAAAATTTAAAATTCTTATGAAAGCTGGGCGTTTGCGCAAGATATATGTTAAAACAGTTTGAACAATATCAACCGAATTCATATTGTAATAATCATATTGGTACAATTCATTATGATAAGCCCTGTATCATTCGTTCATTTGGAGTTCGCCTTGTGCAACCATAGCTGAAAATTGCCGGGATTGGGGTGGGGATGTGGGGGTGAGGGGAGGGGGGGGGGGGGGGGGAGTAGCGTAGCCAGGGTCACTTGACAGGGATTTTCCCTCCCCCGATGAACACCAGTTTGACCCGGTGGCGTAGCCAGGTTTTTATATAACTTTTTTGATTTACCGTCGAGTAAGTTGCATTCCCGATTTTCCTCTGCCTCCCGATTTTCCCGGTCAAATTTTCCTTCGGGGGGGGGGGGGGGGGGGGGGGGGTTGCACCCGCCTGGCTACGCTACTGGAGGGGGAGTTGGAGCCAATTTTATTCACAGTCAAATGGGATATGTCACAGTTTTTCACATGCAATTTAATTGGCAAAGGCGTGACATTAATACAGCTATGGTCATGAAATAGTTTAACAGCGCATAATACATGTACCAGGGAAAATGCCTAAAGTTGCACAAATTTAAAATATAATGTAAAAGCTGAACGCAATAAATATAGAGGACCTGACGTTTCGATTCTAACAGAATCTTTATCGAAGTATAATGGCAGAGTACAACATACCCAACATAATTATATATAGACAGGGGAACAATGGTCAAGAAGTGACAAGAGATAATGTAACACAATAGGGGGACAAAGTGACGGATTGAAGAAGTGAAGGGTTGACAAACTTGACAGATGATTGATGGAGTGTATAATATAACAAAAGGATGACATAGACAAAGGAGAGATAAAAAATGTAAAAGGCAAATGGGATTTATAAACTGAGTTAAAACATGGCAATGGTGAGTAAAAATCCATAATGGTGATGACTAAAAATAAATAATATAAATAAATATGAAATGTAAAATGACTGAGGGAATACATGAACAAAACAAGACAAAACAAAGTGGAGATAGGTCTAGGCCTATGGTAACAAATAGTGGAAATGCACGGAACGAGTAATGAAAATTAATGTGCATAGGAGACAATGCCGAAAATGAAAACATAGTATCACTGACAGTAACAAGTAGTAAAAAATTGAAAAATGAAAGTGAAGAAAAGCAAATGGGTAAAAAATACAATCAGATACAAATGAGGGAGAAGGGGGGATTGAGTCTAATCATTCCCTTCCTGGATGTTTAGACCATGGGGCTGGATTGTGAGAAGACGCTTCGTCCATAGCTTCTCTCTACTGAGACGTACCACTTCTGGACGGCTACCTTAAGATTCAATACCCTGTAAGATCATATCAGACATGGTGTGGTTGGGAAGGTTAAAGTGGTGTCCGACAGGTGGCTTGTTGGTGTTGACCGTCGATCTGTGTCCATAGAAGCGTTTCTTCAGTGAGTTTTTGGTCTCGCCAACATACTGGACTCCACACACTCTACATGATAAGAGGTAAATGACATTAGAAGTGGTACAAGTGATGTTACCCTTCGTCTTGTAGGGGGCATGGGTGGTGTGACTGGTGAAGGAATCGCCTTCCTTGATGTGTTCCCTGCAAACAACGCACTTGCTGAGAAGTGCCATGATGCGTAGGGAGAGAATCATCAGTTAATCGGGGAATGGTAGCACGTACTAAAATATCTCGGAGGTTGCGAGGGCGTCTGTAGGCCAGGACGGGTATGCCAGGAACTGTACGACGAAGACGGTATAATATGTGGAGAATGTGGTGGTTAGTGTTGGTGATGTGACGTAGAGAAGGGAGGTTAGGATAAAATGTGGTAACAAGGGGAATATTAGGGGTGGGGTCTTGGTTTCTAGACTTCTCCTCTAGGACTGTGGCTCTCGGGAGACAGTAGACTTTCTTGATGGCTTGCTGGACTTTGGTGGAACTGTGACCCCTGGCAACCAGATGCTTCTTCAAATTCTGTGCATGATATAAGAATCTGGATTTGTTAGAGCAAATGCGTCGGAGACGGAGAGCCTGACTGTATGCTATGCCAGTCTTACAATGGCGAGGGTGGCAGCTTGAAGCATGAAGATACTAGTGCGTATATGTGGGCTTGGTGAAGAGATCTGTAGATAGTATACCATTCTCAGCTTTCTGTATGGTAACATCAAGAAAGTGTGCCTGTTGGTGGGAGTAATCAGAAGTGAACTTAATGGTCCTGTGAAATGAGTTCATGTGATAAATGAATGTGAGGAGACTGCTTTCATCACTGGTCTAGATAAAATATATTTAAATTAAACGACAAATTGCGCAAAGTTGAAATGATAATTTAACTTTATACAACATTGATACTATAATGTGCAATATTTCGGCAACTAAAGGTTTTTCTTCTGGGTTTTTCGGGTAAACAAAGTGTTGAAAAGCTTATTTAATTTTTTTGTTGGACTTAATTTTAAGACGAAAATGTTTGGTTCTGATATTTTATCTTGATATTGTTCACTATGATGCTAAAGGCTAAAGGTGGAGCAAGTTTTGTTAATAAAAAAGATTACATTCGTAAAATTTCTCCTTGGACCAGGCTCCATTGGGCAGCTTCGTGTCGGAAATGCATTGGTCAACAGTGTTAATATTCTATTTGCAAAACGTAAATATGGTCCCCGATTCACCTCGGTTCCCATAGACAATGCTCAAAATCATGGCTTCGTAGCGCCATCATCGCACAAGATCTTATATTCTTGTTTACATCAACAAATATATTAGTTATCAGTAATCCTTTTTATTATTTCCAAAAACTAAGAGCTCGACTAGTAAACAACTTACAGTTAATTGAAAAACGGAAAGGGTAACATTGATTTTCCTATACGTGTCACGCGTGACTGAAAGCAACGATATGGATATTTTGGGGTACAAATATCACTGATATACCGATCATATTGATACGAGTATCGATAAGGGACAATCCAAATGCATTGTGGGGGAATATATTGAGTTGGCGCAAGGCATTGTGGGTGTGCATTAAAATCTTCTTTTGATATTATTCTGCAAAAAAGGTTTTCAGGCGACCTCAGGAATGTTCAAGGCAGCCACTCGTCTTCAGATATCTCTCTCTCCTCCATTTCTCTCCTCCTTTCTCTCCCCATTTCCCAATCTTTATCGCTCAAAGTTTAAATCAAGATGTTCGTCTCTTTATTTAATTGGGTGTAAACAGTTATAAGGCTGCCCTTTGTGCGTTAAACCTGATGTTGTCGCCGTTGGGAGCACTATATGTTACGTGCCATATACACGAAGCCGTTTCGAACTGCCTTCACACTTCCAACATCCATTTTACATTGAATACAACAAGTCTTGTTTAGGGATCTTCCGGAGAATCATAAGCTTTTTCTGGAGACGTTAAACCTAATGTGGTCGTCGCTGGGAGCACTATATTACACGTGCTATACACACGAACCCGTCACACTTACAACATTCACTGTCAAATACAAAACGTCTCATGAACCTTTTCTTTTGATGTTAAAACATCTCAAGAAAAGTCTCGGAATGTGTTCAATGGTCTTCTCTCTGTCCATCTTGTAAACACTTTCCATACGACGGTCATCTGCAGACGACAGTTCCGAAATGTCACTAAATGTTTCAAAATATTAACATATTGCAGTCCATCACCTTATTTGGGATCGCCATCAGAACTGCATTACAATAAGTCCAAACATCCCTATTGGTTCAGTAATTCCTGAGATAGACTTTAAAAGTTTGGAAAGGTTTCTGATCTGGTATCCATGTAAACACAGTCTCTATTTTCTAGTAGATTATCCTATCGCCGCTATGCGAAAGGGACCGGGTTCGAGACTATTTATTTTTAAGGTCTTTAATTTATTTCACGCCAGTTTGTCCGAGTCTACATATTATTTAAAATTAATTAATTAAAATATACAATATATGAAACCAGTTCCAACTGAAAGAGTGTAGAGAGATGAGTTCTTCCATTATGCTGTAAATTAAAAAAATAGCTTTTATTCTATAGAGATAGTAAATTATATGCGTCGCTGATTGATCATGATAATGTTTGTTTAGTAATTTGTAAAGGCAATACATACAACTACTCACACTAGACTATGCCATAGTCGATTTTGTTTAACCTTTTTTTCTTTTTTCTTTTTTACTTCTCCCTTTTTCAGTGTCTGTTGTCTAATGTTGCATGCCAATGCCAGTGGTGGCAAATTCGTAATGTTCCTACATGTAGTGCATGCCACAATGTTCCTAATGAGGGCAGTAATGCCACAATGTTCCTAATGAGGGCAGTATCTGTGTTCTGTCATTCTGTCGATAATATGTACATCAACAGAGGGCTCCGTTTCGCTCACTGGTAGTATCATATGATGGCGGTCACTAGGGGGGGCTGGGGTACCGCGCCATTTTGCAATATTTTGCGAAATCGATCGTGGTTATCACGTGATACGTATCGTGGAAAAATAATGTACACTGTTTTAACGAAATGCACTGTGGGATTGTGTTACCAGCCTAAAAGTATAGAGGTCGCAAACTTGCTTATATTGAGCCTAGCTATAACAAGCTAAAAGTGACATCTCTAAATGTATTACCAAAGTGTGAAATTGTTGGACACACTGGTAAAATGGTTTTACAACAAGTTTTGCTATCATATTATCAAACTGAACTCAAGTTAAATCACTCTATATCGAGCAATAATATAATTGTTTACGCATTTTAATTGTGTAGACAAAGTTAAATAAATCAAGGATACATTTATGATAGATAAATAAATAAAAAGAAAACTATAAACGCATGGGCGGCATTTATAATTGATAAAAATTGACATAACAATGATGTTACATTAATATACCATCAAGTTTAAAAAATAGAAAAATAATGGGAAAATTCGAACCCGTGATTTCCGATTGCCACGACATGGCCAACCTACGCACGCCACAGAGATTTACGACTGTAATTGTGATAGTTTTATTATTTAACTATGTCCATTTATTTATAACGAACGGATTTTTATTGTGCCATTTTTGCCAAATGTGTGCGTTGCTCTCGCACAAAATGTGTTTGTAATTTGATTATAATTCTTATTTTTAAAAGAACGGTAATTTTTTTTGACATTTTCGAGAGAAAAAATGGCGTAACCCTGATACGGTAAACGCCAGCAGTGTGGTGTCCGCGTGGGCAAGCATACAGATGATACTAAGCAAATCCAGCATATAAAACAAAAAGTGCTCCTAATGGGACTCGAACCCACAACCTCTCGCACTTCAAGCGACTATCTTTCCACTAGACTAACCGTGCTAATTGAAAAAATGTAACGCAAATAATTCCCGGCCGCCACTCTGTTCAAAGGCACAAAAAAGTTGACTTGTTTTATGCTTTTTTTGCAATCCTGAGGTGTGCAGTTCGATTTTCTTTCTCGAATTGTTTAGAAAACCATCCATTTTAGAACATCTGAAATTTAAAATGAACTGCACACCTGGGAAAGTATGATGCCAAGGGCATATTTTTTGCACGTAAATCCAATACAAGAGTTCTGAAAATCGACAAAAATATGACGTCATAACCATTGCTTCGGGACAAAATGGCGCGGTACCCCACCCCCCCCCCTAGGCGGTCACGAAAAAAATCATTGTGGCAAGACCCCTGGTCTCCCGCTAAAAAACCCGTCGGGATCCTCCACCGCCGTGCATCTTGAAAAGCCGTAAATTTGCTTATATTATTCGAATGTCATATTTTAGAGGGAAAAAAGCGTTTTAATAATAATAATGTAATAATATTACCGTTCTTATATAGCGCTTTCCACAATGCAAGCACAGTCCCAACGCGCTTTTTAAATCAATTATTATCGCTGCCAGTTTAGATATCAGAATCCTTTGGTCGCTACACTTAGGCGGCTACCAGTCGACAAGTGCACAAGCCTATCAGCACTACTTAGATTTTGATATCCTAACAGCTCCCCAAATATCGCTTGGGTCGACGAAGCAATTGAAACTAAGTACCTTGCCCAAGGATACAAACATGTTGGCCTTAGCAGGACTCGAACTCACAACCTTTGCATCGTGAGACCGGCGTCTTATCCACTAGACCACACACGCTCTCAATATCTGTATAGTATAAATCAAAATGCCAATGTTTAACTGATAAAACAACGTCATTTGTTACAAAAATAAAGGCAAAAGAAAAGTGACCCCTGTGAGATTCGAACTCACGCGTCAAAATACACTTCATTATGACAAGACAACGCCTTTAACCAAAAATTTCTAATACATTTTGAAACATTTAAAAAAAAAATCGTCAATGCCGCATGAAAAGTTTTAATTTTTTTTAAATGATAACTATTTTGTAATTAGAGCTTCTATTTCAATGTGATGTTCGCAAAATATGCCCAATACGATATTTGCCTAAGAAATCTGCCTGTGATAAAGTGTACCCGTTTTGTTGACCACTCTGTATACAGACGACATTCCAAAATGTTTCAAAAATGTCAACATAATTAAATGTCATTACCATATTTGGAATCACCGTGAGAAATGCATTATAATAAGAACAAACATTCCGAGTATTGGTTCAGTAATGCTTGAGATAGAAAGTATTAAAGGGGCATTAAGAGATGCAGTGGAGGCAGCGCCCTCAATTACAAAAATATATAATAACAACTTGGATTTGTATATTTTTACAATTGTATTACATGTATAAACTTACACCTATAACTTATAGGTGTAAGTTTATACATGTAATACAATTGTAAAAATATACAAATCCAAGTTTTTATTATATAAGGATTAAGAAAAATCAGCCCTCTTTGAACAACAAAACGTCGATTCAAAAATGCTGATCTCCGCTAGATCAGCATATTACGTCAGACAGTATCCCCCTGCAGTACGCGTGATAAATATCGCGAACCATATTTGCATAGAGGGCGTTTTTCAATATTAGCGATGGTATTGTTTTAATCAAGTTTTGCTGTATTTTTGTCAGTAGAAACAAAAATAATGGCAATTTTTAATGTTCATCTTGAATTCTGAAGTAAATAAAAAATAAATGAAAAATGTCAACACCACTTAATGTCCCTTTAAGGTGATAATGGTGAATATATATTATAGCTATAATATAGAGATTTATTCACGAATGCTGTGGTTTTTATATCCGTCGGAGTGCAGCGACAGTAGGATATAGGGAGTAATATAGTGCTCCCAACAGCGACCACATCATGTTTAACATCTCAAGAAAAGGCTTATGATTCTCCAGAAGATCCCTAAACAAGACTTTTTATTTACAATAGATGTTGGAAGCGTGAAGGCAGTTCTAAACGGGTTCGTATGATTGGCACGTGTTTTACTGCTCCCAACGGCG
This sequence comes from Ophiura sarsii, assembly GCA_035610835.1. Taxonomy (NCBI): domain Eukaryota; kingdom Metazoa; phylum Echinodermata; class Ophiuroidea; order Amphilepidida; family Ophiuridae; genus Ophiura; species Ophiura sarsii. The sequence continues at coordinate 31,346,376 of CM069451.1, read as the reverse complement.
ACCACATCAGGTTTAACATCTCAAGAAAAGGCTTATGATTCTCCAGAAGATCCCTAAACAAGACTTTTTATTTACAATAGATGTTGGAAGCGTGAAGGCAGTTCTAAACGGGTTCGTATGATTGGCACGTGTTTTACTGCTCCCAACGGCGACCACATCAGGTTTAACATCTCAAGAAAAGTCTTATGATTCTCCGGAAGATCTCTAAACAAGACTGTTTGTATTTACAATGGATGTTGGAAGTGTGAAGGCAGTTCGAAACGGCTTGGTGTATATGGCACGTGTAATATAATGCCCATCGGCGACAACATCAGGTGTAACGCACAAAGGACAGCCTTATAATTACTGTTTCCAACCAATTAAATCAAAAGGCGATCGAACCTCTTTGAGCAATAGAGAGAGGGAAAGGGAGAGAGAGGAGGAAGGCGGGTGCTGGCCTTGGACATTGCTGAGGTCGCCTGAAAATCTTATTTTGCGGAATAAAATCAAAAGAAGATTGTAATGCACATCCACAATGCATTGCGCCAACTCGAGATTTTTCCCACAGTGCAGTTGGATTTCCCCTTATCGATACTCGTATTAATACGTTCGATATATCAGTGTCCTATGTATCTATGGAAATCTATGGTTCCCTAACAGTCTTTTTAGTTTTCCAATAACTGTTTTCCAATAAGTTGTTTATTAGTCGAGCTATTAGGTTTTAGAAATTAGAAAATGGAACACTGATAATTAGTTTATGTATTGATTTAAACAAGTATCTAAGAGCGGCTACGATGATGGCGCTATGAAGCCAGGTTTTGTGTATTGATTTAAACAAGTATCTAAGAGCGGCTACGATGATGGCGCTATGAAGCCAGGTTTTGTGCATATGCCTATGGGAACCGAGATGAATCGGGGACCATTTTTACGGCGTTTTGCCAAAATGAATAATATTAACACTGTTGACCAAGGTATTTCCCACCCGGTGGTGCATGGAGAACCTCCGAGAAATGTGATTTCTTTTAATTTGACCATCTTTAATCTTAAGCACGTATAGTGAATAATATCAAGACAAGAAATCCAAACCCAATTTTTTCCGTCTTAAAATTCCGATTTTGAAAAACAAAGTAAGTAAGCTTTTCGGATTCACTAGACCACAGAGGTTGCGTTTACGTTGATGACAGATGAACGAGCGGTGATGTATATAAAGACATTTTTAAATTAAATTGCAACTTTAGGCATTTTCCCTGGTGATATGCGCTTTTAACCATTTCATCACCATAGACGAATTAGTGTCACGCCATGGTCAATTAAATTGCATGTAAAAAACTGTATTGATTGTGAATGAAACTGGTTCCAACCCCCCCCCCCCCCCCCCCCCGGCAATAGCTGACACCCCAGCCTATGGCAAACATGATGAAATATTCCCAAAAACACAACACGAATTTCGATGATATCATGAGACTGCGATCACTGATTTGAATGTTCACAATACGCAAAGTGCGAAATTTTATTAAATAGAAATATATACATAATGATAATTGTGATTGTAAAAACTATTACATGGCTGAAACCAGGTCGATCATTTCATAGTGTACAGATATTAAACACCCGAGAGCGTACTATTAAAACCTAAATCACACATTAATCCAAATTGGACCGAGTGATATCGTCAGCCTGCTTCGATAATAATTATCGAAGCAATTAGGCAATTATTGCCTAATTCACTTTTCAGCATAATTGAGTTTTTGGCATAAATCATGACTTCATTACATTATGCACATGCTGTTATAACCAATTGACCAAGTCATTGACCAATCAAAATTGTTGATAAATGAAGAGCTTTGTTGCAAAAGGGCCACCAGACCACTCCAACATGTTACTCATTTTTGCATTATTGAATTTGCATTGACAAATCCATGGAATTAATCAAATTATTGTATGGCTGTGTTCATCTGTTTCTATATAACTTGGATTAATGCATCCATGCACGCCAATTGAGGCATCAACAATACAAGTCTCATTCCACATAATGAATATTCATCCATCAATAATGCAAAATGAGTAACAGGTACACAGGTAACAGGTTTCATACTTTTGTTGTTTTCTAAGAACTAGAAAAAATGAGTTAGGCAATTATCGAAGCAGGCTAACGATATAATTTTACCACTACACAAAGAAAATGCATGCAATATCTGTTCATATAATAATGAGTACATACAAGATTAGTCAAACAAACTTGTACTCAACATTGGGACTTTACATCTTACAATCTGTACCGAAATTGCACAGATTTTGTTATTGAGGCAGATAGAATATGCGTTAGCTTTCTAAATGATTTAAGTTTGTTGAAATTGGTTGTGGTAAACATTATGTTATGCTAACTTGCGTAAAAGTTAATATTTTATAAACCGAACAAGATTTGCGATATTTTCTCTTATAAGATCTTTTGAATTTCACTATTGAAAACGGTCCACACTCTGGTTCGAACTGAGTCCGACTATGGCAAAAGCCATCATTTTTGTTGTTGTTGCTAAATCCGTGAAATAATGACATTATTTTGTCATTATTTCACATTTAATGTTTGAAAAAATAACTTGAACTTTTGATTTGTCATTAGTTAGTTATTGTGTACCATACATGAATCCACTTGTTTAATAATATCAAGCATTATTGAGTAAAATATTCAATATTGTGTTCGGTTTCGAAATGTAGTAACTTTACCAAAATAGTCATATCTGGTAAACGGTACCATAAAATGTCATGATTCTTTTTGCTGATGATAGTAAATAAATGCATTTATTGCCGCACATATTGGTTGTCTTCATATTCTGATAACACATATTTTCAATAATTATTTTACATTGAGTACACTTTTTTGACTCACCCTGTATCTCATACATAGATGCCTGTTCACTGATTGGTCAAACTATAACCCGAAACCGTGTAACTAATTTGACTATAATTTGCAAACTGTCATTGTCGTGAACAATGGTAGCATCATATGACCAAGGTCAAATAATAGAAGCCGTTTCCATGACTTGAATTAGGAATTGATAATTTTGTGAGTACTTAAACATAATTAAACTTTATTATGTATATAAAACGAATGATATTGACTGGTCTTATACGTGATGCATCACAACAAAAGGGGGCACTTGTCGGCAAAGTAAAAATTCACAATATAGAGTATTCTTGCGTTAAAATTGACTACAAAATTGACAATTTTCAATTTTTATATCACCTTCAAATAAGGATATAAATAATACTTTAAAGTCCGATTCTTACTAATTGCATTTGCTGAAGTCGTACAGGTGGGCGGATGTTATTTCAACCATAACTTTGGATCCGAACATGCGATTTTGACAAATATTAAAGATATATTATCAAATTAAATGTTAAACCATTGGCATTATTAAATTAACAATATCTAAATGTTGACCTCGGTCGACAACTGCCCCCTTTTGATGTGACCTATCATATATGGAGATTATCGCTCCCTCGTTGCCATACCCACAGATAGTCAAAACCATACCATACCTGCCCTGCAGTGACGCTTGGGCTCCGCCTCTGGGTGATAATTGGCCGGAAATACTAGGCAATTTGGAAGGGATATTCTCCACTATATGACTAGTCAATATATGCTAACTATGACACGGCTGAAACCATGTCTATCATTTTATATATAGTATACCCAGTATCGTCCAATATTGGTACAAAGTCAGTGTTCCAGTATCGGCTGATACTGGACCATATAAAATGTACCAGTATCGGGCGATACCCGGAACATAATTATGTACCAGTATAGTTCAATACTGGGACAAACCATGCAGTATCAATAATGTTCAAGTATCGCTCAATACTTGAACACAAATTGGTGTTCCAGTATCGAGCGATACTGGAACAGTAAAATCGTTCTAGTATCGAGCGATACTGGAACAGTAAAATCGTACCAGTATCGGCCGACACTGGCAACTTTTCTGTTCCACTGGTATACCAGTATCTGGGACCTAAAGTACACTTTTCCCAAGGTTTTATAGGTTCTGAAAATTAACCCAATTTAACCTAATAAAACATGTTCCTACATTACGATGGGAACAGTCTAGATCAGATTATTGTGTATTATATAAGCATATAATAATGTGACTATGTTACCAAGTGGTTGATTTCTCATAGAATGAAAAGCCTATAATGAATTATGATAATAATATAGAAGCACTAAATGTGAAATACCTGTGATTTTTCTTACAGTTTACAGTAAATACAAACCTTTTAAATTGCAATATACATGTTGTTCGGAAATGATCTGTACTATGTTTGAAGAAGAAAACAAAAACAAACAACTACCACGACACTGCAGAATATCCCAGTCTTGTATAAAATCTGATGTTCATAACATGCAACAAATTTATGCACACATACATGTACAACATCATTATTAGTAAAAATAGTCAATAATTTGTTCATAGATGCTGACTTTTCTAGGATATAATCACTGCGTTTTCACCTTTGGTCTGTAGCGTAAATCAATTATATTATTATCATAACATGAACAGATTTAAAGTGTTGTTTGTGCTTATATTAATTACAGTGCTCTTTGTAATTGATACATGTAGGCCTATATATATCAGTCGGGGAGCAACCTCATCATTCAAGTTGATGTTTGAATATGACCTCTATGAAACACGAGTACGTTCGCGGCTCCTACATATCAGTCAGGTATACGGAGAAGATTTACTCGAGTACATTTACTCGACACGTGACTACGTGGAGGCGACCATATTTAGCGCTGATTGTATTACGTCATTTATACAAACTGTCAGTTATTAAAGAATATTGTCGATCGGGATTACCAGTAGCATTATATTCATGCTATTGATGGACTTTGGATGTGTGATCGATAGAGTTGACGTAATCATTGCGATCATAACCATTCCCACTTCACATGGAAATGGGTCTAAAATCGGGTCTTAAAATCAATGTAACTTCGATTTTCATCAGCCAAATTTTATTTCCGCTGGTAAAAATCTGTCCAATATGATGTAGTTCCGAGTCAAACCGTTTATAGGCCGTCTCGTATAAAAGTTTGCCCTATCCCCATTTCTTTCCATTTCTTGTATTCCCCTTATAGTATTCCTATACTGTTGTACAGTGAAGGGTTCACATCCCGTAATCTCTCTCTGTCTGTCACCGAACCAGATCACCAGGAGTCACGTGTCCAGTCAATTTACTCGGTTAAATTTTCTCCGTATACCTGACTGCATATGTAGCCGAAATAGAATAATCTCAAAAATTACCGAAATAACTTTACCGTTACAAATAAAATGTATGCATGAATTAATTATTTTTCACACTTGTTTTATACCGTCAATTATACAAATTTCACACTGTTAATATTCCCCCTAGGGACATTTTGACATTTAATTTTAATGATTTTAAAAAGGGTTAAAAATGAAATTGCAATTTTAATATTTATTTGTTACAGTCTGTATATATACCCAAAAGTCACTTCAGCTCGATTTCAGTGTGGATTTGCAATTATTGACGGTTTTTAAATTAACAATGGACTGCTCCCCTTCTGTGTATTGTGAAACATTCATTTTTCATACACATCGATCTGAACTGAAAAACCTACGCACAAGTACCTAAACCCAAACATAATTTAAAAACCTATAGCGCACACATATTTTTATTTTTTTTATTTTTATAATCTATATACAATGTTGGACCAGGAACAATCGAATGAAGGGATAAGAAACTATGGTACTATTACTTAAAAGTATGCGTGTTGTGGGTGTTCAAATATCATCAGTTGAGCAAGCATACATAATACATTCATGAATGGGACATGATGGTACAAATCTCAGCAATCACACTGCACGGCTCGCTGGTGTGTCTTGCTCCATACGAATGTGCAATTCCCATTGAACTACTGCACTCTAGAAATGCAAATATATATATATCATCAAAGAACATCATTGTCCGATTTATTTGGCTATTGGAATCAAGGTACAAAAAGTAAACAGTAAAACTTGCCAGGAAAATTATCAATTGCTTTGTTCAAGCATTTTTTAACATTTGTTAAACATCTAAAATTAACACATTTTTCTCAAATTTATCGATTATTATTCAATTATAGAACGTTATTTTTATTAACAAATCACATATAACTTGTGTCAGTTTGACCTAGGCCTAAGTTTTTTGGAAAATTTAATTTGGATCATTTTCTGAAAGATTATAGGGCAACGTTTAAATTCATTGGATAAAAACACACCCGCAACTACCTAAGCTAACCCGCAACACGCGTGTTATGTAATTGAATATGATTATATAGCGATACAATAGGCCCTTGATTCGATTGTCCTTGGTTGGACACTACCAGAGCTTCAATGCTATCAGACGGTGTACAATAAGGAGATTGTCACATATTGTCATTCGAGCAACAATAACAAGGGCGTGGCCATAATTGACTTTACCAAAACTCATGATGTGTTATTCCATTACACTCGTCGCACCGGCTTGTGGAATGGGACAGGCGATATTCCATTAGGTGAGAATATTTTGACCACATCAATGTCGATTCATTACCCTGTACAATTTATACTCTATCAATTTTAAGACACACATTATTATCTTCATATCCCAATGAATACAACGAATAATAACATTGTACACTGAAATGTTTTCCATTTTGATTGCACTAAACGGCAGCAAAATGGCATAGACAAAATGGCACAGACAAAATGGCACAGACATGACAGACAAAATGGCACAGACAAATGGCACAGACAAAATGGCACAGACATAATGAATGGCGTATTATATTTTCACTGAAAAAATATGTTTATCAAACCACAACTAACCATCATTAAATATATACAAAGTTCAATGCCATCAGCACGTAGGCAAGATAAGCAAAGAAACGAATGGTTGGAGGTTATTCACAAGTATACCCATGAAGAAAGGACTACAAAGGGGAATCGCACCCGGCCTATTATACATTCAATTAAATCGGTGCGTGATATCCAATTCATTGCATGAATTGTGGCACCAAGTTGCCCTACATATCAATCTGAAGCAGGTGTGTCCTTTGTCTGAAAATCTTAAACACAGTTATTATTCCCGACTGGATTGCTGCTAGTCCAAAACATGGATAACCTCTATAAGTACTATGGTCGAAATATAATACTAAGTGAAAGATGTATGTTCCATTATACTCGTCGCACCGGCTCCTGGAATGGGACAGTCGATATTTCAATTAGTGAGAATACTTTGACCACATCAATGTCAATTCATTATCATGCTAGTCCCCCTGTACAATTTATACTCTATATCAATTTTAAGACACACATTAGTATCTCCATATGCCAATGAATACAACGAATAACATCAATGTACACTGAAATGTTTTCCAAATTTAGACAAAATGGCACAGACATGACAGACAACATGAATGGCATTCTATATTTTCTCTGACAAAATAATATGTTTATCAAACCACATCTAATCATCATATATATACACAGTTCAATGCCATCAACTCCCAGACAAGATAAAAGTGGACTTGTTTTATGCTTTTTTTGCAATTCTGAGGTGTGTGGATCGTGGTTTTTAAAAAAATTAAATTGGTTAGATATCCGTCCATGTTAGAACATCTGAAATTTAAAGTGCACCCACACACCCGGGAAAGTATGATGCCAAGGGCATATATTTTGCACGTAAATCCAATACAAAGGTTCAGAAAATAGACCAAAATATGACGTCATGACCATTGCTTCGGGACAAAATGGCGCGGTACCCACCTCCCCACCCCCTCCCCCTAGTCAGATGCCAACGGTTGAGTGAGTCTATTGTATACGACGCAATTTTGTTTTCCCTTGAAAAGAGGATGTCGATCTTGTGCAATTGGTCAAAAGTCACAAACTGGTCCAAAAAAAGTTTCACTTCTAATAATGTTGAGAAATGCACCAATTCTGATTAAACGGGACAAAACTTAAGTTTTACATACTTAATGACCCACAAACTATATATTGTTGGAAAGCTTAAGATTCAAGGTTTTTTATTTTTGCAAAAAAGAATCAAATTATACAGGGTGTGTACAATTTTTACAGGGTGGAACATAACAAATTTGATCGTTTTTGCTCCTCACAAAATAGTGTGATAGTTTGTACAATTAGGGTTTAGCTGAAAATAGTCACCAAAATCAGAACAACCGCATCAAGGCATTTAAATGTGGTTCAACGCCATGTGACTAGGGGATTTTTACTAAGGGGAGCAATACAATATTAATCCATTATTTTGATATGCTTAAGTCATGTTTGCAGGGACGCTTCTTCTTGAAAATGCCATTTTCTGAAGAAGATGTTTTTGTCATTACTGAAAAAATAAGGTATATTTCCTGTGGCCCTGACCCCTGTCTCATTAAAAAGCTTTAAATTAATAACCTTTTATGATCATATCGATGTATTGCTCTTTACATTGAATCCAAAACTAGCTTGCAGCGACACCGTTTTCACATTTAAAATACAATTTAGAAACTGGGTTCAATTTGGCTAAAATGTCGTCGAATACTTAATAGTTTACCACTAGTTCATTATGTAGAGAACACATAAACACGTCATTGAGTAGTTATGGCCGAGCGGTTACGACTATGGACTACTAGTAATCTAATGGATTCTCCCCTCCTCGGTTCGAATCCTGATGAATACCTTTTGTTAGAAAAATGGTTAAGTCTCTGTAGGTTGGAAAATGGCGTATATTTTTACTGTAGGTGAATAAAAGTCGTGGCCCTGACCCCTGTCCAAAAATGTATTACAAATAAACATATTTTTGATTAAGTGTAATACGTTAGGAACATTTCTTGTGCACAAAGATTTTGCTACGACGTCTAAAAATCATCAAAATTATGATATTTACGATCGCATTGAAAAGGCCTCTTTATCGACTCCAAAAAAGTAAACAAAAATCATGTTTTTTGTGAAATCGGAAATAATGTCCTAAATAAATAGGAATTCCCCTTCAAAATGAGCCTAAGATGATCACAATTGATGGAGGCAATCCGTCATAATCGCGAGTTGTAAATGACCCAATTTATATTTGTTTTCTTGAAATCTCGATTTACTGGCGGGCCGGGGCGAACAAAATAGACGGTATTTTCATGCCTTGACTTCTGACTACAAACAGATCAGATGGGAAATAATAATCGATTCAACGACGGCTGACTTCTTTCAATAACAATTGGCCTGATAGATTATTGCGTGAATAACCATGGTGTAACAATGGGCGGGGTATTGCAATAATTCAATAACGCAACGCTAAGCATGTATTAAACCTATACATGTATATGTACATGCACCCCCATGAAGTGATAGTACATAAGTACATTCAAATTAAAACCTCATTGAATCTGTAAGAATATCATTCTATTAAATAAAATGAAAAGTATCTGGAATCAAAATAATATTATGATTGAACGATATTAAAATAATCTCTACATTTACTAAATATAATAGTAACGGGAAAAACAAAACATTCTCTGTGGGATTCGAACCCACGGTCTTCAGATTGTAAGTCTGATGCGCTACCGATTACGCTTTCGGAGCACTGAATGGCAATAGTTGAACAGACATAAATTCAAATGATAGTTCTATCCTATAAATAGGAAGTTAAAATGCTTTATATTTCTATTTTTGTATGTATTTAACATAGGGTTCTCGCCCAATAAATGATTTCATGTTGTTTCAGATTATAATCGTGGTTTCATTCAAATGAATAGAATGACTTTTCGAAACATTTCTAGACATGCATTTTGTTCGTACATTTTGCTGTTTGTAGCCAATCTTTCGGTACGCGAGCTATCAACATTACATCATGGGGTTTATATGATGTATACGCGGATCTCGGGTATGTAGCGAGTAATGTGACTTTTGCAAACAGTTGAGATTCGGAAGTGCCTTTAAGATTAAACTTTTAAAAGACGTTTTGATCGCGAGATGGCGCACTGTATATCAGAGATAAAAACCAGATAAAACCGTATATAACCAGCATTTGGCACGTTTTTATCTGGTGTCTTAAAATTGATAGAGTATAAACACAGTTCAATGCCATCAACTCCCAGACAAGATAAGCAAAGAAACGAATGGGACAGTAGATATTTCACTTGGTGAAAATATTTTGACCACATCAAAGTCAATTCATTAACATGCTAGTCCCGCTGTACAATTTATACTCTATCATTTTAAGAAACACATAATTATTTCAATATGCCAATGAATACACCAAATAATAACAATATACACTGAAATATTTACCAATTTTGATTGCACTAAACGGCAGCAAAATCGCACAGACAAAATGACACAGACAAAATGAATGTAATTTTATATTTTCACTGACAAAATATGTTATCAAACCACATCTAACCATCATTATATATATACAATGTTCAATGCCATCAACTCCCAGACAAGATAAGCAAAGAAACGAATGGAGCAGTAGATATTTCACTTGGTGAAAATAATTTGAAGTCGATTCATTATCATGCTAGTCCCCTTGTATAATTTATACTCTATCAATTTTAAGACACACATTATTATATATCTCCATATGCCAATAAATGCAACGAATAATAACAATGTACACTGAAATGTTTTCCATTTTGATTGCACTAAACGGCAGCAAAATGGCACAAACAAAAGTAATGGCGTTTTATATTTTCACTGACCAAATATGTTTATCAAACCACAACTAACCATCATAAATATATACAAAGTTCAATGCCATCAGCGCGCAGGCAAGATAAGCAAAGAAACGAATGGAGGTTATCCATGTAGCCATGAGTAACGGAATACAAATGGGAATCGCACCCGGACTATTCTACATTCAATTGAATCGGTGCTTTATATCCAATACATTGCATGAATTGTGGTACCAAATTGGCCTAGATATCAATCTGAAGCAGGTATGTCTTTTGTCTAAAAATCTTTAACACAGTTATTATTCCCGACTGGATGGCAGCCAATCCTAAACATGGATAACCTCTATAAATACTATGGTCGAAATATAATACTAAATGAAAGATGTATGTTCCATTATACTCGTCGCTCCGGCTCCTGGAATGGGACAGTCGATATTTCACTTGGTGAGAATATTTTGAACACATCAATGTCGATTCATTATCATGCTAGTCCCCCTGTACAATTTATACTCTATATCAATTTTAAGACACACATTAGTATCTCCATATACCAATGAATACAACGAATAACATCAATGTACACTGAAATGTTTTCCAAATTTAGACAAAATGGCACAGACAACATGAATGGCATTCTATATTTTCTCTGACAAAATATGTTTATCAAACCACATCTAATCATCATATATATACACAGTTCAATGCCATCAACTCCCAGACAAGATAAGCAAAGAAACGAATGGGACAGTATATATTTCACTTGGTGAAAATATTTTGACCATATCAAAGTCAATTCATTAACATGCTAGTCCCGCTGTACAATTTATACTCTATAATTTTAAGAAACACATAATTATTTCAATATGCCAATGAATACACCAAATAATAACAATGTACACTGAAATGTTTACCAATTTTGATTGCAATAAACGGCAGCAAAATCGCACAGACAAAATGGCACAGACAAAATGAATGTCATTTTATTTTATAAAAGATGTATCAAACCACAACTAACTATTTAGAGAATAATGACTGCGTAACAACTGTTTTCGTGAATTTGCGCCCCTGAGGGACAATTCCGATTGACCAGAACAACAACCGAGGATTTCAAAACAAATTCACGAAAACAGTTGTATAGCAGTCATTATTCGTATTCATTGCTGAAAAAGATGCATATTTATCCAAATCGTTGATTTGTCCCGATATAATTGCGCTAATAATTCATTAGTTTTCTGTTTATTTTGCCCACCCCTTCTTAGTTATTGAAACAGTCCAAGTCGGGTCATCCCCTAATTAACATTTTTATCAATCGACCAATCAGAAATAACCTTTAATCGTGTTTCCTCATAACACATTGAATATTCAGTTTAGGGGTGTGAGGCTTTAATTTGATTGGTCGGTCAATGAGCAAAACAATAGAACACTTTGGCGCAGTACTTTTGGGCAATTATTAGTAACCTGCGCTCGGCGTGCGCGTTCTCATCTAACGATTCATTTTATTGGAACGCACTTGGTACGCAGCTATCGCGATTATTCATGAAGTAATGAATACTTAATATATACATGTACAAAGCTTAATGTCATCAGCACGCAGAACCATGTAGCCATGCGCAACGGACTACAAAGGGCAATCGCACCCAGCCTATTCTATATTCAATTGAATCGGTGCGTGACATCCAATTCATTGCATAAACTGTGGTATCAAATTGGCCTACATAATATCAAGAAACAAGTGTGTATTTTTCCTGAAAATCTTAAACACAGTTATTATTGCCGACAAGATGGCAGCTAATCCTAAACATGGTATAACATTTTGAAATTCATTTGAAAAATGCAAACAACTTTTGTTGCTATGGCCCATGGCAACACCCACTCGAAGTTTGGGCGATTTGGAGCTATTTTTGGCCATTTCTAAGAACAAATTATGTTAAAATATGTCCTATTCTTCCATGCTACGGACTCAAAAGTGAACAAATATCAAATAAAGGATTTAAGTGTTGCAAGGTATTATCTTTCATCTTTACTGACAGATAATCGCAACTCGTCAACTTTATTCTGTATTCTATTTTGGGCTCTGTCAACACTGGTAGTTTTTAAAAAAAAATGGTTTTTACTCAAATGTGGGACTAAAAACAAATCAATATGCCTGGGCACTCAAAAAAGAATTCTTGTTGATCATAGTCATTACCCCTTCAATTCGGGAAATAACTGCTTGTGCAATAATATAGGGATAATACAGTGTTGCCAAAAAGATTGAAGAAAAAAGAACAAAAATGAATCTAAATGCCACAGATTAAGTATAACTATTTTTTATAATAAATTACTCATATTTGGATAGAAAATCACATTGTTAATAGTTTAAAGTGTTGTCAACTCTCAGAAAACCAATGATTTTTAAATTTCAGTATTCGTCTTTTTCAACAACAAAAATGGTACTACTTTCTGGCAACTCTGTCTTATCCCTAAATAATTACCCAAGGAGTTCTTTCCGAAATTAAAAGGGGCAAAGCATATAATATTAAAAACCAACAAGAACAAAATTCGAGTGCCCAGGAAAATTGATTTTATTGCGTGCAAAATGTGGGTACAAAACGCATATTTTTAATATTATAAAACTATTGCCAGAGTCAAAATTAGGATACAAAATAAAATTGACGAGTTGACATTACCTGTCAGTAAAGAAGACAGATAATACCTTGCAATACTAAAGTTCTTTATTTAATATATGTTACACTTTTGAGTCAGCAGCTTGGAAGAACGGGCATATTTTAACATGAGTTGTACTTAGAAATTAGCAAAATAGCCCAAAATACAAATGGGTGTTGCCATGGCAACAAATATTTAAAAAAGAATTAAATGCATTTCAATATGTTATACCATAAGACATAAGGAAAATCCATGTTTTGATCATGCACATAACCTGGTGGTATTTAGGTGATATTTGTTCATAGTTATTACATTTGTTTGGTATCGTCACATACGCACGTCGCATTCATGTCGTCAATGTTAACAAAAAAAAGAAAAATATTTTAACCCCGTCGTATCAACAATGTTGAACTACTGATATCGGAACACGTAGATAATCAACCCTATTGTAATCATGGTAACATGGGTAATGTGATAATGTACAATAAGCATACAATTTTTAAATCAATACTAAGACTGAGTCGTTCACCTCTGAGAATCAAGTTTTAGGGATGGCTTTTGAAAAGTTATTCCACGACAGCGCTAGAGATTTAACAGGCTTTATGGGGTTCCTTTTCGAGCAATTTTGAAACTGAGACACGCATAGCTTCACGGAATTACCCACGTGTTCCAATGTATGTGGTTGAAACCACGTATTTTGTTAATTATTAGAACAAGAGCAACACTAACATAGTTTATCATTCGCTATGTGTTCAATCAACGTCAAAGTTTACTCACTGATGAATCACTCCCCTGGTTCCATCTCCAAGTCTTCAACTTGCATTTGCACTCTATTCGTAGGTGGCTGTTGACACAAGAAAAAGTATAATTTTGAAAGTTAGATGAATTTAAAATAACATCCATGACTAAATCAATTGGACTTTCAAAGTTATAGTTGTCATTTAGTATATTAGAGTGCACGTATACAACACTGTATCTACAAGTATAAACGTCAATAATGTGAACTTCAATAAACACTTTGCACTAATACTTTCATATGTTATTGATATTCAAGTAACAATTTACACGTATGTTCAGACATCTGCCTTAGAGAGGCAGGCTGCAGGGTCAATGTGGAATCTTCTCATTGATCGCACGTGTGGTCTAGTGGATAGCATCGTGTGGTCTAATGGATAGCATGCCGGTCTCACAATGCAAAGGTTGTGCGTTCTAGCCCCGCTACAGCCAACGTGTATCAATGGGCAAGGTACTTGGTCTCAATTGCCTCGTCGACCCAAACGAGATTGGGGAGCTGGTAGGGGATATTACAATCTAAGTGCTGATACATTATGTGCGCCGTGTCGGAGAGCCTGGTAAATGAAGCGAAGTGATTGTGACGATTTCTTAATGGCAGCAAATATCAGTGGTTCGGAAGTCACACAAAATGGTGGTCCCGTGCATCGGAAGAGCAATACCCCAGCACGTTAAAAGGTTACAGACTCTTTCGTAAAGAGTAGGGGATCATCCTGGTCTGTAGCTTCACACATATAACGGACCCCATGGAAATAAGCTTGAACGAGGCTTTCTTGGGTTATCCAGGGTAGTAAGGCCCAAATAAATAAATATAAAAATACAAAAAAATCCATATGATTTCACTTCGGTAAATATGGTCCATAGAGATGGGGTGACATGTGACATCATGACAGGCATTTGGTCGGTAATTGCCATTTTACTTTGTCCGGCGGTGTGCGTGCGAGCGCATCCTGTTGGTGTAGGACCCGTGCTTTTAAAACACGCGCCAAAGCAGTGTAAAGGACAAAAATATAAGGTATAGCGGACAATGTTGTGGTCATATGCTGTTCCCTTACGCATGTATCGACAGTCTAGTCCATTCGACCGTTGCTTTTGTTGATAAATATTGCTATCACCCGTCCCAATCTATATTTAAGGTAAAGGGTGTCATGGCACGTCGATTTCTTTCTTATAAAGTAACTGGGCTTTTCAACTTTACATTTGTCTTCAAGTTCATGATATTTGTAATCATTGACGAACAAAATGTATAAAGCGTAACCGGAAGTTTCGAAAAATACGCCCCCAAAATTGAACTGCTGGTGTATCGCTCTCGTTAATCATCAAACAATTATGCAGTGCAGCAGAACTTTGACTATTCAAATCAACCAAAGACCTACCAAATTGAACTGAAAGGATCTCATTTTGCACTGTGGTAATATGTTGTAGTCCTAAAATCAGGATTTGATTCAGACTTTAATCATTTGAGGCAATATGTGTCATGATTATTCCATGAATGCTAATATGCTATGATTGCATCACATTCAGTTAAGCAGATGCTGCACTCATTGTAGATTAAATGCAGCAAAATGTGAAGCCATAATTCTCGGAGAAGGCGACATTATGGGCATATACTAGGTCTTAGTTATCAACTGTAAAACAAAACAATCCGGCAATGTCTTGTTAGACGTCCCGTAACAGATGTGCCCGTGCTCATAACAATTAATATGTGTTGCAGATTGCAGTATAGTGCATGGTTTATTCCGTACGGGACGTCTATAAATATACAGCCAGGAATCCTTGCCTTTCGCCCACAATGACTTTGAGGTTTTTCTCCGCATGATTAAGCCGTATATATTTTAAAAGGTTAAATACATTGTACATAAACTGCTCACAAAAAGTATCGTAACACTTAGAAATGATCCAATATATAACGGCTCGAAAAGGTATGCATTAATCGAAGCTAATAACCAAGTGCATAATTTTGTTCTGCGTATTTTGACACCTCGATCGATGAGATACGATGTTGCAGAGCGGAGTTATTGTCATTTCAATGGTCGTGGGTCCAGTTTCCAAAGTGACAATCACCCTATACAAAGAGGTTTGCATTACTGTTTAGAATGTTCAGATTCGTGATTTTCAATAGGGATGAGTGTCACCTTGGAAACTGGACCCACGATCATTGAAATGACAATAACTCCGCTCCGCAACATCGTATCTCAACGATTGAGGTGTCAAAATACGCAGAACAAAATTATGCACTTGGTTATTAGCTTCGATTAATGCATACCTTTTCGAGCCGTTATATATTGGATCATTTCTAAGTGTTACGATACTTTTTGTGAGCAGTTTAGTTACAATAATGTGCGCATACGTACTGGTTTATTCGTCGCAGCGCTTGTGGAATCCACTGAGCTGCTCGTCATCTTTGACCACTCTGATCGCATAGACTGACGTATCTGAAAGAGATTGAGTATGTAAACAGGAACAGAAACAGAAATATGAATTACCGATGCCAAGCAGGTACTGACAAGTGTGTGGATGGTCATTGATTTCATATATCTAATACATCATTTCAAATCGAGATCGGAAAAGTTAGGAAACACGGGTCACGTGGCCTTTGACTTGGTGCGTAGAGCGTTCATAGCATTGGTTGCCCGCCCAGTGGTTTACTATGTTTACATACAAGCGTAACCACATGAGAAGTAAAACTAGTAGAGAGATTATTTTGTTTATATTAACGATGGTGTATACCGGCAACTTCAAAAAGTATTGAGCCGAAGGTGAAAATACGTCCACTGATGTCAAAAACACTCAGCTAATCGGAAACATTCGGAACAGATCGAGTATATTCGGATTTGAAATGGTCTATTGGAACATGGAATCCGTATTGCCACGGACTGTACTCTATGTAATATAACTAAATTTATATAATCTTGTAAATGAGCTTCTTTCGCGTTCTTTAACAGGAAAGAGTGCATCTTGAACAGCTTTCATACAGAGCTCTCTTTTCATTCCGACCTTTATTTATAATTGCATTTGTTTCTTTCAAGATGGAAAGTTTTTCTTCAAAGCAAAGTTAAACATACCGAACGTTGGATGTCTCAAAGACATTTCTGCTTATCGAATTATAAGTGTTATTTCTTGAAGTCAGCGTCCAGATGTATTTCAATTACATTAGCAATAAAGCGACAACAGTCGATGGCACAGTGAGCTCACTATCCCGGGGACCATAATGGACCCTTGTATAGTCTCGAGAAACCCCAATGGACACTCGTGTAGTACTTTAAATCATTGATATTCATTTTGAGTCAGGTTAACGTACTAATTGCAATAGGAGCAACGTATTTCAGGTCAAAGGACATTCAAATACTTGATTGTTAGATACATACCGCCGAGTTGAATAAACAACACACAGATGCTAACCACACACCCTGAAACAAAATAGAGTGAAATAGACAATATTTTGTAATGTCATATAACCATGAAATAATGAATTGACGAAGAAGAACTTTCATCTAATACCCTCAACGACAGACAACTTCTTTATCATTATGAAAAACTTGCATTGCTAAGTTTAAAATATTGTTTTGTTTTGGAATGTGGTTAGCCTATCACTGTAACGAAGCACTTTGGTTAAAGCTATGGCCCACCTGTAAGCTATTGAGAATAGTAGCTCAAAACCCAGAGAATACTAAATCCAAAATCCGACGCGATTTGTTATTGTCATGCAACGCCCCGTGCGCACGAAACTGCGCTTCGTTTTGTGCCATGAGTTTTGCGTTTGGGTGGGGCTACGCCGGGATTACAAATACTCAGCAACGCAGCAGCGCCATTAAAAAGAGACGCATCGGGCGCCCGTGTGTGCGTTAAAACATTGGATGAAAATGTAAAATGAAATGCAATTACGTCGTACGCCTCGTTAACGAAATCGACCACAAAATGCCAAATACTACCAGACTGTGACCACGCTCAAAGTCCGTTAGTGCTCGGCCTGTGTGAAAAACACATGGTAGCTAGAAAGAAAGAAAAAAACGACCCACCTGTAAGCTATTGAAAATAGTGAACATGTAGCTGAAAACCACGTGGTAGCTAGACAAGAATCCAAAAACCCACGTGATTCCTAACACGGGGAATAGCATAAAAGCACTGCGAACGCCGACTCTGAAAGAGTAAAAAGTATGATTTCAATTTATTTTTAAATTTCCTGAGTTACTGATGGCTCTAGTCATTAAAACCTCATTGCTGCTGTTCTGTCAACATTGTGTATCTCCAATTGATCGTTCAGCATGTATACAGTAATACTTCATATGTATAACCTTTTGACAATCAGTTCGAAACATGTTCAAGGGCCAACAACTAGACATAAGAATAGCACCCACCCATCCGCCCATAGCAGGTAACGTTTGCCACGGGCAGGTGAAGATGCAAAAGTACAGACCAACTGACGGATCGAATATTTCAAACTCACAGTCAATTGAGTTACACTGGCTGATGGAATTTCTGTTGGGCAGTTACCTGCTCAACTGGTTGGTTGAAAAACCTTCTCAAGTTCCATCCCTGTCAAAACGCATCTATTAAAACCGTGTAAAAAATGCTCTTTCCCCTGCACATAGCATCACTTCCTATGCATAACCGATGGGTAATTTGACTTTAAGCATGCTGAAAGGCCAGGAAAACATGCGAGACTTAACAAAAGAGCGACGGTATGACCTATGGTGAATTTTTCTTTCTTTGGTTAAAAGGAGAAACCAGCAAGGTGAGTGAAACCATGTATATTGTCAGTACTCAGCATATATATCCACCTTATTAGATCATCATTATGTACTTAGTATAGATGGGGTGACAGAAATGTTTAACAACAAAGGCAACGGTCGAAAGGACTGGACTGTCAATACATGCTTGAGGAAACAGCATGAGCACAACACCTTTCACTATGCCTTATTGCCCTTTATATATAATGCTTTGGCGCGGGTCAAAACAGGATACGCGCGCATACCGCCGGGCAAAGAACAGTGGCAACTGCCAACCAAATGCCTGACATGGCGTCACATGTCACCCCATCTACATGTATGCACTTAACAGAATTCTGACAAAAAAATCACGATATTATGTTGGAAATGGAAAACGTTCATATTGGAAGTTTGATCGGTAAGCTCCACCAATGTATTGACTTTCATAACTGTTTCTCTTGTCCATTGTCTTAATTCAACAGCTATTGATAGTACATGTAAAGAATTGAATCAGATATGGATTCAAATAATTCCACGATTACGAAAATATAATGCATTCTCTTGTTGAAAGGGTTGAACTTACCTGATGTTATCGATGGAGGTGCTACCTCTGACGTTAGCCAAGTTCATCGTGGTCTTCATAACTATGCACAACACAATAGTGTTCAACTGTGTAAGGAATCAGACAGAAAACAATGCTTTAATTTTTAATTTATAATTACTTATGTTGATATGAATTAAGATTTCATAAAATGCAGTTAATAATAAGGTGGTCAATTTGAATAGCGTAACATTTAGCGCCTTTATTCAACGTCTCAAATCCTTACAATTTTGCTGTCTTCTGTATCAACAATGGTATGTCCGTATCAGCCTAGCGCATGGAATTGGCGTAACTTACTAGAAAGTTAAACTACCTTGGTAGCATGTGTAGTCCAGTGATTGCACGCAGGACTCATAATACAAAGGTTGTGAGTTCTAGCCCTGCTACGGCCAACATGTTTGTATCCTTTGGGTTCGGAAGTCATGTAGAAATGGTGGTCCCGTGCCTCGGAAGAGCAATACCCAAGCACGTTAAAGGTTACAGACTCTTTCGTAAAGAGGACGGGATCATCCCGGTCTGTATATGTTCACACATCTAACGGGCCCCAGTGAAAATAAGCTTCAACAAGGCTTATTTTGGGTATCCAGGTTCATAATACAAACACAAAACCTCTGTATGGTACTTATGCCTAACTGCAGCGTAAATTAATAGCGATGTAATTTTGAGAGCAACATGAGAGTAATATCAGAATAGTAACTAGCGAGGTTATTTTGTATTCATCTGTTTTATTTACTTTTAATGTGTTTATTTATTTATATATCAACATTATTTCATGGATATCGACATGATTATTTTGTTAGACTATCTTTTGAATAAAGTAGGCATTATATTATTTATTCGTTTATTCATTTATTCATTTGATTTTATGTTATTTATGTATTTATGTATTTATGTATTGATGTATTGATGTATTGATGTATTGATGTATTGATGTATTGATGTATTGATGTATTGATGTATTGATGTATTGATGTATTGATGTATTGATGTATTGATGTATTGATGTATTGATGTATTGATGTATTGATGTATTGATGTATTGATGTATTGATGTATTGATTGATTGATTGATTGATTGATTGATTGATTGATTGATTGATTGATTGATTGATTGATTGATTGATTGATTGATTGATTGATTGATTGATTGATTGATTGATTGATTGATTGATTGATTGATTGATTGAATGATTGATTGATTTATTGATTTATTGATTTATTGATTTATTGATTTATTGATTTATTGATTGATTGATTTATTTATTGATTATTTTATAACAAATTGACAGAGACCTTTTCAATTCACACTGATGATGCATTGTATAGGAGTTCAAAAGCAATGCTATTATTGGGTGGATAATTAATTTATCCATGAGTAAATTATACACACATTGATCATAAATTGCACGATAAAAATAATCCATTAATCGACATATCTGTGTGGTGGCATGGGAAAACCCTTCACATGGTAATTTTCTAGCAAATTTGTTTGTTTTTTCTTTGGCAGAGAGCTCCATACTTTACTGAGTATAGGACTGTTTACATTTTTCAGAAATTCCATCTAGAACTACAGTTATAGTATTTTAAAGTTGGCAAGTTTAAACGCAACACTAAATATTGAAACTGACAATTCAAAGGTGTACTCAAAATCTTTTAAATGCTCTAATATTTAATAATAATAAAACTACATTGTTATATCACACAGAATAGCTTGTCATATGAAAAGGACTTTTGATATGAACCTAGTTTTTTGCGATATTATTAACAATTGTAAGTTCTTCACTTTCAAAATCTTTACAATGCATTGTCGGAATTCACAAGTGGTTACCATAGTAACAATGTCATTTTACGTAAACATAGCATTTTACACATAAAATTTGATATACAAGGTTCAGAAAATTACTAAAACAAACTTAACATCTGGAATTTTGCATAAAAAACTCCTGGAGACTAAAGTTCAAGGTATAATCTCTATCTTGGGACCAAAGTTGGAAAATTGACTTGGAACTCATTTGTTAGGAATATTTTGGTATGACCCAGATATCTCAATATTAACACTAGCGACTTCCGACGGGTTTTCCCATACCACCACACATCTATGTAATAGTCCATCTGGCAAAACAGAAATGATCATTTAGTTACAGCATATAAGGCCTATGCTTCAGCTTAATATTGGGTCCTGTTAGGTTTAATATTTAGCGTTAAATTATTCGTTGTTTACTAGTCTTGTAGGTCATTCCGATATGGTGCTCTCAAAAATTTGATTTACCCCTCACTTACTAGCAAGGTAGCGCTATACTTCACGTACTCGCTATGGGGGTCATCGGTCGTAAGTGTAACATTCTTAATATATATCGTGTGTCGTTTGGATGTCAACAGACAATTTGATACATGTTATATATTACTGGGTGAATCAAAAAACATTGTGCACGATTTGAAACGACCATTTGACCTTGATGCGTGCATTGAATCATGAGATTTTTGCTGTTTATATAACAGTCAGCTGTAGAACGGTCCCCGTTTCAATTGAGGGCGCTCTTAAACGACTGGTGTACGTAACCAATGTAACGCACACCCGTTAATTTGCGCAATGATTGAATTTTCGCCTTTTACCCCCAATTATCTGCATAAAAAGTTACTATCCATCGATTTGAGGGCAGCATAAGGTACCACTATCTACTTGCGACATCCAGTTTGATGATTTAATTTAACCTTTGACCCCAACATCACACGACACAAGCTAAAATGATGTCTTTTTTGACCGGTTTGCTGCGATGAGACCACCGTTTTCTAGACGAGATAACACCATTTTATAGAATTTTTAGGGTAAGTTGGATAATGTTTACATTAAATATAAGCCCTATAGTATTCAGACGTGATGCCTTTGTAACGGTTATCTGTGTGATAAGAGAGTTATTCGTTGTTTAAAATCGGCAAAACGCTGTCCCGTTCCCAAGCCCGCCCTCTATTGAAAAGTGTTTTTCTGTGTTTTCCGGCGGGCGACAGACTTCCGACACTTGATGGATCGCCGTGTAAAAAATGACGGCAGTGCGTCACTAAATAGAGCGCCCTCAATTGAAACGGGACCCGTTCTACAACTGACTGTATAAGGCGTTGTTAATCTTGTTCATCCTTCCCAAAAATGAAATTAATCGAGTGAAATATAAGCAAACTGCGACACGTTTTGTAAACTGTCCGCGTTTTTCGCCATTCCAATGGGCTTTGCACAGTTAAGACATGAATATTACTGCAGCATGACGATATGGAGCACCGTTGCGGCGCAGGGATGTCACTTCGGCTCGGAGACGTGCCTCCACTTCTTGAATCTGGACTGCTGATGCAGCATCACCAGTCACTGATGCAGGTATTCAGATTTGTCTTTTCATTTGACACTTTGGTATCAGAAGATTAACTGCTTATCCCAGAGTTGATATAAATAATAATTGATATTTCAGGAACATTTAGACAATTGATGTGATTATAATGACCATTTTAGCAAAACCAATTTACTGTGTGTAAATCCAATTGGAATGGCGAAAAACACAGTCAGCCGGGGCAGTCAGTTTACAAACCTTATCACAGTTTGCTTATTTATCCGTCGATTACTTTCATTTTTGGAAGGATAAACTAGATTAATATCGCATTATACAGATAACAAAAATCGCATGGTTCAATGCACGCATCAAGGTCAAATGGCGGTTTCAAATCGTGCACAATGGTGTTTTTTTTATTCACCCTGTATGACACAAATAATAATATATAGTTTGGGGCGGGGCGTATGGCCATCGCGTTAAAAAGATGTTCAGGCATGCCGGCGTATGCGTTGTGCAGGCGTATGCGTTGTGCGTATGACACATACATGTACATGTAGTTACCGTATGTACGTGTGTACGTGTACTAAATGACGCGATCAATCGAAGCAGGCAAGTTGGTAAACAATCAACTGAATTTGTCGATTTTATAAAAGGGAGAAACGTGTTGTTGTTTGATTAAAATAAATCGAACAAAAAGCATACCGTATACGATAAAAGATCAACATATCAAATAAACTAAACAAGAATGAGAATAGAATTTAGTTCATACCTGCGGCGAACATACACGACTCAAAAATGGTACAACCTATACATTATAGACTAACGTATTATATAGCAAAACAGCTACGAGGCTATAATTATGTTATTCTCTTAAAAGTGTGTATGTTATAGTTCAGCATCAATAGCAAAGTAGTTTACACTTTCAACTAAACACATAATAGCATGCAAAGTCGTAACTCTGAGTGTCATGCTTTCGCAATCGCCAGACGACAAGATGTTGCAAATTAGCAAGTCACCAATCATATTTTGCATTAATATGCAATATATGGTGTAAAGCAAGTCAGACCAGACGTGGTCTTTACTCAGCAATAGTTAAAGAGTGCTCAACTGGTTTTAAACAGGAGCATAACATAATATAGGAAAAGTAATACAAATTATACGTTTAGGTATATTTATCATTATTTTAACTTACCAAAATGATTCCGAGGACAGGACCATTAAACGCCCAAATCAGACCAAATTTGACTGAGAGCCAGCATCTAACCGTTAATGACAGACAAAAAGGAAATACAAATTAACATATTAGTTACCCTGTCTAGTATAACCTATTCCTAATTCATGGTCTAATCAAATATATCACATTATTTATGTTAGAATAACGTGAATTGTGGTTGACATGAGTGGCCATAGTATAAACAAAACGCGTAAGATAATACGTCTAAGGTAACACGTAGTACGTGTTCGGTTACACGTAGAACGTGTAAGGTTATACGTCTAAGATGTATCTGAGATAACATTCTCGCTTTATTCCGTTAACAATTTTGTGTGACTTTGGATTTAATATTTGCGAAAAAGTATCAAACCCGGGGGAGTAGAGGGTGGGAGAGGATTAAAAAACAAGGACAAATCCATATTGGATATCCTACAAGCTTATGCTAATTCTGGAGTAAACCCTATTTATAAACTGTATTTGCTCATCTTCGACGTGTAAGATGTTATCTTAGACGTCTAACCTTATACGTTCAACGTGTAACCTTAGTTGTATTATCTGACACGTACCCACATTAGTGCCCGGTACACTAACAATCCGCAGAGGCTGGTTAAAAACAAATGAGTTTCATTATGACAACGTATGAGATACATGTATAGAGGAACATAGTAATTAGGTATATGCATGCAACAGGCGCACTGTGAGCCATAAGCTTCTTTTTAATTATTACAGAAGAAGTCTTCCGACCGGGAAGACGAAACCGTCTAAACTCGAGTAACATAATGGATGTGTTCAACAAAAGGTTTCAGCAAGAAGTGTATACCATAAGCGTTACTCTTGCGAATACCAAATCCCCGCAAACACTTCGATTATATTTTTAAGCGCGGAGAGTTAACCAACCACATGTTTCGCACCAATATCATGGGACTAGCTAAATAACTGAAAAGTGCACACGGTTTGGGCATTCGCATTGAAACCGGATTATCGGTATCGGATTAATTTTAGTCGTGCTGGGTGTATTATGCAGGCGTGTATGTTGGCTACTTACATGTTGTTAATTCCGTAATATCCGTGCCTGACACCAACAGATATACTCACAATAACAGCAGGTAAGCCTTGAAAGGAAGGAAAGAGGAAATTATGGACCGTATTCTCGTACGTAGTTAAACACGGTTTTTAGCTAAACACGCGTCTAACTTTTACTTTAGACTCAGCGTTTATTAACTAAACGCGATTCTCGTACATTTGTTTTACTTACACGCGTCTAACTCGCCGAAATGTGTCTAACTTTAAACATGGGTACGGGGGTAGTTTAGTGCGCGTTTAACTAAACACGCACACCAACTGTATGCCTTGAATGGTCACTCAACCGTGGCCGGTGCAAGCTGACGTGCGGATCGTGTAGTCTTTATCGGTCGATATCTATTGTAACCCATTAGGGCCACAATGAAATAAATACCTATACAATCAACGCAGGCAACGCAGGACCACTCCGGGAACGAGATTTGCAGAGTTTAAAATCGTGTTTTGTTAAACACGTCGTTTAAAGAATAAACTCACGTTTAAGTTAGACACGTGTTTAGTTAAACACGGTTTTAAGCTAAAACCGTGTTTAGTACGAGAATATGTTTATAAGTGGATCCAATAACTATACGAGCATACTATCGAATTCATGAAACATAGGTTCAGAAAATAACTATTTCGAGGGCTGAGCGCAACACTGCCTCATATCCATTTTTGGACAAAATTAAATTTTGGTATCATAATTTTCAGGAAAATGTCAGCTTTCCAGTGGTATCAAAGCCTTATCTCCATCTCCAACCTCAATAAAGCCACAGACCAGTGAAACATATGTCCACCAAAATCTGTAATTGCGATTTTCTCAAAATGGCCAAAATGGAGATGGTAGTGTTGCTTAGCTCTCAGCCCTCGATTTATAATTCTCTTTCACTATGATAATGAGGAAGGGTTTCTCTTTACTTTGTTGTATTGGTATTAACAAACAGACAATTATTAAATTAAAGGAATAAACGAACCATATCCAATGGCATAGTACATGACCTTCAGGTCACGTTCGCTTCCATACACGATAACTATAAGCCGGTAAAGATGCACAGCCTCCACCAACATCCAAGAGAATACTGATGTAAAGGCGAGGTGCAGGGCAATGGCAAAAGATTTGCACAGCTCCTGGAATAGGAAATATATTAGAAGCGGTGATGTAGAGTAAATAATACAAACAAATGTGTAGATTTATATACATCTACATGTAGCACATAAAGTCCCTGACCAGGTGCTTTGAGGTTGGCTAATTTAAAATATATAATCAGTACCAAAAATCCGAGAGATACAATAAATTAGCAAATTCTTCTCCGCAGTTTGATACCTCATTCAACAAAATCGAATGGATACTTTTAAAGTTATGGCGATTTCAATGACCGCGCATAACAACAGCAAAGTTGCACTAGGTATAGGAAATCATTGATTTGTGTGACAGTTATGACAGTAATCACACGTTCGGTGATGAAATGTTCCATTCCATGGAACATTTCATCTTTCACCTCATGAACATATTCATACCATTGCACTCATAAACATTCATTATTTGTATACCATACGTGTACATACATTTATGCAGTTACTATATGGATCATTAACTCTGGAAATCCCAAAACTACAGTAATGTTATAAAAATGGTTATATACATTGAAGCAAACCATGAAATCCTGTGATTCTTTTTGTCGATAATAGCAAATAATACCGCTTTTACTTTTATTATGGTTAGAAGTGGGGGTTTTTTTAATTTGTAAATTGGTGTTTTACTCACCATGTAGGTTAACAATATAAAAAGTATTTGAGGATTCAGTGAGGTTAATGGGTAGTCTTGCATGACAGTATTCGCATATCTTTGTTTTCCGACGTGGATATTCACTGAATATATATAGAGATGCACTATTAACGTTATAATGAATATATCAAGATTGATACATATGATTAGGCCTATTAATATCTACATACCCATTTTGTTGTAATCGCATCGCTGAACATGAAGAGTGACATTGCCACAAGCAATGATCCCATCAAATTACGGTTGATCCGTACTCGATCTGCACTTATTGATTCGTGACTGAAACAATAAGACATACAGCAATCAATTAGATATACAGCGTGTATCAAAAAGAACGCAACCCCTTTTGTCGAGAGCTGTACGGTCACAGTAAAAGACAAATCACTCTAAAACTTATATATTCTGTTAGATCTACTTATTGGCTATCACATAGTCAAATTACAACGATATCGATTATGTATTCGCTGAGATATTAAAGGTATAAGTAGAGAAGTGCAAAACACGTTTTACATCGTTCTTTCTAAAAACTTGCATTTTCCTATCCGATTAGTGTTATGGGTTAACAGTTTAATAACTATGTAACCTTAATGTCTGGAATGGTTTATCTTAATTTCCTTTGTTTGAGTAAGGTGGTACATAAAATCATTGAATCGTGTAATCTGATAATCATTCGACCATTTGAATACGTCAATCACCCTTTTAAAGTTCTGAACCACCGATTGCTATGATCGCCACATAATGTCTATGGTACGTTCTTTCATAAATTAAAGTTCATAATCGATGCATCTTAAAACAAGAACAGCATTTTGAGGGTCGAGCAGCACCATAATGCCCCATTCCCATTCACAACAGACTAACAATGACTGATTCATACAAGACAATTACTACCTTCACTGGACTATTCCATTTGCTTATCTTTTGAATAATGTGCCATACTGTTTTATTTATGACATTAACGCGAGAAAAAGAGAGAGGATTTGCAAACAGACTTTGTAATCTGGATTTTCAAGTTGTGTCATTATCTATCAACTAATTTATTGCCAGATTTAATTAATATTGATATGATACTGAATAGCCAGACATTTGATTATACCTTTAACATGACATTTTCTTCTCAGAATGATGAGTTTGATTCCAATTATTTAAGTCCAATGAGTTATTAAAGTGTCTTGCTAATATTCACCTGACAAGAAAATCAGGCATACAGGATGAACGATGTAAAACGTGTTTTGCACTTGTCTACGTGTATCGTTGATATCTCAGCGAATCAATAATCGATATCGCTGTAATTTGATTATGTGATAGCCAATAAGTACACCTAACAGAATATATAAATTTCAGAGTGATTTGTGATTTGCCGTAATCGGAGAGCTCGCGACAAAAAGTGTTGCGGGTTTTTTTATACACCCTGTATAGCATATTGACACGGTGTAGTAAACATATAGCATATATTTAGTAAACAGGAACAAGAGCTAGTATAGCATATTTACCAAGAACTATGATTGACAAATTTGATATTGTTGGTTGACTACTAAACCGGAGTCGTCACTAAACAGTGCAACACCTATGCATTATATTGACATCAGACCGTAAACAGGGACGATGGGCAGTAAAGCACATATGCTGATAGCAATAGCTCGTATATTTGACATTGTTTTGTGTAAGGGCGTTAGTCCAACACGCCGTAAGTCCGACAAGTCGCTAGTCCGACACGTCGCTATAGTCCGACTACACAATTTCCTATACCGTCTAGGTCCGTCAGTCCGAAAATGAAAAACACTGCGCTAGCCCGAAAATAACATGCTTTTGTACATTATATTAATGGAATCGTATGTGTATGCGTATGCAAGTGCTCTTTCTCTGTGGCGCATATCGAGGCATCCTAAGTGGCGCGAGAGTGGTTAAAAAATAAAATAATAATAATAATAATAATAATAATATTAAATAAAATCATATCATGATATAGCCAGATGTTATAGGCCTACCAATATCAACCACTGACCGTCCGCGAGAAAAAACCGTGCCCCTCCACCACACCGAGACCTGTTTTCCTCTGAAAAATAACTTGATTTGCTTCAGGGGGCGCTGCCCCCTGGACCCCAAGTGGAGAGTCGACAAGTTGGTTACTAAAATGTGAAGCATCGGTAAATCTAGTTGAGAAATCCCGCCCTACATTTTCAGGGGTCAAACACAACCCACTACGCTTAATCATGCCAAAATCTCACCCCTCCACTTTGTTGAATTTCTCTTTTTTACGGACGTAAAGTCACTTTTGCTATAGAATAGATGTGAAGATTTGAGGCCGACAACTTTTGATGTCCCGTCGGGGGGAGGTAAAAGTGTTTTGTGTAGTGTTAGAAAGGAATGGTCGGAAAAAACGATGGGGAAGTCGGAATATCAAATCGACTGCGTTAGTCCGAAAATCAAATCCACTAGCGCCGTGACGTATTTCTTTGTCTAAAACACTGCGTAAGTCCGACATCTGTCGGGCCGACTAACGCAGTGTTTTTCAAATTCGGACTATGAAAGTGATTTGATTTTCGGACTAGCGGTGTTTCGGACGGATAGTGTATCGCACTAGATGGGTGTCAGACTAACAGGTGCACCCCGGTAGACTACTTACCGAAGTAAAGCCGTCACAAACAGTGCAACACCTAGACATAGTATTGACATGGTACATCCTACGAGTGTTATTATGGATAGTATCTCCTCGTGGCTTGCAGCATCCTGTGAATTAAAAGAAAATACACACTGTGCGATAATTTGGACAAGCATGGCATCTTGTGTTTCTTGATGTGAAATGTAGCAGGGTCTACCAAGCGTCCCACGCTGGACAGTGGTTGGGGTGGTTATCAAAGGATCTATCAAGCGTCCCTGCTGAACACTTGAGTGGGTGGTCACCAGAGGGTCTATCAAGCGTCCTTCACAGGACATTTGATGGGGTGATGGGCAGCAGAGGGTCTATCAAGCGTCCCTCGCTGGACAATTGATTGGGTTGTCAAAAGGTCTATTAAGCGTTCCTCATTGGACAATTGATGGGATGGTCATTAGAGGGTCTATTAAGCGTCCCTCGCTGGACAATTGATGGGATGGTCTTTAGAGGGTCTATCAAGCGTATCTCGCTGGACATTTGATGGGGTTATCATCAGAGGGTCTATTAAGCGTTCCTCATTGGACACTTGATGGGGGTGGTCATCAGAGGGTCTATTAAGCGTTCCTCGTTGGACATTTGATTGGGTGGTTAACAGAGGGTTTATCAATCGTCCCTCAGTCGCTGGTAAAAGTGGGCGGTCATCAGAGGAGCTACCAAGCGTCCCTCGCTGGACAATTGATGAGGTGGTCATCAGAGGGTCTATCCAGCGTCCCTCGAGGGTCTATCAAGCGTCCCTCGCTGGACAATTGATGGGGTGGTCATCAGAGGGTCTATCAAGTGTTCCTTGCAGGACACTTGATTGGGTGGTCAGCAGAGGGTTTATCAAGCGTCCCTCGCTGAACACTTGATGGGGTGGTCATCAGAGGGTCTATCAAGCGTTTCTCATTGGACACTTGATGGGGGGTCATCAGAGGGTCTATCAAGCGTTCCTCGTTGGACATTTTATTGGGTGGTTAACAGAGGGTTTATCAATCGTCCCTCAGTCGCTGGTGAAAGTGGGTTGTCATCAGAGGAGTTATCAAGCGTCCCTCACTTGACACTGGATTGTGGTGGTCATAGGAGGAGCTATCAAGCGTCCCTGGCTGGACACTGGATTAGGGCGGTCATGAGATGATCTGTCTGGGCTAGGGCGGCCACTAAGGGATCTATCAAGTGTCCCTCGCTGTACACTGGATGAGGGTGGTCATCAAGGTTATCAAGTGTCGTTTGCTAGTAAATGGATAAGATGTATTCTGAATATTTACCGGTGGTGGCGAAAGCTGCATCAAAACAGCATAGTTGGTTGTGTGGTTACAACTGCAGGTTACAGACGATTCACCATCAACCTCTATTACGTCACACCCATAATCAGACCACGCCCCGTCACTTTCATGTTTAAATAGATAAGAATGAAATACAGAATATTTTATAAAACAAGAAAGTATATACATAACCATGATAACATAATACTTTTAAGTACTACTTAAAAGTAGTTCGGAACTACTCAGTTCTGGTTAAAGCGTTGATATCGTTAATGTTGGATTTAAATCTCCTCAAGTGGGATGTGATTTGTTTCCAAATTTATAATAATGCAATTGAATTTGTTATCTGCTAAAGCTCTTATAATTCAAAAAATGGCTTGATGGAGAACAATTAGGTGGTATGGTAACTAATCTACTTTCGAAATGTTGCATACTTTGATAAGCAAACATCACAACTTCAGCAACTAATCATCGATATAACCAAAACATTCCTCAAATGGTCAATAAATCAATAAACTGATCATTGTCATGCAGTGTCAAAGAGCAAAGAAATGATCATATTTCAAGAGATCTAGAATACTCATCTTAACACTTTCCATGCGGCAGGTGTATATGCAGACGACATTCCAAAATGTCATAAAATGATTGAAAAATGTCAACATTATTGAAT
This sequence comes from Ophiura sarsii, assembly GCA_035610835.1. NCBI lineage: Eukaryota > Metazoa > Echinodermata > Ophiuroidea > Amphilepidida > Ophiuridae > Ophiura > Ophiura sarsii. The sequence continues at coordinate 31,315,017 of CM069451.1, read as the reverse complement.
GTCATTATCAAATTTGGAATCACCATGAGAAATGCATTGATATAAGTACAAACATGCCTTGAATTGGTTCAGTAATCTTTTAGACAGACCTTGAATGTTTGGAAAGGTTTCTGAAAACATATGTTTTGCTTACGGTAAAAACAACTGGAAATTGTTAAGAAGGGTGAAGTGAAGGCGCCAAAGACGATTGTGGCGCCCATTACACATTATGTTCCCACTCCCTTAACACTTATGGACCTGTGATTTGACATTTCGCCGATCTAAAATCATCTAAGGATGTGTCAATTTCATATTATGTGGTCCAATTAGAAGACTGCAAAGGACATGATTATGCCTCAAGGGCATAAACTAACCTTCATAACCCTGAAAGTGGACCGCATAAATTATAGTCAGCGGTTGACAAAATCTTAGATGATTTCTATCTGCGAAATGTCAAAATCACAGGTCCAAAAGTGTTAAGGGAGTTGGAACATAATGAACTGTATTATTATTCCTCGTACTGGTTTACCTACGATTATATGAAAGAAAAGTATCCGTACTATTATTATCATACTCACCTATCTGATTCGTTCCAGAATACACATCGTGGTCTCACACTACTTCCTCTTTGTAGTTCAATGGTGCGCTGCCGATATGTAAATAATATAGGATATAAGCCATTGTAATATTTTGTTATATGTCATATAATATAATTTTTCAATATTGCGTTAACCTGTGTCCATGACATTAAATATAGTTTTAACATGTTTAACGAATCAGGATAACTATAAAATGATCTAAACATGTTTGCCCTTTTGGACACAGTAATGGCAATCAGGGCTAAGCCCCTGGTGCAACTCTTCCGATCAGTGAACATTGTTTTTGTTTTTCCTCTCTACACATCTGATATGCAGACTTTATTTCATTAAATTGAAATTAACAGTATTAACATTACTCATGAGTTACTTTCAAGCAACAATGCATAAAGAATGAGCACGCTCGAGCATTTATTTACTTTCATGTCTAATTTCGAGCATTCAAACGCCGATGATTGGTTGACATAATATGTTCCCTAGCGGACTGTTTGATTTGGCACGGGGAAAGAAATCAAATTAATGTGAAAAAAGATTCCACATTCAAAGCAAAATGGTAAGACACCGACAAACTAAACACATCTCACCTTTATTAACGTTCTCTGATACACCGCAGGCACACTAATCTCTTCACCATTACAAATTACGGATGCAGACACTACATCAGCAGCAACATAACTGGGTAACGCCAGGAAGTTACTTGTCTTATTTGACATTGAAGCAGCAATACCTTTGTAAGATATCCCCAGAATTGTGCAGGATACGTTTTCGTCACCTATTGGAAACATGAGATATACACGAACCAGGTTCATATTTAGATGTACATGTCAGATGTATGGGGCATGTACACTCTACATAGAAGGTAAATTATTTACACCTAGAATCCTACCTACAATCCCGCCAAATTTCCCCTACTTCTCCAAACAACCATTCTGGTTATTTTTATAAGGCTTATTGTAAGCCAATGATCGACTTCTGTCAGCCTACTTTAATATATCAGCATTATGTACAACCACATATGCCGCCGTATTATTAGAATAAGGTTATAACACGCTCTACATTCTATGTTGTTATCATATCTTTCAAGTGTTAACACTCTGCATGGAAGATGTGTACACTAAAAGACACACAGACATAGGTCAAACGTTATAATCTTAGTTGACAAAGACTGTTAGGAATCATACCAACATCGCAGGCCTAGCTCCAACCAGGCCTAAATATCGGCTGTCTATCACACACCTAACATACTCCGTCCACTTACAAAACAGACAACGAAGTTATATAAATGGAAGGGGCAGTAACATATGAAAACGATCTGGTAAAGGATTATATCAACCATCACAAAGCAAGAAAGTAGGACGCCACATTCAACTGTCTCGAGATTGGGATTGGACAATTTGATGGATTCCATACAATCATGACCGACCAGACATGTGGTGTGATGAAGTTCAATGCTGTTGAGACGATGCTTAGCAATAACTAAAGTTCATGCCTTAGAACAAATTTCCCTATTGGTAAAATCATTCTCTTATATATATATTGTTAATGGTTGCCATCTTTAATTGAATTAAGAGTGCCGATGTGAAATTATTACCATACCTGATGAAGCAGTTCTTTCGAAACCAGCAGGATGTATGCTAATATTTTCATTCTGAGAAACATTATCTGTTTGATAGTTCCATCCCTCTTCCAGCAAATCATCAGTTGATTTTCGCTCTACCTTCAAATCTGTTTTTTAAAAAGTTCAAGAAATGTTAGTATAGGGTGTCCCAAAAGTTTCGAAACCATTTTAAGGATTTGTATCTCTCTTAAAATAAGTCGCAGTACCAAATTGAAAATATATTTGGAAAGAGAAACTTGTAGAATCATTTCGGTACTCAACAAAAAAAAATTATGGCACTTTATCATGTTTATAGACTTCTGAAAATGATTACTTGTATTTCGCGGACAATTTGAATATTTTTCATGGCTAACAAAGTCATGTTTCACACGGGATACTTTTTAAACAAACCTTTTACGAACAAAAAAAATCAAAGGCTTATGGGCCGGGTGCAGATGATATTTAAGAACTCTCATGACTCAGACTCTCTCAACCGGTAACTTGATCCAGATGCGGCGGCAACATAAGAGGAAGTCCAGCGTTCTGCTAACGTAAGGGTTTTGATTGTACTATGCTCATCTGGAATCAAATGCAGAACGCAGACTAGCTTTGGCAGGTTCATCAAGTACGGTACAAGATACAGATAGTCAGGCATGCTATGAAGGAAGGATTTAAAGATCATAACCAACACCTTGCACTCGTATGTAATGCGCTCTTCAATTGGGAGCCTATGCTGAGCACCAGCTGACACGTTCATGTTTGAGATCTTTGCATATCAGTTTCGCAGCCCAATTCTGGCGTTGAAGTTTCAACATATCGGCCTTATTGGAACCAAGCAGCAGCAGCCTATAATTGTCGTACAGTCCTTCAAAGGACAAGTGCGCTTAAAACAAGGTGACAAGTATTGTAATGTCCAAAGTAATTTAAGTCAAAATTCTATTGAATATTTATTGTGGTATTGCAACCCTTTTAAAGTGTGCGGTATTAGGCGCTATGCATGATGGGATAGTTATCTCTTAATATGGCAGCCCCCATAGCTAGCAGGTTTCGAAATCGTCTCTTACCGAAGCTTCATAGATTCAACATTTAATCATGATTTAAAGAATATTAACCTAACAGGATCAATGAAGAATGTATAACGGATCAGGTGAAAGTAATGATAGGATTAAACTGAATTGTTTCATGGTATATAATGAGTGAAATTTGTGTTTCGCTGGCTTCGCCATCTCGTAACATAACCATTTTGCCCAGGTGACTATAAAGAAGTTCGTCAAAGAAATCTTATGAAGTGTCGAGTTTGAGAGCCGTAGAAGCTGTGAGAGATCACTTATAATGAACAAAGCTAATGTATATATATATATTCTGAACCAAACCTACAAGTATCATGGTCTTAAAACCAGCGCATCCGAGAAACCTTGCGCAGCTGATTTACAAGACTAGAGCATAGTGATCTAATTTGAACAAACAAATTCATATTGAGAAAAAAACCCAACACCACACAAGAATGGACATTGCAGGAATTTTACTTGTGAGCTGAAAACACACAGTAGACACATGCAAAAAAGATTTAAGGTCTTCCAACTAAAGCTTTTCCACACGATGTATTTGTCGAGCTCTTAAAGGCATATCATGTGATCTTTTCCAGGGGCGCCCTCTATTCATGATTTTTTTTAGAAGGTAGATTTTATTGCAGATTTACATTTCTGATTATAAATTATACATATTATTCTGAGTAACAGAGCGATGCGATTCCTAATTAATTCAAAATCATGGTTTAAAGAGGTGAAAATAAACTGTCCAGCTAGCAGAACAGTTTTTTCACTCTATATTCTCTCTAAAACCATGATTTTGAAGTAATTAGGAATCGCAGCGCTGTAACTCATGTATGATTTATGACCAGAAATGTAAATCTACTTTCTAAAAACAATCATGAATAGAGGGCACTCACTGGAAAAGATCACATAATATGCCTTTAAGTTTTAGAAATAAGAAAAAATAACACTAATTACTAATGTATTCATTGATGAAAACTACAACCTAAGAGCTCCAATGATGAACGCACTATAAAGCCATGATTGTGTGCATATGTCTATGGGAACTGAGGCAAATTAGAGACGAGAATTAGGGCATTTTGCAAAAACGCAATGCATTGTGGTGGTGTCTTTAAAATCTTCTATGGACACATGTGAACCTACCCATTGCTGGTGTGCTAATTTCCAGAGGTTGAGTTAATGGCATATCAGCAGTTATGGCAGTCAATGTATCAGCTATTTGCTGTAGAAAATCTTCAACAGATGATGTAACATTGTGTTTATTTCTGTCAGGATCCTGAACTGACTCTATAGCATCACTGACGTTTGCCGCAAGAACCTGGAATATATTATGAAGGGTATCAGTTAATATTAGGCACATTCAAAAACATAAAACTATTTAAACAAGTAGATGAGAAATAATATTAGATAGTAAGTCTGTAGTGAATAGACCATAACTATGGATCGGATCATTTCATTATAACATACTTGATACAAACACGTACATCTGAAGAATGTTGCTACCTCACTTACTACCGAAGATTGTAAACTGTGCAAGATTAAAGAATCGGGTATTGTAAGCTACAATCATAGAAAAAAGGTGTTCGAACACTGACCCTAATTGCCATGCTTATTTGCACGCTATTTGAGTCACGTGAAAATCAAAACTTGTTTCTGATAGCCTCAAGTATCCCCTTACTCATATCCCTCCCCCTTCCCCACCGATCAATGTTGCGAGGCCCTGTGCTAATGGTGGGAAAATTGTGGGATTCAACATTGATCAGGGGGGAAGGGGGAACACTTTACATTACACATACAAATGTTCGAACACTTTTTTCTAACATTGTAGCTGCGCATAGAGATACCAGGGCTCAGACATATACTCATGGTGCATACATTTCATTGTGCGTAATCATATCAATTGTGAGATTTTGAACTTCGAAAGTGTTCAATTGAGGTATAATGCAGCAAATACATTTCTCCAAAAGATCTGTATTAATCGTATCACCATACAATGAACCGATTTAAAGGTTTAACCTCTCGTGGCGAGAAATATTCGGTTTTTATCTATCCGCGGGCAAAAGTAATCCAAGCGTAAGTTCGAGATTTTGGCATACGCAAACGTCACGCATACAATTGACACTGCGATATTGCGCGCCATGCGAGAGTTTTGCACGCGGCACTCTTCTGAATTCATTCGCTGCTGAAAACAGGTTTCGCCAATTTGGAACTGACTGAACTATAGGATCTTATAGGACCTTATTCAAGATTTGGAAGTCACAGTCCTGGGTCACATGATCGTTGAAGGGAGTGGGTGACTGATGAGAGACAATCCAAACCATTGACTCCCGTGAGGGGGTACTCGGATTTGGTTTGGTCGGGAGTGTGCGGCTAGAGATTCGACACCGCTACAAATTTCTAAGGGTGATTTTAGACCCAATTTACGCAAATTATCGGGAAAATACACCAAATGTTTGCAAATTTTCGCGAAAATAGACTAATTTATAAAAGGTGGGGCAATTTTACGGATTTTCCAGCACAAGATCATACCCCATGTTTAGGGATTTTAGACACATCTCCGTATACTGTGTTAAGGTGGGATTTCTTATATTAATCCTTTCTTAATCCTATAATTTCTTGTTTGAACCAATCACAAAGCAAGAAACTGAAATACTCGGAGTGCATTAACAGTGTCTAATGCACTCCGCGTGTGCGCCGTTCAATGCGCGTGACAATGCGCGCTTCACGCGCTCTGTTTTGATTTGTTGTTCAGACATCGCGAATTCGCCGATTTTCACTGCAGGTGTTAGCAAACTTGTTAACATGTTTTTAACATTTTGCTCAAATTGTGAATTTTGATTTGTTATAGTGCCGAAAGATTAGAAAAATCAATGCACTTGCGCAAACGTAGATATGCTGACAATAAAGCACTCCCCATACAGGGTCGTACCATTATTCACACCTCAACATTATCGCGCGTGCATTGACTTGTCTAATTTCTCTCGCAACAACACATACGCATTTATTGACCTATCCTTATATGACGTATTTAATGTTATCTCAGTAATCTAATTTTAATTATATGGTTCTTACCGCTACAAATTGTTCTCGTGCTTTGCCTTGTCCGGCAAGATCAGGTCTGCACTCGAGGATGCGAAGGATCTCTTTTAGAGACTCGCTTTCTGCGCTTTCCACAGAGTCATACTGGACACAGTCTAGACGAAGTTCTGTTGATATTTATAAAAGAAAACGATCAGTGAAATTATAGGTGATGTTTTTCAGGGCACCGACATTCTGCTCTGTTCCATATGAATTATTTATCAATAATAGTGGTAACCACCCGATTAATTTTGTAAAGAAAAGATAAAGTCTACCTTTACAGCTATGTCCGTCGCCACCATAACCATCATTACAGTCACATGAGTAGTAACCTATTGCGTTAGTGCATGATGCGTTGAAATGGCAGTTATAGAAGCCTAACATACATTCGTTGATGTCTATAAAATAAGCAATACAAGATACAAAATGTCCAGTTTATATTATAAACCCCATACAAAATGAAACTAGACATTAGTTTATATTTAAAACCCCATAGCTAAAAATGACTTGATTAACTCGTCATGGAGATGAGTAATACAATATTGTTATTTTAACATTATCATATCGTTTGACCTCTTAATGACCTTTGAGCTGGAGGTCATGATTGACGTTTTTTCTCGTCTGGTCAAAGGACATAATGCATGAATGCTAAAATTCGAATTGAATAGCCCGCCTAAAGTATCCCGTGCATTCAGTCAATAAAGCTCCGATCAATATTCCTTGTGCATGCAATTAATGCATTAATGCGTAATCATAAAAAAATTATATAAATGACCACATAAATGATTCAATGACGCCTACCTGCTAGTATTTTTCGAAATCGATAATTGAAGTACATTGTATTAACTGAAAAGTACCCAATTAATTAAAAAAGGAACCCAATTGTGAAACTTCCATGATTTGCTTAATATTGTAAGGATGACTGAGTTTTAAAGGTATCATTAATTTCATCTATTGTAAAGCTGGCGTATGTGTATACATGTACATTCTTAGTAAATGTGAGTATAATACCAGGACCAGGCTGAATTGCAATGTGTGTACATAAGTTATTCTAACACAAGATTTGGTTTTCCAAGTTGATTCCACCTTTTTATTGAGTTTCACAAGTCACTTCTCTTGTTGTAGGATTGCCGTGATTGTGATTGTTGCTCACGTGGCATGACGCTTCTGATGATGCTATGTCAGAGGACATGCGCCTCGGAATAAGTATGACGCCAACACTTTGCAGGTTTTCTTGCTTGATAAATAAACAGATGTTAACAAATGTTACATTACCGACCCACCTGAGCAGTTGTTTCGACCATCCCCATCATATCCAGGTTTGCAATTACACGTGTAAAATCCGATGGTATTGTTACATGCTGCATTGGTGTGGCAGTCATCCGTGCCTTTCGCACATTCGTCAATATCTAGAATATAAAACACGTATTTATTGTAATAACGACCGAAGATTACATGAAATCTTCCATTATGGCCCAAATGAATTGGAACACTCTGCAGCAAAAGTGACACTCATCCCTATTGAAAAGCACGATTCTGACCATTCTAAACAGTAATGCAAATCTCTTTCTATAGGATGATTGTCACTTTTGAAACTGGACCCACGCCCATTGAAATGACAATAACTCCGCTCCGCAACATCGTATCTCATCGATCGAGGTGTCAAAATACGCAGAACAAAATTATGCACTTGGTTATTTGCTTCGTTTAATGCATACCTTTTCGAGCCGTTATATATTGGATCATTTCTAAGTGTTTCGATACTTTTTGTGAGCAGTTTAGATCTTTGACGAAAAGAATGAAGCATTTGCTTGTCCTAATCCTATACTCCACATGATATTCTGTTATCCTCCCATCATCACTGGGTTGGAACATTTGGTGACCCTACTTGAACTGACCCATGACCCAGAGACCCAGTGACCCAACATTGACCCAACACCAAACCTAGGAGAGAAGGGTTGAATTTGATGATAGTGTAGCGGAGGGAGGTAGTCACCAGTCATCCAACACCAAGGGCCAGTAGTTTGCACTACTTTCCCGAAAGAAACCTCTAGAATTGATTCGGGTGACGGTGTGTTGATCAGATAAGTAGTTAAAACTCTCGCATGTTTGGTAGTACGATAAACCTAAACAAACATTCGGTAGGTATTTTTAGTTATCCGACTTGGTTAAAAATGAATCAATCAAAAAAGAGTATACCCTTATAAATATGTATGAGGTGTAATAATAACAATTACTACTACATTCAAAGACATAGATCACGTGAATAATTCACATGATGAACCCCATATCAAAATGTATGTAATCAACAGAAAAACAATACACCCTAATACTGGATTCGAGATTAGGCACTTCTTCTGCGATACAACTAGGCGTGGAAATTGTCTGGAAAGTAACTTTACATTAAACTATAACTAGCGCACCTGTGCAGGTATCAGTACCATCTCCATCGTATCCTGAGTTGCAAGTACACACGAATAAACCAACGGTATTGTTACATGTAGCATCGGTGTGGCAGTCGTCAGCACCAGTAGAACATTCGTCAATATCTAAAATATAAAAATCCAAAATCGTCATTTGATTAGGTTTTATTTAATATTAAAGGCACGCACTCTTAATCGAACCAATCACAAAGCAGGAAACTAAACTCCGCATGCCCGCCTGACGTTTCGCGCTCCACGAGCTTTGTTTTGATTCGTTATTCATAGAGCACTAGTTCGCAAACTTTTATTGCGGATGTTAGCAACTTTTTTGTTCGTTAATAAATAGATTACAAGTATGCATACAATTGTATTGGTCAATAATACAAACGTATCTTGCTTTTAGAAAAAGTCGAGGAATCGGTGAACTCGCACCAAATGTTGATATGCTCACAATAGCACTCCCCCACGGGGTCGTGCCATTATTCATATATCTACATCAGCGCGCGTTCATTGATGATTTTTCTTCGCATTGATTGACCTATACATTACTAACACACCCCCATACCTAACTGATATCAAATAATTTTAACGCGGACTCGCCCGTCATAACACACATTGAAATGCTACATTTGTAATTTGGTTAAAGCTTCAAAGAAAATAATTATCCCTGACGTCCAAGCGGTTGTTCAGAGATACAACCTTACTATCAGGGGGAATGCATGAGAGGTACTCCACAAGTTTTTTTATCGCCTATATACACCTCCATAATGACGTAATGAGTCGAGACCAGGAAGCACGGGCTACCAGTGTAGACTTATGTAGCAATACCCAGTTCAATCAATCAATCAATCAATCACTGAAATATATATATAGCGCCAGAACCAAGAAACTTGTACTAAGGCGATTTGGCACAATGTAATACAAAGAAAACTACTTTACAGAACATGTTCAAAAAGATCACGAGCTAAGTGTTGACATTCCCTAAACATGCCAAGCCAAACAGTTGTACCCAATACATCCACACCACCACACATGTATAGAGAACTCTGTTCCTCTCCTCTCATTTTTAAATATTACACCACCCTCAACACGGCGACATACATTGAAATATTGTCTGGATTACCGAATTACCCCTTTCCATGAATCAATACGAGTTATTAAACTAAACGCACCTGTGCAGTTATCACGACCATCTCCATATCCTGGGTTACACATGCACGTGAATGATCCAATGGTATTGGTACACGCAGCATTAGTGTGACAGTCGTCAGCACCAGTCGCACATTCGTCAAGATCTAGATTTTTAAAAAGGAATGCAATCAAATACGTAATGCACCAATGACGCACCTCTCCCGGGGTCATATACGCTACTGGCACCCAATCGCCATTTTAGAATGAAAGCGAGGCTCTCCCCTCAGAGCGCGCACGAACAACCGCGTCACGCGATGCACAAACCTGCGTGAAACCACGAAGCAGTGTGGCGTGATAGTGCGTGGTGAGGGGAGAGCCTCGCTTTCAATGGTTCCATCTGTACCGTGCAAGTAGCGTATAGTGCGTCACACAATATTTCGAGGGTGCATTCAGGGTTCTAGCCAGGACCATTTTAGTGCCGAGTAAATTTACTGACGGCGAACGGAGAAAGTGTAGCGAACGAAGTGTAGCGAACGAAGTGCAGTGGATAATGGCATGGAATCCAGAGGCCTTCTTAATGCCTTCTTGATGTTTTTTAAAGCACTTTGAGGGTTCCTGCCACATAATTTCTTGTTTTATGAGGTATTTTAATGATTTTATCCACAAATTGTTAAAGAAATCAACCAAGAAAAAAAGAGAAGCTAGAACCCTGGGTGTATTACATAATGACGGATACTGGACGCCGATAGAACAAAGGTTTTCTAGTAAAACGCGATCAAAGATTATTCCGATTTGTAATCAATCAAAGAAAGACAATGACAATTTGAATCATTTGAAACTTAAGGATTGTGAAAAAACTAATATCCTAAGTAGCTTGAAACATCTAAACTAACTAGCTCACCTGTGCAGCTATCAGTACCATCTCCATCGTATCCTGAGTTGCAGATACACACGAATGATCCAACGGTATTGTTACATGTAGCATCGGTGTGGCAGTTGTCAGCACCAATCGCACATTCGTCAATATCTAGAATATAATAGATATCCAATATATGTATTTGGTTAGGCTTTAGAATAACGAATGCATCTACATCCAATCGCTGCAGCCAATCAATTTTAACATATTATACCCAGCAAATCTCAAAACGCATTCTTTTCGATACAACGAAAAAGACTAAGCCGGGTAAGTAAATAAAACACGCCGGGATATTCATTCTTTTTGTAGACTCTTCCTATTTTTGTTTTCTTAAACGTTATCACCATTCCACATATGATCGACGGTCCCAGTTGTTCAGTAATTTTGATTTCGCAAAGCACTCGCCTTTATAGTGCGTAAAAAACAAGAAAATCGGATTTTCGGGCCGCTTCACACTAGATCTAGGTAAAGATCCCAGCCGGCCGAGCGTAGCTGACGAGTAGAACGGGGCATTGGGCAGATCCACTACTACGTATGTTCACATATTCGGGGTATTGGGTAGGCACGATACCAGTGCTACTTCACACGTGTGGTCAAGACTTCGCCCAAGAATAATTCCTGACTTTTTACATTTCTGATTACAATCGTGAAGGTTTTTTACGTCGATTTTCTTTTTAATAAAAGAAAATCTAAGACCTATGGCGAGAATCTGGTCAAAATATTCACATTTGAAGCAGCAATCAAACTTTTTTAGGGACTTAAGTACCTTGCACGCTGACCCGCGGAAGGTTATGGTGGTGTGTACCCTTAGAAGAGGACTGAAATTTGAAAATTATTAGGTTTTTTATAAGCATATCCTGAAAATAGCAGTTCAAATTATTCATTACTTTTCTAGTAAGAGTTATTTTCTAGAGGCTATGCAATAGAAGTCGGGTGATCACGACTTTTGCGTTTTGGCTGCATGCGCGCACCATGCGTTGGTTTTGTCCGACTAAGTAAAGTTTACCACTTCACCGCCCTTCCCCTCCCTCGGTCTCCCCCGCCCCCACCCCACCCCACCCCGCACACACCGCACCCTAGGGCCTGAGAAAAAATAAAATAATAATTCGATCTCGGGCGCGATTTTCAGTTGCTTTAATCGTAAGCCTAATTTATCATTCGCCGCGTGGCGACTATACATTTGGTTTGGCGCCTCAGACTATTATTCCGTGGCGGGCAAAGGATCATTTATTGTTTATATACATGATATATGATCATATGAAAAGAAGATGACGGTTACCATCAAAAATGCTCTTAGAAGAGGACTGAAATTTTCTGCACGCTACATTTACGATCGCTAAGATATGATATTAACCTTAACCCCGGTTTAGAGTTTTTGACCGGGAAAAAACACCAATTAAATCTCCGGGAACCTGCCGGGATTCGATCCGGGGACATTCGGTTCTCAAGCCCCAAGTCCCAACCACTAAGCCACGGCCCTCAGCTACTCGTTCGCACAGTATACTGCCGGCGGCGCATGCGCTTGGAGAGAGACTTAGGATTGGCATTTTTTAACATTCAGGGGGTAAGGGTTAATAGAATGCAAACAAAAATGGTACCATAACCCTAACCCCGGTTTAGGGTTTTTAACCGGGATTACAATTTTTGAGGAAAAAAACACCAATTAAAACTCCGGGAACCAGCCGGGATTCGATCCGGGGACATTCGGTTCTCAAGCCCCAAGTCCCAACCACTAAGCCACGCCCTCATCAGCTACTCGTTCGCGCAGTATACTGCGCTCACTATATAGGTTCGGTTAACTACGTAATCGAAAACCGGCGCGGCATGCGCTTGGAGAGGGACTTAGGATTGGCACTTTTTAGCATTCAGGGGGGCATAGCACACGCTTTTTTGGGATTATGTTGTTGTTGTATATAAAGAGCAAATGTGAACAATAGCCCAACAGACATTAACACAGTTATTGGACTGGGTGATTAAAAATCAAACTGGTAACTCTCTACAGAGAGCTCTGATGGGCCAATAAATTGGTTCTCTGTAACTCAGAAAATAATTAAAATACAAGTAAACACAATTGGGTTGGTAAAAAAGCCAATGAAAGTGGCGTGGGACAGGAATAAGATAAAAGATTCGTAAGTGTTATGTTGAAAACATACTAAGGTCGCTTCGCGATTCGGGTCGCTCTTATGACGAGATAATAGGTTTTTATAAATGCATTGAAAGAAGAGGGCGGAAGATTCTCACTGTATAATAATGGGCGAAACTGGAACAAAATTATGTACCATTATCGTTCAATACTGGGACAAATTACACTGGTAGCATGTGTACTAGTACCACCCGATACTTGAACATAAAAACGTTCCCGTATCGCTAGATACTGGAACACAATTGGTGTCCCAGTATCGACCGATACTGGAACATTAGAAATGTACCAGTATCGAGCGACGTTCCAGTATTGTACGATACTGGTATACTAGTATCTGGGACCTAAAGTACACCTTTTCCAAATTTTGTTTTAAAAAAATCTTAAACATCTCTTAGTACACCTTTGATATACCACCGTCAAAACGGCGACCTGGACGTCGAAATTGTTCAAAAAAGTAAGTTAATCCTCTAAAACTTTCATTTTTTGACATTGACCTTTTCAATGTATCTATACAAATTAATAAACTAAACGCACCTGTGCAGTTATCACGACCATCTCCATCATATCCTGGGTTACACATGCATGTGAATGATCCAATGGTATTGGAACACGTAGCATTAGTGTGGCAGTCGTCAGCACCAGTCGCACATTCGTCAAGATCTACACCTAGCACATAAAGTCCCTGACCAGGTGCTTTAAGGTTCGCTAATTCAAAATATATAATCGGTACAAAAAATCTGAGATATACATTATATGAGCAAATTTCTTTTCCGCAGTTTGATACCTCATTCAACAAAATCGAATGGATACTTTTAAAGTTATGGCGATTTCAATGACCGCGCATGCAACAAAAAAAGTTGCATTAGGTATAGGAATCATTGATTTGTGTGTGATTACTGTCATAACTGTGTGCTATCTGAACGAGACAGATGAATGGGTCTGGAGTGATAACCGCAATGTGCGGGACAAAGGGTGTATCTGGCTGTGAAGAATACAAGTCTTAGCTGATTAGCTGTGAGTTTTTTTCAGTGCGTAATCACAAACAAATCAATGATTTCCTATACCTATACCTTTTTCTGTTGCATGCGCGGTCATTGAAATCGCCATAACTTTAAAAGTATCCATTCGATTTTGTTGAATGAGGTATCAAACTGCGGAGATGAACTTTACGAAGGAGTCTGACCTTTTAATGTGCTCGGGGATAGCTCTTCCGATGCACGGGGCCACCATTTCTACGTGACATCCGAACCACGAGGCAATTGAGACTAAGTACTTTGCCCAAGGATACAAACATGTTGGCGGTAGCGGGGCTAGAACTCACAACCTTTGTATTGTGAGACCTGCATGCTATCCACTAGACCACACATGCTCTTGTTCTACATAACTACGCAATTTTGGCTCGATAAACTTGTTTCTAACAAATAATGCACCGTGAATGTTGTAAGGGTATCATAATATAGTCAAGGTTTTAACATAGCGGACATTTCGAGATTAGAATTACCCTTATTGAATTCACCTGGTATAAATTGTATGAGGATTGTTTGATATTGCGTAGGGTATTTAATGTAGTGTCTGTTTGACAACACCACTGTACACAAGTGAATATGGCCAATATTTCCACTGTAAACAAAGTGTCCCTAGAGCTGAAATCATAACCTTGAGCGTACAACAAATGTTATTGCATGGTGATTTACTTACCTGAATCAATGCCTGAATAGGTAGCCTGGTAAGCGTAAGCAATGCCTGCACCTACCCCCATCATGTAGACAGAGACGGTGAATGTCGCAAACTGATTCGTATTTACAACACTATGTACACCTGGTGTCACTTCACCTCGGATACAACACATGGATTCGTCTTCAGTAGTTAGCTTAGCCCAATTTGACATAGAGGTCGTATCATCGAATACCAGGCTGTCAACATCACTGCAGTTTGTAATGACGTTTATGGAATGGAATTGGAGATTTGATGTATATGTCGTTTCGAAGACTGGAAAGGTAACGTTGTTATTATAGTACGAATATAACGGGGACACAGCTATCATTGCAGGATCGCCACGAGAATCACAAGCATAAAACCCCTTTATGTATTTGACAACCAATACTGGATAGTTCGATTGAATCGTAACCATCGTCTCCGTCGCGACATCCGCTTCATAATACTGTCCTCCTCCTTGAAGTTCCACGATCCCGATATTAGATATGGACAGTGTCGTGGTCTGGTTACTGGAAATAACACGATATATGTATCCACATGATTTTGTCATGATTGGAGCTAACACAAATCTTTGTCCCCATGTGTCAACAGGTGGAACATTAACGAGTAAACCATCGGGACAGCATACACCTTCAGGTACCTGGGTGTATATTCCACTAGTTACAGATATGTGTTTGTTAGATTTAATGTATGTCCCAGTCAAGTCCTCCAAGTTATCTCCATTGAATCGAAAAGTCTGGAATTTGTCAATATTAATACTTTGAGCTTTACCAGCTTTTGTTACGAAGTCGACAGATGTCTCGTCACCAAGTGCAGTGATTGTGACAAATGGTGGATAGCTCACAGATGATGCAAGATAAGATGGGATGCTGTACTCCATGCCTAATTTGGAGTTTTCCCAGATTGCGAACCCGTCATGATCAGAGTAATCATTATCGAATGCATGTATGTTAACTGCATAGGAGGAGATTACAATAATGGTCTTGTCATCATACAAACCGGCATCTTTAACGAGGGCAGTATAGGGCAATGTGATGTCAGCGTTGTTATATCTCGTAATCGTCGTATTCACCTCAAATCCCAAACCTGGAATTCTAAGTGTGGTGAGGACTGGGTTCAACGATGACGTAGTGATTAGAACACGTGGTGGATAATTGGATCCGTAATCAAAGGTCACAGGAATAGCAAACACGTGCATTTGTTTGTCTGACTCAGCATACAGAACTGAAATTAAATTAAAACAATGTTTGAACATAAGATTTATTATTAGCATTTGATGACTCAGTTAACAGCAAGAACTGTCCTAAAAATGAAAACTGGGTTAATATTAGGTAAATGAAAGTGAGTACTTACGAATTGTTCCCTTTTTGTTTACCTATGTTTGACCTTCATTTAATTATGTATTACCCTTTTTTGTTCGTAAACCGAAATAAATAAATAAATACGTACATAAATGAATGATAATAAATAAATAAACCAAACTGAATAGGTGAATGAATGAATAGGTGAATAAATGAATAGGTGAATAGGTGAATAGGTGAATAGATGAATAGGTGAATAAATAAATGAATAACTTATAGGAGCTTGTATCAAATCTAATCAAATATAAAATTGACATGATCGGGATACAGGAACACCGCATTGTCCATGATGACCCAGTGAAATATGAGATCATTTTGGGCAGAACACTGATCACTACCTCAGCAACAAGAAATAAAGCAGGTGCAGCTGTAGGTGGAGTCGGGATACTACTCAACAACACAGCACTCCGATCATTAGCGAGTATTAAACCACATTCTGATCGTACACTCATAGTTAACTTCCATGGTAACCCAGCAACAACTGTGGTGACCTACTGCCCTACAAATGTGGCGGAAGAGGACATCATAGAAGAGCACTACAACAGTCTAAAGGGGGCAATTGACTCCATTCCAGCACACAACATCTTGCTTGTTGTTGGCGACTACAATGCCAGACTTGGAAAGGATGACGCCAAATTTTCATACCATGATGATACAAACAGAAATGGAGAGTATCTAGCAGAACTAGCTAAAGAGAAAGATCTAATAGTAGCAAATACCTACTTTCGCAAGAAAAAAGGCAAGCTGTGGACATATGTCAGCCCAGGCGGCAACAAACTACAGCTGGACTACATCCTTGTCAGGCGGAAATGGCGAAACAGTGTTCAAAATTCTGAAGCATACAACACCTTTGCTAGTGTGGGATCTGACCATAGAATAGTCTCTGCTAGCATCCGACTAAGCCTCAGGAAGAGTAAGATCATCAAACGGAAAAAGCAGTACGATTGGAATCTATTGACAACTGATCAAGATCTACAAGCTAAATACAGTATAGAGGTGCGCAATAGGTTTCAGCCCCTTCAGGATGACGTAGAAACTGCAACTGAGAAATACACAAGGTTCATTACAGCCACTCAAGAAGCTGCAGAGGAAGTCATTCCTGTGAGGAAGAAAGAGAAAAGAAACTACTTCTCAAAAGACGCCCAGGTTATCGGGGCGAGAACAAAAATTGATGAAGCTTACGCAAAATATCAACTAGACACTAGCAATGAGAATAATAGCAGAGATTATAAGGATGCTAAGAAGAGCCTAGGGGAGGCTTATGATCAAGTGAAAGAGAAAGACCTTACCAATAAGCTAAGAGAGGTAGAAAATGCTCACATAAACAGCAAGCATGGTAAGAGTTGGAAACTGATAAACCAAATATCAGGAAGACTGACAACAAGAAAGGGGCAAATCAAAGGGTCCACGCAAAAGGAGAGATTAAACAACTGGTACACTCACTTCAAAAATCTACTTGGGAGCCCACCACATATAAGTAATGAGGATGAGGAAATTGCTCCAATACTATCAGATCTCAACATTAAAGTAGGAACCTTTGACTTGGAGGAATATGAGAAGGCTAAGAAGGCACTAGTAGAGGGGAAAAGCTGTGGGGAAGATGGTATTACACCTGAAATGCTCAAAAGATGTGATTTGGATAACATCATTCTCGACTTCTGCAATGATGCCTTGTTGAACGGGGAAAAGCCAGAACAGTGGTCCATTCTCAACATAGTACCAATACCGAAATCAGGTGATCTCAGCTTGGGGGGTAACTACCGTGGAATAAGCCTGAGTTCAATTGTTGCCAAGCTATACAACAAGATGATACTCAACAGAATTAGACCGGAGCTCGACGTCCACCTAAGAGCTAATCAAAATGGCTTCAGAGTAGGACGTACCACTGTAGGTCATATACTTGCCCTTCGAAGAATTATTGAGGGAATAAGATCAAATCACCTGCCAGCCATCATAACCTTTATCGAATTCAAGAAAGCGTTTGACACAATACATAGGGGACGAATGCTGCAAATATTGAAAGCCTATGGTGTACCTGATCAGCTTACAAATGCGATAGCAGACATATACAAAGACACCAAGGCAAAGGTCATATCACCAGATGGAGAAACAGAAGTGTTTGAGATACTGGCTGGAGTATTACAAGGAGACACCCTGGCTCCATATCTTTTTGTCATTGTTCTTGACTATGCCCTAAGAGAGGCCATAGATGGCAGAGAAGAAGAGCTAGGATTCCACCTAACAAAAAGAAGCAGCAGAAGAATAGGACCAACCGTAGTAACAGACTTAGACTTTGCTGATGACATTGCACTGTTGTCTGAGGAAGTGTCTCAAGCGCAATCACTACTCAATAGAGTGGAGACTTCAGTGGGAAGAGTTGGGCTCAAAATGAACGCTGCAAAGACGAAGTACATGTCCTTCAACCAGACGCAAGTACCTGTAATTACCACAAGTGAAGGCATGCGCCTTGATAAAGTGGAAGACTTCAAATACCTTGGAGCCTGGATGAACAACACTGAAAAGGACATCAAAACACGCAAAGCAGCTGCATGGAGAGCTTGTGGCAAACTTAGTCAGCTATGGAAGGCTAAATCATTATCCAGAAAGCTCAAAGAAAGACTGTTCATAGCTACAGTAGAATCCGTCCTCCTTTATGGATGTGAGGCATGGACAGTCACCCCAAAGCTTGGTAAACAACTGGATGGATGCTACACTAGGATGCTAAGATCTGTGTTCAACATCAACTGGAGTCAGCATGTGACAAATAAGGACCTGTATGGGGACATGCCAAAAGTCTCGGACAAGATCAGAGAGCGCAGAGCAAGATTTGCTGGACACTGCTTCAGAGGGTCCAAGGAGCTTGTACACAAACTTATACATTGGATCCTAAAGCACGGAGCAAGAAAGCGTGGTAGACCAGCCCTGACCTACATTGACATACTCAAACGTGATACAGGACTGCAGGTGGAAGAAATCAAGACAGCTATGTTGGATAGGAAGATCTGGAGAGGCATTGTGGTTCGGAAAAACCATCCGCCCTAAGTCAAGTAAGTCAAGTAAGTCAATAACTTATAAATTAATAAATTAATAAAATAATAAAATAATAAATTAATGAATTAATGAATTAACAAATTAATAAATTAATGAATTAACAAATTAATAAATTAATAAATTAATAAATTAATAAATTAATAAAGTAATAAATTATAAAGTAATAAATTATAAATTAATAAATTATTATATTAATATATTAATAAATTAATAAATTTAAAAATTAAAAAAATTAATAAATTAATAAATTAATAGATAAATAAATTAATAAATCAATAAGTGAATAAACGAATAAATTAATAAATGAGGCATACACACAGCAACTAGGTTTAATTTCTGTTATGATATTACTCCACATAACGGCAAGCCACCCCTCGGTTTAGACGTTTAAGTGACACAAACAATCAATGAATATCAACATTTCCACATCAAGTATAATTCAAATCAAGCAAAATTGGCTTGCACATTGTTACTGGTAATCCTAATAATAATATGAGTGATCCTGTTTGGGGAAATGTTGAAGTGCAAATTCATCACGACTCTCACTCAACTACACCTCCCCCCCCCCCCCCCCCCCTCCCCCACCCCCCACACCACCACCCACCACCCCTTTAAATATCGGGTCTATCAAGATTAAAGAAAATCCCGTATAAGAAAACTTTAAGGAAGTAAAATCGTTTGTTTGCAAGCCCTTGCTCAGACGGTATACTGGAAAACCATCTGTCTCAAAATCACTAATATTCAGCATGGTCATGAACATGAGCAATGGTAACACGTATCTATTTAGGGAGCGTTCATAAATACTTTGTAGGGGGGGTGCTGGATAATTTTTGAGGTGGGTCCAAAAAGTGTTGATACTCTGCAAAGGGAGGAGTGGGGGGGGGGGGGGGGGGGGGTCAAACAAGTTTTGAAAACCCCTAAAGAGGCCTGCTTACCTATGCACAGTATTTGTTCATAGTTTTCAGTAAAATGTAACAATGCAAACATGTCGTGTTGGCATTCAAATATAGAGAGGGATCTCCATCTGTACAGGTGGGTGACGGAGCAGGTGCGGCAGCCAGCAGCCATACCTGTCCACAGTGTGGGAGGGGGGGGGGGGGGGGGGGGGGGGGGGGTGGCAAGTCTGAACTATACGGACACGTGTGTAGCGATTCTCTATGTTAAAGGTATATTATGTGATCTTTTCCAGGAGACGCCCTCACTCCTCAAACAAAATTGGAAGCAATTTTCTTGCGGATTTACATTTCTGATCATAATTCAGAAATATATTCCAAGTTACAGAGCGATACGATTTAGCAATTACCACAATTTTAGAGTGAATTTAGAGTAAATAAATAAACATTTTCAATCTAAAACATAAATTTGAGTAATTACCCAGATAACATAACAATATTGGCCCAATATTGGCCCAATATTGATTTTTCATTGCCCAATATTGGCTTACAATATTGGCATACTGTTATTTGGCCATTGGCCCAAGCTTGGCCCAATATTGGAACTCGCCAATGAGTGCCAATATTGGGCCAATACTGGGCCAATATAACATAACAATATTGGCCCAATATTGATTTTTCATTTGCCCAATATTGGCATAATATTATTTGGCCATTGGCCCAAGCTTGGCCGAATATTGGCACTCGCCAATGAGGGCCAATATTGGGCCAATATTTGGCGATCTTGGAGAAATGTTAGGTAGGAAGCCAGGTGGCCAGGACCAATTTGGAGAAGGGCAAGCCTAGGACAAGGGAACAAATCTTCAAGGACAGGACAAGGCTCAAGATCCTAGCCAAAAGGCGGGAAGCGATAACTCTTAACCGGCCGCCTTTTTTAGACCACGTCATAATTTGAATATCAAATCAATGGTGTTATTTCCGCCCCTGGTATATTGCGCCCATTATTGGACCACTATTGGTTGCCACATGATGCCAATTGAAGAGCGCCAATGTAAAACCATATTGGTCCAATATTGGTGACCAAGAGAGTACCAACCGTGCCAATGGCATGGCACTCACTTGGTCACCAATATTGGTCCAATATTGATTGCCAACATGATGCCAATTGACGAGCGCCAATGTAAAACCAATATTGTCCAATATTTGTAGCCAACATGATGATGATGCCAATTAACGAGCGCCAATGTAAAACCAATATTGGTCCAATATTGGTGACCAAGAGAGTGCCAATGGCATTGGCACTCAATTGGTGACCAATATTGGTTGCCAACATGATGCCAATTAACTAGCGCCAATGTAAAGCCAATATTGGTCCAATATTGGTGACCAATAAAATGCCAATGCCAATATTGCCAATGGGGAACCAATATTGGCCCAATATTGGTCAACAAGATAATGCCAATGCCAATATTGCCAATATAGGGCCAATATAGGGCCAATATATGTATGTTGTCTGGGTAGGAACCGTATCGCCCTGTAACTTGGAATGTATTTACGATTTATGATCAGAAATGTAAATCTGCAAGAAAATCTTCTTTTTTTTCTCGAAGATTGAGGGCGTTTCCTGGAAAAAACCCCGCATAATATACCTTTAAATGTAAGTCCATCTCCAAGGTTCCGAGTCCAAGTCCATCGGGCTGTCCAAAATTCCAAGTTCAGTAAAAAACAGTGGTACTATGGATTTTCCAAAGGGTGGTGGTTAGGGGAGCCCCCCCCCCCCCACCCCCCACCACCCCACACACACCCCCACACACACACACCCCCACCCACCACCTACCACCTTTTACTCTTTCAGGGGGAATTACACCAATTCAGAGAAGTTTAAATTTTTACTAACATCACGTTTCAAAACGCCAAATAATGGGAATTGAAACCAAATGTAGTATAAAATGCGCTATGCGCGCATGCAGGTCAAGGAATATCATCTAAAGCACATTTCTGAAAATGTTTCATGTAAATGAAAAAAAGCAGAACAGAATTGGCGCGACACACCAGTGGCGTACCCAGCTGTTGTTGTTGTGTTGTTGTTGTTGTTTTTTGGGGGGGGGGGGGGTGGGGTGGGGGTGGGGTGGGGGGGGGGGGGGTAGCGATGGATGAACTTGTCCGCATAACCGGCCGAAAAAAGCGGGTCGTTTTTACCGACGGGGTTATTTCAGGGGATGCCCTGGATATTATGTACCGGTATATATATTTCTGATAAAATTGAGAATATCCTCTAGACAAAATCACACCAATAAGGTCTTAATGTAAAATAGTATAACTATATAACTGTTTCTTGACCATGACAACAAGTCAGAGAAATGTACAGTTAAGGGGGGGGGGGGGGGGTCAAAATGTTTCGGGTCCGGTTAACAAGAACATTTATTGGTTAAAATACGTATAATGCATAGGTATATTTCCTTACCTGAAATTGAATGTTTCCCGTCATTACCCAATATCAATGAGAAAATATAATGCAGGCCAATAATAGTTTTCTGACCGGAGATTTAATGCTTCCCGTCATTACTCAAGCTATATCCCATGTTTTATACTTTTAAGGAACCATACTTTTTCATTCCACCTTGTGACCCTCCCTGTTACGCAATTTAGTATCA
>CM069451.1:31239968-31292327 GCA_035610835.1 Ophiura sarsii | reverse complement strand
ACATAAATAAATGTAGAAATAAATAAATGAGTATTTTTTTAAATACTTTCAAATAAATAGTTGAATCATTTTGTTAATAAATAATAATATAAATCGAAAATTACATTTTTAATCGAAAATAAATGAATCAATAACTAATGAATCAATACATAAAATACACGCATATTAAAAATTAAAATATTAAAAATTACTTATAAAATAAAGAAATTAAAACAAATAAACATGAGAAAACATTAATAAATAAAAAATGATTAAATAAATAAATGAATAATTATGTAGAAATTAATAATATAAAAAGTAAATAAGTAAATATAGAAATATACAAATGAATAAATTTTACATTCAATTTAAGTTTAAATATGTCATATATATTCAATTAATTTGATTAGAATTATATTCAATTTAATATGGCCAATATTCGTTAGTAAAACTATGGTTGAAGTAGAATTTATTTGTTTATTATAGAAAAAATTCCATGAAATGGAATGGGGGCGATCCAAGAGAAAGAATCATGTTTTGTAACCATTTTCTGAGCACCTGTTCATTCTGTTGCTACCAAATACCAGGATATGGTGTATGTATCTTTCAACAAAAAAAACACCCCAAATCAAAACACAACAGTCTAAAAATAGTACAGGAAACCAAGTTGATGTTTGTGCATGGAGGGGGGAGGTACCATCTGAAGAACAATCTAGGTATATATGACATCCGCAACTCATTAAAACTAAAAAATCCTCGTTTCCCATGGAAATGGAGTGATCACCAGAACATGATGTGTACAGAGTAATTTGTAGTGACAGTTCACCATATCATTATGTAATGCAGTGCTACCCAACAAGGACACATACGGTAGGTTTATTCTAAAGCAAGCACTATTTTTTCGCGGCATTTAATGTTCGTGATGCAGAAGAACCCACATTTTTCATCAAGAAAATGTTTACAAATGTACACCTTTCTAATAATGTCTAATAAGAATACTAAAAGCTTGTGAGCATGACAATTTCACCAATCCTAGCCAGTCGCGAAATATTTCATACACATAGATATTTCATGCAAACCTTGACCATGTTTATGACACAATTGACACTCTGAGCTTTTCAGTAGTATCTGAGACCACAATTGTAATGTGTACATGTATAACATCTGGACAGTTGGGAGATTTCTCTTTAGTCAAACAAGATAAGCTATTATGTCTCTCTGTGGGGAGTCTAATAACATCTCTCTGATTGAAGAATCAAGGCTAAGCAAATATAGCTTTGACTCCATCACAGACTGCAGGACTGTTAAATAAACTGCATAGGTACATGTAATTTACAAAGACTGCAAAATAATTTAGACAATTTTCCATATACTAAAAACAAAATGGCAGCCTCCATGTATATGTAGAAAGACCTAAATGTCCAAGAATATGCAATCTGATGCTATAAGGTTGGCGTTGCCCCGCCAACCAAAAATGAATGAACTTTGGGCATCGACAGTGGCGTACCCATGGCCCAGCCATGGGGGGGGGGGGGGGGGGGGGGGGGGGGGGTCGCCCCTGAAATAAACCCGTCGGTACACACTAGCTCCCGTCGGTACATTTCTGATTTTGACCATGCGATCGGTCGGTTTTGAGGATAACGTCACTCCTACGCCCCCCCCCCCCCCCCCCCCCCCCGTCGTCACGCTTGAGTGATTTCAAACATTGTTTCTATTTGGCAACTTTTATACTTTTGAAGCTAACATTTATTTTATCTCAATCTATATTGACATTGACAACCTCTCAAGAGTATTTGCATTCATTGGTGAAAGCACAGTTTTTATGTGATAACAAGTATATGATTATCTCTACTGATATAAAATCACCAACTTGATCATCCAATGTGATAATTAAATTACCAAATACAACTTCATTAGCTGATCAAAAGCGCCTAAACAATTGTAAAATAGAAACAAAATATAATCAATATATCTTTAAAAAGGGTGTGACGGACATTGAATTGAATTACGGAAAGATTAGGAACAATAGGTTATATGATCAAACGAGAAAATATATTCATTTATTTCAAAAAAGGTTTGCCAAAATCTCCGATCCTTTACACAATAAAGTTAAAGGGACATTAAGTGGTGTTGAAAAGTTTAAATGTTTAAAATTTTACTTCAGAATTCAAGATGAACATTAAAAATCGCCATTATTGTTGTTTCTTTTAACAAAAAACACAGCAAAACTTGATTAAAACAATATCATCGCTATTTATTGAAAAACGCCTCTATGCAAATATGGTTCGCGTTATGTATCACGCGTACTGCAGGGGGATACTGTCGGACGTAAAATGCTGGTCCCGCGGGACGAGCATTTTTGGAATCGACGTTTTCTTGTACAAAGAGAGCTGATTTTTCTTATCCTTATACTAGGTGTAAGTTCATACATGTAATACAATTATAAAAATAAACTAATCTCAGTTTTTATCATAATTGAGGGCGCTGCCTCCAACACATCTCTAAATTCTCTAATAAAAGATTACAATATTACAAAGTAATTTTAAAGAGAATATCATATCAGATATCATATTTTTTTCAAGATGGATAAATCAAAATAATTAATGAATTTGGCATCGATCTAAATACTGTGTTTTAGCGAGTAAACACTTTTCTAAACACATTCTTGCTATCACTTTGTAAACATGTTCAGCGAGTAAACACTTTTCTAAACACATTCTTGCTATCACTTTGTAAACATGTTCAGAGGTTAATCGTGGCTAATAGGGGAATATGGGGCAACTGGACCGTGGGGCAAGTGGTCCGAAATGAAGGATTTTGTAATTGTATGGGCATACTGCTTTCTTTTGAACAGTACGACTTTTGTTGATACTTGACATATATCCTTACCTTCTACAATCCAAAACATTTGGAACTTTAGGGTATTTACACATATGATTTTCTCCAGATCTTTGGAGCCAACTCCTTGAGTGACTGATTGAAAATTCACAGATAGTATTGGCGATATATGAAGATGGGTTTAGATCATGTTTAATGTCACTTTATATGATTGACAGATATGCAACAGTAAATATATACATGCAGTACAGTCGTCTTTAAAATTTGATGGGTGCTATATTGTAGTGTGCGCTATGTGCTTATAGGGACTATCCGAAATATTACATGTATTATTAGTTATCCCCTGCATGTTCACACAATACGATTAAAACCATAGGTTGTGGTTGAAATGACCGTAAAATGGCGTATCTAATTTGGGACATTGGTGGTTTGGATTTTCGATCAATAAATCATTATCACGGGTATTCATTTGGTAGAGTTATTAGTTTATGAATGGCAAATAACAAAGTACATCATTTTTTTATTTTATAGACACTCGTCTACTTGTAGGACCCGAACGCCTTAATATTTGCGAATTCAAAAATACTCGCTGGCTACAGAAATCTGTGTAATGGCTAAAAACAAAAATGCAATTTTGCCTTTTTTTCTGAAATGTATTGGAGTTATTGATTACTATATTATGACAACGGTGGTATGTTTTTAAAACATTTTGGCGTAAAATTTATTACGTCACAGGCGTGTTTGAATAATGTTTCATCTCGACAAAGTGCTACGTCATTTGTTGGAGCAAGTGGTCCGAAGGGGTATGGGGCAAGTGGTCCGCCTGCAAAAACTTAATCAAAATTGTAAAAATTCATTTTGAAAATTAGTTGTTTTAGTGTCAATAAAACATGACTCGGTATTGAAATGTGAATAGAATATGAAATAATTCACATTCTTTCTAGTTCTTAGACATTTTGGGGCATTTCGGGTCTAATACCACTATTCTGCTATTGAAGGATTGACAATATGACATGAAATTGCTTTAGAATGGTTTAAAACCTCGGTATTATGAATTACATTTTTATTATATTTTGAACGGTGTCTGTAAAGGTATTTGGTTATGACGAAATATCATGATTTATGTATTTGATCTACTTTAAAAGGCAGAAATGTACCTCAATCATAGCAAAAATGAATGTAAAGTCGATAATCTCGAGCTATGCGTGCATTTCTTTCGCTGGAAAATTCTTGTCGGTTCACTTTCATTTCTTACCCCCTCCCCCAATATGAAAAACCAAGCCACATCACTGGCTGCAACTCGGAGATGTAACGCTCATTCGTTTTGATGGTTCCTTCCTCAAGTGGCAGGTTTTTTTCGGTGTAGGCCTATTTTGTAACCGATTGCGCGCTTTCTGGGTTTTCCAAAATGTTTCTTGAAATTCAGCTGAAACATGTTTATTCTTTAAATGCATGGTCCTATTGCATGTAGAACAACGTTCTTTGGATGTGGTTGCTGTTACATGTCTCGTCATTCAACGTGTTCTTACTGTGCTATATCAGTGTAAAAGTTGTTCCCCCTGACCCAAAACTATCCTTGGAATTATAGTTATGGGCAGCGGTGCATTTGCCTCTGGCCCCTGCCAGAAGGCTTGCCCCCTGATGCCCCCCAAATGAAATAATGAAATTACAAACCTCTGTATACCTAAGTTTACTGAAAATAATAATCAGATGTGCCCCCCCCCCCCCTGATGACATGCCAACCCCCCCCCCCCCCCAAAAAAAAAAAAATAAAATAAATAAATAAATAAATAATTGAAGACCCTAATTACGCTACTGATATCGGGGCCTTGATACTCGTTCGGTACTAGCCATTTTGCTGCACCGGGCCTTCATTGACAAAACCCAAAACCATATTAAACTTCATCCAATGTTTAAATTTTCCTATATCCAAAATACAGTCTCATTTGATCAGACTAACAATGTGTCATCACTCATCAGCATGCGCGCGGACGGTTTGTTGAAACGCTGAGCGCGCGCGTTAGTGCAAGTGACACGCACACACCCCGACTCATCTTTGGGAAACACAATCCGGCTGGGCGTGGAAATACCATATTTGGTTAACTACGTCATTCGTTAAATTGGACATTTGGCAGGTCACCGTTTATTATAATGACCGCGCTGCGGGGGGTATCGACGTATGCCGAAGGACCCTCGCCTTCGGCTAGGGCCTGTCGGTTCTCGTGTGGGGGCGCTCTATACCTCACTGGGCGAGGGGACTTCTCGACGGACTAGGAATCCCCAGCGGGAAGAGAAAACCAATCTTAGACACAGCAGCCAAAACAGTCTTGCGAGCAAGCTACATTATCTGGCTTTGCAGAAGCACCAAGGCGTTCAGACAAGCGGAGTTGATTCCACCTCCAACCATATGCCATGAGGGAAGTGGGACGGTTGAGCGCTCACAAAACCGGTTTAACCCGCCAAAGTCTGGTCCGCAGCCCAGAGACCTCAGAGCATAAAATTATCTACATGTACACAGATGAAGATGATGAAGAAAAGCTATATTATGCAACACGGTGATTTTTCCCAATAGTCATTTTCAACGAGAATTACATCAGGAGTGCTCATCTTAATAAGGGTGAAATTACGGCTCCGAAGGTGACTACACTGGTAATCTACCAATGAATTATTCTTCTTCTCTTCTTCTTCTTCTTGATATTTAGCCAGCTTTTCATGTTACAGTGGAAGTTAGTCAATATGACAATAATGGCCCAACGGTTAATATACACAAAAAGCAGTGGATAAAATACATGATCAGGATATTTCGTCATTGCAAATACCTTAACAGACACCATTCAAAATATAATAAAGACGTAATTCATAATACCGAGGCTTTAGACCATTCTAAAGCAATTGCATGTCATATTGTAATCCTTCAATAGCAGAAATACTGGTATTAGACCCAAAATGCCCCCAAAATGTCTAAGAACTAGCAAGAATGTGAATGATTTTATATTCTATTTACATTTCAATACCGAGTCATGTTTTATTGACACTAACAACTAATTTTCAAAATGAATTTTACAATTTTGATTAAGTTTTTGCATGCGGACCAGTTGCCCCATACCCCTTTGGACCACTTGCTCCAACAAATGACTCAGCACTTTGTCGAGGTGAAACATTATTCAAACACGCCTGTGTACGTAATACATTTAAGCCAAAATGTTTTAAAACATACCACCATTTGTCATATTAATCAATAACTCCAATACATTTCAGAAAAAAGGCAAAACTGCATTTTTGTTTTTAGCCATTACACAGTTTTCTGTAGCCAGCGAGTATACCTTTGAATTTGCAATTATTACGGCGTTCGGGTCCTACAAGTAGACGACTGTCTTTAGATAAAATAAGAAATGGTGTACTTTGTTATTTAAAAATTCATAAACTTATAACTCTACTAAATGAATACCCGTGATAATGATTTAAGTTGAAGCGTTCTTTAAATGATAATATTGATCGCAAATCCAAACCATCACTGTCCCAAGTTAGCAACATTCGCCATTTTACGGTCATTATAAATGCAATATGCACTTAGCATCTTAAGTACTGCATGTGTATCTACTGTTGCATATCTATTAATCATGATCTAAACCCATCTTCATATTATATCGCCCATACTCTCTGTGAATTTTCAATAAGTCACTCAAGGAGGTGGCTTCAAAGATCTGGAGAATATCACATGTGTAAAAACCCTAAAGTTGCAAATGTTTTGTAATGTAGAAGGTAAGGAAGGATATATGTCAAGTTTCAACATTCAAAAGAAAGCAGTATGCCCATACAATTACAAAATCCTTCATTTCGGACCAGTTGCCCCATAGGACCAGTTGCCCCATATTCCCCTAATTCGTCCATAAACATGTACAATCATGCTTGTGATGTTATATTGTGCGTATCATTTGAAATATCAATGTGTATTATACAAAACCGGAACAAAAAGAATAAATTAAAATTAAAAGGAGACGTGTCCACCAGTATAGATAGGCTGTAGACTGAAATATTATGCAGTGTCGTGGTGGTGGTTTTCTTTCTTCAAACACAGAGACCTACAGATCATTTTCGGACACCCTGTATATTGCAAATTTAAAAATTGTGTATATACTGTGAAATGTAAGAATAATCACTTACATGTAGGTATTTCACATTTAGTGCTTCTATATTATTATACATGCCATACACACGAAGCCGTTTCGAACTGCCTTCACAGAATATCCATCGTACATACAACAAGTCTTATTTAGGGATCTTCCGGAGAGTCATAAGCCATTTCTGGAGATGTTAAACCTAATGTGGTCGCCGCTGGGAGAATTATATTACACGTGCTATACACACGAACCCGTTTCGAACTGCCGTCACACTTCCAACATTCATTGTCAAATACAAAAAGTCTCATAAGCCTTTTCTTGTGATGTTAAAACATCGCAAGAAAAGTCTCGGAATTTGTTCAATGGTCTTCTCTCTGTCCATCTTGAAAACACTTTCCATACGACGGTCGTCTGCAGACGACAGTTCCGAAATGTCACAAAATGTTTCAAAATATCAACATTATTGCATTCTACCATTATTTGGGATCGCCATCAGGTTTGCATTCCTGAGATAGACTTTAACAGTTTTTGATCTGGTAACATGTAAACACAGTCGCTGTGTTCTAGTAGATTGCGAGAGGGACCGGGTTCGAGACAGTGTATTTTTAAGGTCTTTAATTTATTTCACGCCAGTTTGTCCGAGTCTACATATTATTTAAAATTAATTAAGTTAAATATACAATATATGAAACCAGTTCCAACTGAAAGAATTTAGAGAACCCTTTTAGTTGAGATGAGTTCTTCCATTATGCTGTAAATTTAAAAAAAATAGCTTTTATTCTACCTCATAGCGATGATTGTCTTATAACAGACTCTTCTTGTTAGAGTTAGTAATTTCCATGCGTCGCTGATTGATCGTAAAAATGTTTGTTTAGTAATTTGAAAAAGCAATACATACAACTACTCACACTAGACTATGCCAGATTTTATTTTGTTTAACCTTTTTTCTTTTCTTTTTCGTAATATTCCTACATGTAGTCCATGCCACAATGTTCTTAATGAGGGCAGTATACGTGTTCTGTCATTCTGTCGATAATATGTACATCAACAGAGGGCTCCGTTTAGCCCACTATTAATATCAGATGATGGCGGTCACGAAAAAATCATTGTGTCAAACCCCTGGTCACCCGCTGGTATCATACGAACACACCGGCAACACGAGAAAAAACCCGTCGGGATCCGACGCCGCCGTGCTTCTTGAAAAGCCGTAAATTCGCTTATATTATTCAAATGTCATATTTAAGAGGGAAAAAAGCATTTTGTATAGTATAAATCAAGATGCCAATGTTTAACTGAGAAAACAACGTCATTTGTTACAAAAATAAAGGCAAAAGAAAAAGTGACCCCAGTGAGATTCGAACTCACGCGTCAAAATACACTTAATTATTACAAGACAACGCCTTTAATCACTTGGCCACCGAAGCAATTAACAATTATGGTGGCTAAGAATTAAAAAATACTTAATAACTTATTTAAATTGTGGTTATTTCACTAATAATCATAAAACTATAATACATATCGTCATTATGTATTATTATCAATGGCTATTCCTTTTTTGAGGTGTATAATATGAAATATAGAGCTATAACACATGACTAATGACACACAATACCGACCATGCGCAAAAACTATCATTTAACTTGTAAAAATGTAAATACAGGACACTTAGAATGGAGTTGGTTATCCAATTCCATTGGTTTTGGGGTTATTTAATTTAGTTGTACCTACAAGTAGGAATGCGCTATTTACAATTTTTCGATGGGTATTCGCGTTTACATAAAAATTGATGTAGGCAGATCGTGTCCAATATCGTCTGAGTAATATTTATGATTGCTCACCATTAGTGACCGCCCCTCCCCGAGTAAATAGTTACGAACTGACGAACTCCAAATGGAGAATGTTGGCTAATGTATGATGCTAACCAGACGACGGTGGCTACGAACGGCCGTTAATTTTGAATTTCCGTTGGTTTCAATGTAACAATGGATTTTGATTATATGACCCCATAAAATTCATCATAGGTTAGAAGAAAAATTTTCCAATCCAAAACCGTTCGGGATGGCTAATCATCCCAATTGTAAATGCTATTTTTTGAATTTAAACCGTTGTTAAGCGGTCGTCCCATTCACTTGATCAGGTAACCTCGTTCGCATATTTTAACCTGAATACTCGTGAATACGCCTATGTCCAGCGTCGTCTGATGCTAACGGTGACAAGTAAGGGCGCCCTCACTGTAAGTACTAGGCAATGTGGTGGAATTTTGGTTTCTCTCTCGTGCTCTGGGCTTGATTCGATTCATATTTTATAAATAATCAGAAGAGAGAAAGAAAAAGGAAAGAGAAAAAATGGATTACTACTCACACCAGCAAGGACAGATTTCAAAAACATTTTGAAACATTTTGTAAAAACTTCGTCTGCAGATGCCTGCCGCATGTAAAGTGTTCATTTTTTTAAAAATGATAACCATTTTGTAATTAGAGCTTCTATTTCAACGCGATGTTCGCAAAATATGCCCAATACGATATTTGTCTAAGAAATCTGCCTGTGATAAAGTGTACCCGTTTTGTTGACCACTCTGTATGCAGACGACATTCCAAAATGTTTCAAAAATGTCAGCATAATTAAATGTCATTACCATATTTGGAATCACCATGAGAAATGCATTATAATAAGAAAAAACATTCCGAGTATTGGTTCAGTAATGCTTGAGATAGGCTTCTAAAGTTGGGAAAGGGGTTTCTTAAAATCTGCTTTGAAATGGTAAACTAATGAGCCGCGTGGAAAGTATTAAAGGGGCATTAAGATATATAGTGGAGGCAGCGCCCTCAATTACAAAAATATATAATAAAAACTTGGATTTGTATATTTTTTAAATTGTATTACATGTATAAACTTACACCTATAAGGATTAAGAAAAATCAGCCCTCTTTGTACAACAAAACGTCGATTCAAAAATGCTGATCTCCGCTAGATCAGCATATTACGTCAGACAGTATGCAGTACGCGTGATAAATATCGCGAACCATATTTGCATAGAGGGCGTTTTTCAATAAATAGCGATGGTATTGTTTTAATCAAGTTTTGCTGTATTTTTGTTAGTAGAAACAACAATAATGGCAATTTTTAATGTTCATCTTAAATTCTGAAGAAAATAAAAAATAAATGAAAAATGTCAACACCACTTAATGTCCCTTTAAGGTGATAATGGTGAATATATATTATAGCTATAATATAGAGGTTTATTCACGAATGCTGTGGTTTTTATATCCGTCGGAGTGCAGCGACAGTAGGATATAGGGAGTAATATAGTGCTCCCAACGGCCACCACATCATGTTTAACATCTCAAGAAAAGGCTTATGATTCTCCAGAAGATCCCTAAACAAGACTTTTTATTTACAATAGATGTTGGAAGCGTGAAGGCAGTTCTAAACGGGTTCGTATGATTGGCACGTGTATTACTGCTCCCAACGGCGACCACATCAGGTTTAACATCTCAAGAAAAGTCTTATGATTCTCCGGAAGATCTCTAAACAAGACTGTTTGTATTTACAATGGATGTTGGAAGTGTGAAGGCAGTTCGAAACGGCTTGGTGTATATGGCACGTGTAATATAATGCTCCCATCGGCGACAACATCAGGTGTAACTTACAAAGAACAGCCTTATAACTGTTTCCAACCGATTAAATCAAAAGGCGATCGAACCTCTTTGAGCAATAGAGAGGGGGGAAAGGGAGAGAGAGAGGAGGACAGAAAGGGGGAGAAAGAGGAAGAAGGCGGGTGCTGGCCTTGGACATTGCTGAGGTCGCCTGAAAATCTTATTTTGCGGAATAAAATCAAAAGAAGATTGTAATGCACATCCACAATGCATTGCGCCAACTCGAGATTTTTCCCACAGTGCAGTTGGATTTCCCCTTATCGATACTCGTATTAATACGTTCGATAAATCAGTGTCCTATGTATCTATGGAAATCTATGGTTCCCCTACAGTCTTTTTAGTTTTCCAATAACTGTTTTCTAATAAGTTGTTTATTAGTCGAGCTATTAGGTTTTAGAAATAAGAAAATGGAACACTAATAATTAGTTTATGTATTGATGTAAACAAGAATCTAAGAGCGGCTACGATGATGGCGCTATGAAGCCCTGTTTTGTGTATATGTATATGGGAACCGAGATGAATTGGGGACCAATTTTTACGGCGTTTTGCCTAAATGGATAATATTAACACTGTTGACCAAGGTATTTCCCACCCGGTGGTGCATGGAGAAACTTCCGAGAAATGTAATTTCTTTTAATTTGACCATCTTTAACCTTAGCACGTATAGTGAATAATATCAAGACAAAATATCAGAAATCCAAACCCAATTATTTCCGTCTTAAAATTCCGATTTTGAAAAAAAAAGGAAGTAAGCTTTTCGGTCTCAAACCCGGTCCCTCTTCACTAGACCACAGCGGATGCGTTTACGTTGATGACAGATGAACGAGCGGTGATGTATATAAAGACATTTTAAAATTAAATTGTAACTTTAGGCCTTTTCAGCGTAGCTTCAGAGTAGGACGTACCACTGTAGGTCATATACTTGCCCTCCGAAGAATTATTGAGGGAATAAGATCAAATTGATCAAACTGGAGTCAGCATGTGACGAATAAAGACCTGTATGGGGACATGCCAAAGGTCTCGGACAAGATCAGAGAACGCAGAGCTACAATCTTGGAAAAAAGTCCTTGGAACGCGAACGCTGAGCTGAGCACACGTGCTGGGTATTGTGTGCATGTATTGATACTTAGTGTCTTCTGTTATAAACGGAAATTGTTCAAATGAGATTTTTACTTCCCCCCCCCCCCCCCCCCCCCCACCCCCCCCCCCCCCATCGATCAATGTTGGGACACTCTGGCAAGCTGCAGGAGCCACTGGCCTTGGTCAACATTGTACGGGGGAGTGGGGGTGACACTTGTCCGTTAATCACACGCAAGTGTTCCAAGACTTTTTTCCAGGATTGTAGGTTTGCTGGACACTGCTTAATGGGGTCCAAGGAGCTTGTACACAAACTCATACATTGGATTCCAAAACATGGAGTAAGAAAGCGTGGCAGACCAGCCCTAACCTACATTGACATACTAAAACGTGATACAGGACTGCAGGTGGAAGAAATCAAGACAGCTATGTTGGAAAGGAAGATCTGGAGAGGCATCGTGGTTCGGAAAAATCATCCGCCATAAGTCAAGTAAGTCAAGTCAAGTTAGGCCTTTTCCCTGGTGATATGAGCTTTTAACCATTTCATCACCATAGCCGAATTAGTGTTACGTCATTGTCAATTAAATTGCATATAAAAAACTGTATTGATTGTGAATGAAACTGGTTCCAACTAACCCCCGGTAATTTTCATCTATGCTGACACCCCAGCCTATGGCAAACATGATGAAATATTCCCAAAAACAGAACACGAATTTCGATGATATCATGAGACTGCGATCACTGATTTGAATGTTCACAATACGCAAAGTGCGAAATTTTATTAAATAGAAGAAATATATATATAATGATAATTGTAATTGTGATTGTATAGACTATTACATGGCTGAAACCAGGTCGATCATTTCATAGTGTACAGATATTAAACACCCGAGAGCATACTAGTAAAACCTATATCAAACATTAATCCAAATTGGACGGAGTGATATAATTTTACCATTACACAAAGAAAATGCATGCAATATTTGTTTACATAATAATGAGTACATACAGGATGAGTCAAACAAACTTGTACTCAACATTGGGACTTTACATCTTACAATCTGTACATAAATTGCCCAGATTTTTGTTATTGAGGCAGATGGAATATGTATTAGCTTTCTAAATGATTTTAGTTTGTTAAAATCGGTTGTGGTAAACATATATTATGCTCATCATTTGCGTAAAAATGAATATTTTATAAACCGAACAAGATTTGTGATATTTTCTCTTATAAGATCTCTTGAATTCCACTATTGAAAACGGTCCACACTCTGGTTCGAGCTGAGTCCGACTATCGCAAAAGCCAACATTTTTGTTGTTGTTGCTAAATCCGTGAAATAATGACATTGTTTTGTCTTATTTCACATTTAATGTTTGAAAAAATAACTGTGAACTTTTGATTTGTCATTAGTTAGCTATTGTGTACCATACACGAATCCACTTGTTTAATAATATCAAGCATTATTGAGTAAAATAATCAATATTGTGTTCGGTTTCGAAATGTAGTAACTTTACCAAAAATAGTCATATCTGGTAAACGGTACCATAAAATGTCATGATTCTTTTTGCTGATGATAGTAAATAAATGCATCTATTGCCGCACATATTGGTTGTCTTCCTATTCTGATAACACATATTTTAAATAATTATTTTACATTGAGTACACTTTTTTGACTCACCCTATATCTCATACATAGATGCCTGTTCACTGATTGGTCAAACTATAACCCGAAACCGTGTAAATAATTTGACTATAATTTGCAAACTTTCATTGTCGTGAACAATGGTAGCATCATATGACCAAGGTCAGATAATAGAAGCCTTTTCCATGACTTGAATTAGGAATTGATAATTTTGTGAATACTTAAACATAATTACTTTATTATGTATATACAACGAATATTGACTGGTCTTATATACGTGATGCATCACACCAAAAGGGGGCACTTCTCGGCAAAGTAAAAATTCACAATCTACAGTATTCTTGCGTAAAAATTGACTACAAAATTGACAATTTTCAATTTGTATAACACCTTCAAATAAGGATATATATAATACTTTAAAGTCCGATTCCTACTAATTGCATTTGCTGAAGTCGTACAGGTGGGCGGATGTTATTTTAACCATAAGTTTGGATCCGAACATGCGATTTTGACAAATATTAAAGATATAATATCAAATTAAATGTTAAACCATTGGCATTATTAAATTAACAATATCTAAATTTTGACCTCGGTCGACAACTGTCCCCTTTTGATGAGACCTATCACATATGGAGATTATCGCTCCCTCGTTGCCATACCCACAGATAGTCAAAACCATACCATACCTGCCCTGCAATCACGCATTGGGCTCCGCCTCCGGCATGTCCGGGTGATAATCGGCCGGAAATACTAGGCAACTTGGGAGGGATAATCTCCACCATATGACCAGTCAATATACGCTAACTATGACACGGCTGAAACCAGATCTATCATTTTATATATAGTATACCCAGTATTGGTACAAAGTCAGTGTTCCAGTATCGGCTGATAATAATAATAATAATACCAAGCGCTTATATAGCGCCCTTAGCCCAAAGGGGCCTCAAGGCGCTTAACAACATATTATGATAGCATATAACACAATAATCACAAACATTATATATAAAAAGGTCGCTAAAATAGTGGGTCGAGCATCAGGACACATGGAGAAAGACGGACACGACCAAATGGTCTCATAAATTTCGACACGCTATCTCGCAACCTATGATCAGGTCGTCCATACATGCACATAATATGCGTGAGAGGAAAAAGACAGGAGGTCGAGCAAACAACGAAGGAAGAGGATAAACACGCAAATGCATGGATGGAGAACTGAACATAGTATGATATTACACAATTTTGATTAAATTACAACATTAAAATCTAAGATACAATAAAACTGTGTGAAATACTAAAAAAGTAAAAAGTATAATATATAGATGTATGCAAAAGCAGTATAATATACAGCAATAAAAAAGAGATTGATAGAGGTATGATACTGGCCCATATAAAATGTACCAGTATCGGGCGATACTCGGAACATAATTATGTACCAGTATAGTTCAATACTGGGACAAATATCGCTGGTATCGCGTGTACCAGTATCAAAAATGTTCCAGTATTGCTCAATACTTGAACACAAATTGGTGCTCCAGTATCGAGCGATACTGGAACAGTAAAATCGTACCAGTATCGAGCGATACTGGAACAGTAAATCGCACCAGTATCGGCTGACACTGGCAACTTTTCTATTCCACTGGTATACCAGTATCTGGGACCTAAAGTACACTTTTCCCAAGGTTTTATAAGTTCTGGACATTTTTCCGGACTATTTACATGGATTAGGCAATAAGCAATTAACCCAATAAAACATGTTCTTACATTACGATGGGAACAGTCTACATTGTAGATCAGATTATTGTTTATTATATAATAAACACAACCCTCCTCTGATGTTACCAAGTGGTTGATTTCTCATAGAATGAAAAGCCTATAATGAATTATGATAATAATATAGAAGCACTAAATGTGAAATACCTGTGATTTTTCTTACAGTTTACAGTGAATACAAACCTTTTAAATTGCAATATACATGGTGTTCGGAAATGATCTGTACTATGTTTGAAGAAGAAAACAAAAACAAACAACTACCACGACACTGCAGAATATCCCAGTCTTGTATAAAATCTGATGTTCATAACATGCAACAAACATAAATTTATGCACACATACATGTACAACATCATTATTAGTAAAAATAGTAAATAATTTGTTCGTAGATGCTGACTTTTCTAGGATATAATCACTGCGTTTTCACCTTTGGTCTGTAGCGTAAATCAATTATATTATTTTACCAAAAAGGTTCATAAGGATCGTTGATTGTAATATATTATGGAAGGTTCATTATACTGATCCAGTGTAAGTACTCACGTGTACGTTTCGGACACAACTGTATCCTTTGTCAACACTTGTGGTAGTGATGATCTTGACGACTCATGACGCTTTTTGCATTCTTGGAGTTGCCAGTTGATTTATCATCTGGGGATTTTTTGCCAGATGATAATAGATCATCAAAAACGAATCGCACGAACAATGAAATCCTACCGAATCGGCACGGCTATGAAACCACACTGCACAATTCGGAATCTAGTGGTACATCCCAAGGATAAACGAGATCCTCACAGCATTTCGGACGCCATTTATGATATTCCATGCAGAAATTGTGAAAAGAGCTACATAGGTGAAACCGGACGACAATTCGGCACAAGACTCGGCGAACACAAGAAAGAGGCAGAAAAGGCTAACAAAACAACAACCACTAGAGCAGGGAGAAAGGCATCGCTCACTCAGGTCAACAAATCAGCAATAACAGACCATGTTGTGGACGCTAATCATGTCATCGGGTGGGACGAGACAAAGGTTATAGGCACGGAGCAAGACAGATATAAGAGATGGATCCGAGAGGCTATAGAAATCAGGAAGAAGGGGACCTCAACGATGAACCGCGACGAGGGGCAATACTACCTCACTCACGTTTTTGATGATCTATTATCATCTGGCAAAAAATCCCCAGATGATAAATCAACTGGCAACTCCAAGAATGCAAAAAGCGTCATGAGTCGTCAAGATCATCACTACCACAAGTGTTGACAAAGGATACAGTTGTGTCCGAAACGTACACGTGAGTACTTACACTGGATCAGTATAATGAACCTTCCATAATAATAAATTATATTATTATCATAACATAAACGGATTTAAAGTGTTTTTTGTGCTTATATTTATTACAGTGCTCTTTGTAATTGATACATGTAGGCCTATATATATATCAGTCGGGGAGCAACCTCATCATTCAAGTTGATGTTTGAATATGACCTATGTGAAACACGAATACGTTCGCGGCTCCTACATATCAGT
Source organism: Ophiura sarsii (assembly GCA_035610835.1). Taxonomy (NCBI): domain Eukaryota; kingdom Metazoa; phylum Echinodermata; class Ophiuroidea; order Amphilepidida; family Ophiuridae; genus Ophiura; species Ophiura sarsii. Next base: position 31,275,716 of record CM069451.1, on the reverse strand, counting down.
CAGGTATACGGAGAATATTTACTCGAGTACATTTACTCGACACGTGACTACGTGGAGGCGACCATATTTAGCGCTGACTGTATTACGTCATTTATACAAACTGTCAGTCATTGAAGAATATTGTCGATCGGGATTACCAGTAGCATTCTATTCATGCTATTGATGGACTTTGGATGTGTGATCGATAGAGTTGACGTAATCATTTCGATCATAACCACTCCCACTTCACAAAAATCATGGGTCTAAAATCGGGTCTTAAAATCAATGTAACTTCGATTTCCGTCAGCCAAATTTTATTTCCGCCCAAAAATCTGTCCAATATGATGTAGTTTCGAGTCAAACCGTTTATAGGCCGCCTCAGATGTATATAAGTTTTCCCTATCCCCATTTCTTTCCATTTCTTGTATTCCCCTTATTGTATTCCTATACTGTTGTACAGTGAAGGGTTCACATCCCGTAATCTTTCTCTGTCTCGTTCACCGAACCAGATCACCAGGAGTCACGTGTCCAGTCAATTTACTCGGTAACATTTTCTCCGTATACCTGACTGCATAATGTAGCCGAAATAGAATAATCTCAAAAATTACCGAAATAACTTTACCGTTACAAATAAAATGTATGCATGAATTAATTAATTTTTCACACTTGTTTTATACCGTCAATTATGCAAATTTCACACTGTTAATAGTCCCCCTACAGACTGTAGGGACATTTTGACATTTAATGATTTTAGAAAAGGGTTAAAAATGAAATTGCAATTTTAATATTTATTTGTTACAGTCTGTATATCGTTAAAGTTCCTTTTATTTTGAATACAGGGTGGTCCAAAATAGGTCTAAATAGCAAATTTTTCATGAATCTATGAACAATTCTGTGAAGAAACACTTCTGGCTTTTTTAGTTAAATGTTTTACTACCCAGGGTAGAAAAGGACTGAAGAGTCACACAAATGAAATAGAGAGACCGCGATTTGGCCATTGTTTAATAAATAAAATGAATAAAACTGTGTATTGTTTACATTAAAACACTCCCTGAATTGAACATCATATTCTTGTAGAGAATGTCTAGATAACAATTCAATATTAGTATTCATAGTAGCAGGCACATGTTATTAACACATATGAGAAGTTTGAAAACTTTCCTATGTATACTTTTAAAATGGCATCAATTTCAAAAGTTCTAGTTTTCCGCTATTTTGTGTACAAACCTATGGGCGCCTCATCCACCGGCTCCTCATCCACCGCTCCCACCCTTGACTCACTCGACGTTTAGATTGATAACTTCACTGTTGCTAAACATGTGGCTTTAATTCTTTTTTTATTCGGTAGCTGGATAAATTGTCTTTAATATGATACCAAAAATGTTATGTTTGTTTGACAACTTCTATTTAAAATAGAGACACGTATCACGATTTTAAGGATTTTTTGAAACGATCCCACCTTGTTTGATATACCTATTAGTGACCTGTGACCACTTGCCCATTCATTATCACATCATAGTCCGACAACCAAATTAAAATGTCCATATTTTATTCTCATTACAGCCGAATAAAGTGTGTCCTGTTCATCATTTTTTAATGACGTGAAGCAAGCTGATATCGCTATACATACAGTGTCTTTAAAAATCATTACCATTTGCCTGCGCTATTTCTTTTAGGATCTCTCTCTTCCTGATGTAATCAGGCTTAGCTGATGGTCCCACAGCATCGCGCCAGCTCTTCCAAGCCCATGCAAGGTCTTTGTAATTCCTGCTTGACGACATTATGCTAGTCAGTTCTGTTGGTGAAAATATATTAATTTAATTATATCGACAATAATTCATGGTTAGACTAGAGAGACGGCAGAGCGTATAAAAACTCAAAAAAGTACACCCCTTCCGGAATCTAATTGTTACTCAAAGTTTCATGCCCAATATAACAGTCCGGGCCGATTTCCCGTTCAGGAAGCATTCCTGAACTGGAAGTATTACCCATAGTGCAATGCGATATTTTTGGGTAGTCCTCTACAGGAACCCGCTTTTCATAAGCCTAAGATTACTGTAGCATACAAATTAAACCTAGATCTTTTTCAATAATTATGGGTGAAACATTTTGTATAATATAAAGATAGATTTTATTGTCGTTCTCAGTGTTCAGTGGCTTATTTTAATCTCGTTATTTTGATTTGAGGGTCTATGAAGTTGACTACAAGCTAAAATGGATATCGATTCGTTATTTTAATTTGCGACATACTCAAACTTGGTAACATGGAAGATCATACAATTATGCAAATTTCCTTCGAAGGAAAAAAAAGTGTTACGTGTACTTTTTTAAAAAAATTTTTTTGAATATTTAATGAGGTAATTAGCCAAATGTCTTAATTACAATAAATTAGGAAAATCATCACAATAATATCTATTAATTATGACTAAACAGTTTATCTTATATTTTGACTCATTTACTGATCGTCATTGATTCAAAGATCCATCATATTTAGTTAAAATAAATAAATTGGTCTTTTTGGTATTACCACTAAAAATACTTTGCAATATATACATTCGCAAGGGATTATGGGTAGAACTTCCAGTTCAGGAATGCTTCCTGAACGGGAAATCGGCCCGGACTGATATAAAGGAATCATCAGACGACAGATGGTGGTGATTGGGTTGCGTTGCATGGACAATATGAATATACAATCCATAGTGTCACAGCAAACTAACTTCTAGAATTGGCCTGTGCTCATGCAGAGATAGCCAAAGAGTGCTCAATTTAATTAAACATTGTAAATGGGCTATTTTATATAGAAAGAAATAAAATGATTGCATTTTGTATTACCATACTAATGTCTACGTATGTAATACAGAAATCCCCTCAAAATCAAATATTGATCCCCGTTTTGATGTAGCATATAATCTAAATCACTGATGTGAGTGAATTTTTTACAAAGACGCTTGACTACACTGCTAAAATGTTGAGTAAAACGTTTACTCAACGTTGAGTAACTATGCAACAGTTCAACAGTTGAGTAAACAATGCCCAATATGCCCCCAATATGTTCAACAGTTGAGTAAACAATGCCCAATATGCCCCCAATATGTTCAACAGTTGAGTAAAATGTTGGACATTTTTACTCAACTGTTGAACTGTTGCATAGTTACTCAACGTTGAGTAAACGTTTTACTCAACATTTTAGCAGTGTAGACTATCCTTCCTTCATGAAACATGTTATGGATAGTACAAAAGTGTATAAAACGTCGTCTTCCAACGGATATTGAGACAGTCTGCATGACATACCTGGATCCAATCGATAGCATTCTTCAGGTGGGTCTTCTGGATTCACACACACTCTGCCGGTGGAATATCTTGTCTCTAAGGAAGCTGATACCGTGTTAAACTGAACGTAAAATAATAAGGATTTGACTTTTAGATTTGGATTATTAATGATCTTTTGATGATTGGTAGAAAAGATAAAATAGTTAAATAGGTTGATGGTTGGTAAAAAAGATCCAATAATACAATAAAATATACTAATATTTTTCATATATATTATTGTTTCGCGTGCTCGCTGTCTCTGTGAAGAGAACAAATATTTTGAGACATAGGTCAACATAATATGGGTATGTGTTGTTTCGAGAGCAATTAGACAAATAAATGCACGCCCGCTGATGTTGATGTGAGAATAATGGCACGACCACGCAGTGGGAGTGCTACTGTGGGCATATCGACCTTTGCGGAAGTGCATTGATTTTTCTAATTTTTCGAGAAACAAACATACGCATGTATTGACCTAATTCATACGCGACACTTTACAAATCAAAATTCATAATTTAAGTATAAATTTGATATGTAATAATGAATTAAACATGTTAACAAGTTTGCTAACACCCGAAGTGAAAATCGACGAACCCGCGATAACTGAACAACGATTCAAAACAAAGCGCGTCGTGCGCGCATTGAACGGTGCGCACGCGAAGTGCATTAGACACTTCCAATGCACTCCGCGTATTTTATTTTTTTGCTTTCTGATTGGTTCGACATTAAGAGTGTATGAATCAATCTGATCAATCAGAAGCTGGTTCGATTGTGGGAACAAACCAATCAACCTGTCTCAGCTGAATTGTCATGGGTGCTTGTATATATGGTGATGCAAATACGGTGTCTATCGTGAAAGTCTTACGTAAAAGTAACTTATACGTATGAGCTAATGTATCAGTTTTGCACTGCAGACTTACGTACTACCTCTATGTATACGTTGATCAGTTACAAATTGGCGAAGCCTCCTTACAGTAGTGAATGAATACAGAAGGACGCGGTGTGCATGAAAGCAACATGTGCACTGTGCATCAAATGCGTGAAGCATGCGTGCGACCAAAACCGCGTGCGTATGGCCATAATCGCCGCGTACGCTTGGATTACTTTTGCGCGGAGAGAGAAAAACCGAATATTTCTCGCCAATTTGGGATTGATTGAACAATGGTATTATTTTAATTGTGTGCAGCCAGGTGCGTGGATGCAGGATGCATGGCCGAAATTTAACCCTCTGAGAATTACTTGCCGATTGGTCAGAAATATGGATACATCATTTATTACACCAATTCGAGACAATTTAAGAATAATATTGTACCTGGTACACCAAATATTTTAGAACCCGGCTTCTAATTGGTGATTCAAATTAGTATATCTTGAAATTAACTAATCACAAACGTTGTTAAATAAACAGGTAGTGCTCAGGGGGTCTCATCAATGTTACGTCGTCTTATAAAAGCATGTTCAGTGCAACCAACACAATAAAAAACCACATGCAGGATCAATTGTTGACGCTTTACAAGTACATGTATTTTAGACAATCTTAACATTTCTTAGAGTTGAAAAGTGTTTCTTTTATTAGAAGTTATGGAATTATAAAAGAAAAATGTTGGAAATAGCAGGTTATATAACAATAAAAAACGAACGAACTACTGATGTGACGTTTCCTATGTGTTTTTAATTGTTTGCAGACTAGCATTTTGTGAAATCTACGATTTTGAATTGACGATAACCTTCAAACCCAATATGAATGGGACAAAAAGCAAAATAAAGAGAAAAATCTGATCTTTCACTGCAATATTATTTCAAAAATGCTCCTTTATACTCATTATTTGGTACAGCCCATAACGTTAAAATTGTTTTCAATGTCTCAGTACAGTCGATCCAAAACGCTGTCTATTACAAATGGAAACCACTCATCATATTATATTCTTTACCTCTAGTATCGTTTCGTTGTCATTCAGTGCAGCGTCACCAATATATTGCAGCATACCGAGCTGGCGTTCAGTATCGTAACTAAACGAACGATAATTGAACATAGACGCATTCTCTCCAACTTCTTTCCAATAGTCTGCGTACTGAATTCCGTATTCGATCTGTCGAGAATAAAAGATAGAAAATTGTGATGAAACTGAAGTTATAACAATACGTGTTTAAACAGGTTGTTACATAGCTCGGATGTAAATGTCCTTGTGGAGAGAAAATTCGCTTGTTTAATGTTAATACGTTGTTGATACTGATTACTGATTTTAAAAAAGCTAACCTAACATCAAAGTACCTGGTCACGAATCTTTTGTGTTAGGTGTATATCAGACCTACATAGCATGTTAAAGCAATGTGATTTTTTCCAATGTTTACACATATTTTGTTCTAGCTCTTATAATGAAGTTTGACTATCGGGAGAGACTCATTAACTTGTTTCCGTAGAAACCAACCCCACAGAACTTTACTATATCATAATCAAACTCTGCTTCAAATAAGAAATTTTTCAACATATTCCCCCGCCCCCCCCCCCCCCCCCCCCACCCTCGATTTTCATTCCGTGTAATTACTTGTGTAAAGTTCGGAAACACTGTAAACGGATGCACGGTGTCAAACATGGACATCTATTTACATGATTTACGAACGAAAAACCACTCAGAACTTATAAACTGACGCATTATTTTAATTAGGAAACGACACGTTATTGCTCTATTATAGATGTTATTCTTATACACCTATCAGTTGTAAGACGCACTATACGACCCCCGGGAGTGGTGCGTCACTTTACCGAGGTGCGTCAACTTCTCATGTACCATGACACACCCTGTGTCAAAAAAACGACGGACCATTGCCATCCAAATACGCACCCTCAGTCAATTTTTGGACGCACCATTGGTGGATTCTGACGGACCATGACGACGCACCCCGTCGCCAGATATCGTTGACTAAACTGGATAAACATGACGATGTGACTACTGAAAATGAAACTACTTTTGATTCACGGGGGATCTGCCCTTATTCGATGTTGTCAACCCTGGCCCTCGAATATATAGACCCCGGACCGGGACCGGGATGGACGGAACCAAGAGGAGAACTTTTATATGCACAATAATGTCTGACTGGTCTAAAATTCATAAAATATTTAACTGATTATCATAAACGTCATCAGGATGAGGATGAAACAATTTCGAGAACATTTCCCATTCATTTGCGAACGGGGTCTATAAATGAAGCAAAATCTTAGAAATGGGTACCGTTTTTCCACAAATTACCCTAGAAATGGGTATGTTTTTTATTTGAATCTCCTGCCGCACATCCCCGACCAAATTCAATTCCGGGGGCCTGTCCTCCTACCTCTGTGTTGTTAGATTGTTCTGCGCTTGTGCGGAAGAGCGTCATGCTGATCCCCTATCTTATACGTGATACTACTCTAAAAATGAAAGGTTCTCGGTCGGTACTGTCAGTGCCTTGTTTTTTTCTCGTTTGCCAAACTCTTGTATTGCAATTGGCGATGATCGAATGAAATAATGTCAAATGTATGAAGATTGTTTTCTGATTAGTGCAAAGTTCACCCATTTCAAATCTACAGCACTCTTGTCTTGGCTAAATCGCTAGCATCGTTTTCAGTTCACATAACTCTCTTAGACATAAATGCACCAATTAGGAATAACGTCAATAGAGAAGATATTTTCATGTTAAGTAATTTGACACAAAATATGCATATAGCGGGAAATAATCAAAGATACTCTCTAAAAGTTAAAGAGCTAAAACTCACTCTTTGAGAGCTCGTGGAGGAACAGCTCTTTTTTAGAGTGAAGTTCATTATTTTAAGAGTGATTTCCACTCTTTTCAGACGATGGCGGTCACGATCTGCCTACATTTTTGCAATTCGTGTTGGTTTTTAAAACACGTAAACGCGAATACCCACACTGTAACATTTCAAAAGAACGCCTCAAAAGGTGTTCTGGTTATTAACACCAAAGGTGTTATATGATTTTCAACTTTTATATTGGAAATATATAAACATATTTTCAGTTTTCTTTTATTTAAACAGTATCCTATATCCATAAATATTTGAAAAACATCAAAATCTATATTATCATTACAGGATTTAGTCAGCTGAAAATTGAACGTGTTCTATTTTGAACACAGTGTTAAACAAAGGAACACCTTTCTTAACACCTTTTCTGTAACAGTTTGGGAACACCAATGTGTTCTAGAACGTGTCAGGTGTTCACAGACGTGTTCTAGAACACATGGTGTTCCCAAACTGTTACAAATAAGGTGTTAAGAAAGAAAAAATGACTCTACGGGGTCCAATTTCGCAATTTAGTGGTCTAAAACACAGTTTTATATCAGTGTTTTTGTACATATCCCTATGGAGCTCTATGTAGTGGTGTAACCCCTATAGCTTTTTTGATGCGAAATGGTACAAAAGGGATAGCCATAGGAAATAGTATACAAATATATACTGCCTTTGTTCGAGTCTCTGGATTAAAACTATGGTCCCTCGGTGACTGCAATAGTGCTATTTTGCTTCGGGGCGATTTTATATACGTCATTCATATATTTCTAGTTCCATAAAGTTCAAATTCAAAAATCATCCAGTAAGTTCCAATCTTCATCAGTTAAAAAGTTTTAAAAATTCAATTCAAAGGCAATGCATCGAACGATCGTCACGCTGCGCCCGGGGATGCAAATCGTGCGCTCTCTCGCGTCACGCGGAGTACAACGCCGCGTGAAACTACCAACGCACTGGTGCGCCGTAAATAGTCTTTTGGGGAGCCGTAAATAGTACTTTTGGGAGCCGTAAATAGTACTTTTGGGAGCCGTAAATAGTACTTTTGGCAAAATAGCGTGTCTATTTTTGATCATGTGACCCACTTTTAACCAATCAATGAACAAGAATATATGAATGACGTATATAATATGTTATATACTTGAAGATATTCTGGCCCTTTGTTATAGTTTTATGATTATTATTGGGGATATATAACGACAATTTAAATAAGTATAAGGTGTTTGTTAATTCTTCGCCTACGTAAATATTAAAGGTATATTATGTGATCTTTCCAGGGAACGCCCTCAACATCGAAAAAAAATTTGAAAGAAGATTTTCTTGCAGATTTACATTTCTGATCATAAATCGTACATACATTCCAAGTTACAGGGCGATACGATTCTTAATTACTTCAAAATCATGATTTTAGAGTGAAAATAAACTGTCGGATAACACCGACAGTTTATATTTTCACTCTAAATTCACTCTAAAACCATGATTTTGAGGTAATTATGAATGGTATCGCTCTGTAACTTGGAATGTATGTATGATTTATGATCAGAAATGTAAATCTGCAAGAAAATCTACTTTCTAACAAAAATAATGAATAGAGGGCTCTCTCTGGAAAAGATCACATAATATGCCTTTAATTGCTCAGTGGTCGAGTGGTTAAAGGCGTTGGCTTGTAATATCAAATAATATTTTGACGCACGAGTTCGAATCTCACTGGGTTCATTTCTTCTTTTGTCTTTATTTTTTGTAACAAATAACGTCGTATTGGAATCATGATTTAAACTATACAAATGGGTTTTTTTCTCTGAAATATGACGTTTAAAATATAATTGCAATATTATAATAACGAATAGGCTTTCCAAGTAGCACGCGGCGGCGGATCCCGTGGGAATTTTGTTCGTGTTGCCGGTGTGTTCTTAAGATACCAACGCGTGACCAAGGGTCTTGCCACAATGATCTTTTTCGTGACCGCCAACGTCTGCAGTGTTAGTTCTTAGTAAGGTGGAGGCACCGCACTTAACACTTTCCACGCGACAGTCGTCTGCATCCGACAGTTCCAAAATGTCACAATATGTTTAAAAAATGTGGAGTAATTCTGTTATACCCTTCACAGGTGTATTCACAGTGCATGATTTTTAAGAACGACGCATACTTCTAATGTAGGGTGTGGAGGGTATAACAGAATTATGCCAAAAAGGTCAACATTATTGAATTTCGGATCCATGTTACGTTTTTACAACGTTGCAAGATATCCCAGTGACGTTCAAATGACGTATTTACAACGTATGTTACTTTTTTATGACGTTTTTACAACGTTGCAAGATATCCCATGACGTCCAAATGACATTTCTACAACGTATGTTCCGTTTTATGACGTTTTAACAACTTTGCAGTTGATTTTGTTTAACAATTGCAACGTTGTAAAAACGTCATTAAAAACGTAACATTAACATACTTTATAGACACGTCAATTGAACGTCATGGAATATCTTGCAACGTCGTTAAAACATCATAAAAACGTCATAAATGTTGGCAGCTCACATTACATTCAAATGTTTCACGTTGTGGGAACGTGTTAACATTACCATGTCTTCGCCGCTTTAAATTGATTCAAAGCAACCGTCACCCATCTTTTCAGAACTTTAAAAACCCGTATTTCGGAGATGTTGTAAAAACGTCGTAAACTGCGTCAAATCCTACATTATCGATCAGGTGTTACTCGATCGTGCCTATGATGTTTAATTAACAGAGTCAAACATTGTGTAAAGGCTCTTGGTCCCATACGCTTCAAAGGTCAAAATGCCTCAATTTATAGCCCGAATTTCGAATTAAAATGCTCATAATATCTATTTAATCAAACCACACAAACAGTCCGTTCAAACGGAATATTCAGCAACAAGAAGTCGTCCGTGAAGTCCCTTAACAAAAACAGAATTTTACAAAAATAGGAAGACACTCTAACAAAAATATAATATAATGATACTATCATCTTCAAAATATGAGTTTAAAAGGGAAACATCACCCCGAAATTAGTTATTATTTTTTATTGTAGCTTCGTAACACTATGACCCATTTTTGTTGTTGTTCAAGCGGCTATAGCTAGCTTCTATCGTTCCCGTTCTTTTGGTCATAAATAGCACTCTATCGGTGAACATTTTCCCACTTCCATATCGAAACAAATATAATTGCGCATACCCATTGAGGCAACAGGCGTTAAGCGCTGGACACACGCCTGACAACACCGTCACTACACACTGCACGTTACACGCAGGGTTTGTAAGTGAATGAAAGAATTGATTTGCACCATTTTTAGCACCTGGCACTTTGCCGCCATGGCAGATAGTGATGTTATGACGTTCTCCCATTTACGTATGGACACTATGCATCGTATTCGTTTCTATGTTTTATCTCAGGACAGGAGCTATGTGAAAACATCAATACTTCAGATAACAAAACGCATGCGCACATTATGTATCCGTTATCATTTAAAATTTAATTATACCTATATAACCTTTTTCAACCCCACTAATTGTCAGACTGTTCAATATTTAGTGTTAAAATTGCAAAATGACATCCGTAGAAACCACAACATTGTGTTATTATTGGGCTAGTCCATTCGAAATAAATACATACACCTATGGAAGACATGAACTTACACACACACAGGGAGTTTATATTTCAAATGGAGGTAACTCCATTTGACAGTCACACTCCCTCATAAATATATTGTGGAGGCCCCAACTCACCGTCGGGAAGCATGTGCTCTCAAGTGGCTAAAGAGCAAGAATAGTAGGAGTGGCGACCCAGGATTTGGAAGTAGGGTTGCCCAGAAAATGACAAATTTGCATCAAACTTCCATGATATCCACTATTATGTCATATAAGATTATTCAGCTACATCTTACATCTTATAGATGTAATCTTACATCTTATAGATGTAAATAACAGTGCGCAAAATGTAACTTACCAGGTATAATTACGTCAAAAACTCTAAAACTATAGCTCCAACATCAACATATATCAATTATGAAATTATGGAGACATTTCTCCTCTATAATTTAAAATATTGTTCGCGAAGATCGGTTACCAATTACGAACGCTACGTCGAAAAATAAATGAGACAAAGTGCAATTTTTCTTTTCTTGATTAATCTTTATACGTAGGAACTATAGTTTCGGGAAATGAGCACATATTTATTACCTGGCAATTTACTTATATTTTTTGCACTGTAGTGGCGCTCTTGACGGATAATCCATTTTATACGTCATAGTCCATTCTGTTAGTTATCATCAGTCCAGACTGATTGATGAAGGTTCACATACTATCAGCCCGATCGTCATTAAATGCTGTTTAGACAAAGATATCAGTAAAATGTAATGGCCTATAAATATGAATGCAATTTTGTACAGACTGCATAACAACAAAAAAGTATACAATTTTGAAAAAAATGTTTCAAATATTTTCAAAGTAATTTCTGTTTCGATGTTAATGTCATGCAAAGGGAATTTTCCTAGCTTTTAATAAGCGTTGTTTCATGAACATCGGTTTTCAGGAAGCAGATATATGATCAATTGTAGTCATGAAATCATCTGGGCCACTTTGGCTAAATCTCTGTCAAAATCGAATTGCTGAGGCAGCAACATCTCTCCTGTCAAAATCGCATTGCTGAGGTATTCGCCCATAGTTTGGTCACGGGAGATGTGTCGTATAGTAACCGTGGAATATTCATAATACAAATACAGATTTTATATATATGTTAATTACATTTTCTTATTATACTAAGTGTAACTTTATTAACACTTGATTCATATTATAACTATGAGGCCAATTTTTAGCACTATCAAATTGAGAGCAATGTTAACACCCCAATAGCACAGACCACGTGAAAGACTGTAGATGGTGCGATGCGAGACGAGGATGAACTAATAATAAATGGATCTGAAATTTAAAAAGATAACAGAAAGTAAATTAACTAAAGTTATGGTACTTGTTGGTCGCATATGGAATATGCTAACTGTGGTGGAAGTCACCTTAAACTATAGAGGGCTCCCTTTGACTCGGGCCAACATGATCGTCAATGCATAGGGGGGGGGGGGGGGGGGGGGTACCGCGCCATTTTGCGATATTTTGCGAAAACGATTGTGGTTATCACGTGATACGTATCGTTGAAAAAATAATTTACACTGTTTTAACGAAATGCACTGTGGGATTGTGTTACCAGCCTAATATCAAAGAGGTCGCAAACCCGGTCGCAAACTTGCTTTTAATTGAGCCTAGCTATAACAAGCTAAAGTGACATCTCTCAATGTATAAACAAAATGTGCAAAGGAGAAATTGTTGGGCACACTGGTAAAATGGTTTTACAACAAGTTTTGCTATCATTAATCAAACTGAACTCAAGTTAAATCACTTATTTATCGCGCAATAATATAATTGTTTACGCATTTTAATTGTTTAGATACAAAGTTAGGCTATATCTTGCCTCACGTCCCGTACGGAATAAACCGTATTCGCTACAACGTATTTTAATTGGTTTGAGCATGCGCACTTCAGTTACGGGACGTCTAGCCAGACATTGCCCAAAGTGAAAGAAATCAAGGACACATTTATAATACATAAATAAATAAAAAGAAAACTATAAACGCATTGGCGGCCTTTATAATTGATAAAAATTGACATAACAATGATGTTTCATTAATTCACCATCAAGTTTAAAAAAATAAAAATAAAAGGATAACAAGGAATATTCGAAAATCGAACCCGTGATTTCCGATTGCCAACGACATAGCCAACCTGTGCACGCCACAGAGATCCACGACTGTAATTGTGATAGTTTTATTATTTAACCATATCCATTTATTTATAACGAACGGATTTTTATTGTGCCATTTTTGCCAAATGTGTGTGTTGCTCTCGCACACCCGGGAAAGTATGATGCCAAGGGCATATATTTTGCACGTAAATCCAATACAAAGTTTCAGAAAATCGACCAAAATATGACGTCATAACCATTGCTTCGGGACAAAATGGCGCGGTACCCCACCCCCAGTCAATGCCGAATAATGGATATTTCTCGTATTATTGCCGCTACTACATATTTCATGTCGATTTTTATTGCTTGCACTTTTCTTATAAAGGGGTCAAAAAAAGTAAGTCCCCCCCTAAAATTAGATTACTTTTGTTTACATAACTTCACACACATATAGACGTTTTGAAAATTGAAACGATTATGAAAAGATAAAACGCTTGGCTACCATTAGAAAGTTTTACATTTTCGATATCATGTTTACTTTTCCCAAAACAATCACATTCCTCAAAATGATGTTCTCAGAAAAAGTGGCACTTACTTGTATTGGATTTTGGCAAATTTCATGTTAACGGAAACATCATTTTGGGGATATTTGACTTTTTGGGAAAAGTAAACATGATATTGAAAATTGGAAACTTTGTACGGATAGCTAAGCGTTTTTCCTTTTCAAATAAGTTTCAATTTCTCAAAACGTCTAATTGTGTGGGGTGTTACGCAAACAAAATTGTATAGGATTTTGAAAATTGCCACAGTTTCTGAGAACATCGTTTTGGGAAAAGAGACAATTTTGGGAAAAGTAAACATGATATTGAACAAGAGAAACTTTTTGTGAGACGCTAAGCACTTTTTCTTTTCACAAGTTTTTAAAACGATCAATCCTGTGCGGAGTTATGCAAACAAACTTGGTCTAGTTTTCGGACAATAAAATCACGAGAGAGAGTTTTTAAATTGACTGGTATGGACCAAGTGCCACTTTTTCTGAAAACATATTTTCTGAAAACATCATTTTGGGGAAATGTGACTGTTTTGAGAAAAGTAAACATGATATTGTAAATGTAAAACTTTCTAATGGTAGCCAAGCGATTTATCTTTTCATAATCGTTTTAACTTTTCGAAACGTCTATTTTTGTTTGAAGTTATATAAACAAAAGTAATCTAATTTTAGGGGGGAACTTACTTTTTTTGACCCCTTTATATAGCTTAGTATCCTTTTTGATTGTATTACGAAATACAACAAGAAACAAACTTGTGTCAATGAGAATATAAAATGTTAGCAAAATAAATCGGGTCATCACTCATACAATACATGTTCATGAATTGAGACAATTGCCACATATTGTAATTTTTACAAAATACAGAACTTAACCAATTTTCATGAGTATTTTTGTGTGGTACAGTCTCGACTAAAACGTCACGGTCACGCGTTATGAGCTCGCCTCCGGAAGGGCGGTGCTGTTACACTTTTTAGGTTCATACTGTCATATTCCTTAAATATCTTTAAAACCTCAAAAGATATCTCAACAAATTTGGTATCATTTTAAAGCCCTGATAACAAGCTATCTGCCTGCAAAATGGCATTAGTATAGCTAATATAAAAGGGGAGATACAGCTGTTTGAAGTTTGGGAACCAGGTGTGGTGCCGGAAGGGGTGCCGCCTGTACAGACTCAATGGGGATAATCCCATGCTTTGTTCTTTTTACAATAACTAGTAATCCCCTGATGTTGCAAACACCATTCTGGTCCCATTTTAAAGGATATTTAGTAGTATGTGATTCAACAGACTTGTCAATTTGTAACAACTAATTAATTATGGATAAGACCATGATCATCAGCTCTCTTCTTATTCACTACACTGTCAACATGAATAATCAGCCTCAATTTACTGGATTTATAAAAATGACTATAACAGAAAAAGTTTTCAACCTATGATAGCAAAAGTATACATTTTTGGAAAGCTTGTTACTAGAGGAATTCAGAAATGCAGTTCAGATCAGGGAAGGGTACATCCTTAAAAAATATTTCAGAACATTCTGAAATATATAAAATAAAAATTGGAGATATTAACTAGCCGGTATAATTACAGGTTTTTTATGTCCACACAAATGGGTGAAAAAGTTAAAAATGTCCACATAGAAACAGTCAAGTGAATGTGAAAGTACCTTACCGACGTAGTAACCTTTGACAATTATATATCATCTGATGGGTAATTTTTATGAGGAATTCAAATATGTAAAGTAAATAATGATAGAAGTAGGTATAAAAACTATATGGATCTCAAATTTTAAAAAATCTGATATTTTCCCGAACATTGTGAATCATACCATATTAGTCCTTGGTCGTACTATAATTCCAATGGCATATGTGATGTGATCTGTGAAAACCCGTCGGATGTCGCAAAATGTGAACTAGGGATTATGGGTAATTCAAAAAAAATGAAAAAAATAAAAAAATGTTTTGGTTTTTTTAGATTTTTTTAAAGAAAATTAGTTTCCAATACTTTGTATCATCATCTTTCATAAAATTTCACCTTCAAAAACTTACTTAAGTCACTTTTATTATTAACCTTATAATGTTATTATATTGAATTATGTATCTTTTTTAGCCTGTTTTCATGATTTCTTGTTTTGTAGCTTTTGATGACATCACAATCATCATTCACTCATAACTTTTTTTGTAGTGATCGTAGAAAAATGATCGAAACAGTTCTGTAATCAGCACAGTTTTAGCTTTCTTATGATATAAATATCTCCAATATGAAAAATGCAACCATGTGGCGGGTTTTCACAGATCACATCACATATTTAGTTTTCTCATGCAATTTCCCATTAGAAAATGTATACTTTTACTACCTCGGGGGGGGGGGGGGGGGGGGGGGGGTATACAAGCAAATATAAATGTGTAAAGTTAAAATCAAGTCGCGAATAGAGTAGTCACTAGTAAATAGAGTATAAAAAGTCACTTTTACTCTTCTTACTTTTACTCTATCTAAGCAAAGTATAAACATTCACATTATGTTCTGAATGGAGTAGTTACTGTAATACTCTGAATAGAGTTTTAAAAAAATAAATCATTTTTACTCAGAATCCTAACGTATTGGTTTCGCGCAACCCTGCCTTCGCCTTACCTGGTGGCATCCACTGAGCATCAGGCCATCCAGGTTGATCGCCATTCATTTTATTCTGTTTCACCAACCAATCCGTCAGTGGCTGAAAATATTCCATTAATGCACTGGCGTCGAACTCTCGTTGTCCCGTCATTACTTCCATAGCCTCAGGCCATGGTCGGCTTTTACCCATCTTCATCATTTTCCTGTGGCAAAGAAACCGATAGGATAATCTAGATAAGAGCGTAAGAGTCATTCTGATATTACCTTTGTGATTCTATGAGCGTGTTTCTACTGAGGGACTGCAAATTTAGCGGTAAGTTTTAACGCGAAGTTTTAACGGTAAGTTTTAACGCTAACTTTTTAATCCCCCGTTTCTACTCGCGAACAGTTACCGCTAAGTTTATCAGTCCTATAGTTGATGGGCCAAGACATTTGACCTTTTGTTATACCAAACAATGCTGTCCCACCTGAAAAGAAAAAGAGTGCCTCAATGCGTAGAATCTAGCGTTACGTGTATACAGTCATCAAAAAAAGTAACTTTACAGGTAATAAATGGGCTTTTATCTCTAACAATATATATCCTACCCAAAAATATTAAATAATAAAGTTGTTGAGAAATTTATCTTCTTTAATATGAGATATTGCACGCTAAGATCGGGTGATTATTGAGGAAGTGACACTCCCAATGTTAGTTGAAGTCCGATTTTCATTTTCACATTTTTATTTTCTACACGCGGACTAATCTACGGATACCTTATCGATTACCGGTAGTGCAATTGGGGGATGCATGCGCAGGTTGGACAGTCGGCCGTATTGTTCCGATGGATCAATACGCCACACACACGCTACCTGTCATACTCTCCCGCGTGTTGAAATGTAAAATGTGAAAATGAAATTCTGATTTTACCTTACATTTTGGATTTTGACTTCTTCAATATTCAACCGATCCTAGCGTGCGATATTTCATATTAAAGAAGACAAATTTTTCAACAACTTTATGATTTATGATTTTTAGGTATAGGATATATATTTTTATTTTTAAAGTTAACAAGTCCATTAATTACCTGTATAGTTACTTTTTTCATGACTGTACGTCCGAGTCACAGAACTTAAGGGGGGGGGGGGGTATAGGATGGCCGGATTTCAAAATGTAGTTACTTTACAAAAAATGAGATAAGAGCACAGTGGAAAACTGCAAAGTCTTAGCTTTAAAATGCTTTTAATTGAGTCAAATCGGATATTCAGTTCTGATGTTATGGTCACTTTAATTGACGGAATTTCGAAAATCGGAGGCGTTTTGTATTCGTTTGTGTGTAGAAAACGCTCACCCTGTGTTTTTTAGCAAATTCAGTTAAAATTATATATAAATTAAACAATTGTAATTTTCTATAATTTTTTTGGTAATAATATTAAATTAATCCATTGCGCATAATTATTTATCAAATTTTTAAGTCAACGCCATTTCTTATGTATTTCTCTATTTTTTCTCACCCGGCTATATTTAAGCTCCTTATCTTTAAAATCGCGATAAAAATTCTAATTTACATGCGATTTTCATCAAAATGGACTCAAAATGTGTCTAAATTCAAGCTTTACAATATATGAACAATTATTTTCATCTCATATGTCAATTTATAATTTTGTAAGCAATTTTAATATTTTTGTATACGTTTCGCTTGATATCTCAAAACAAGGAAACGCGCAAACGTGCGAAACCGTAACAAACGTAACTCAAAAACAAAAAGTCGTGTGACCATGGAAATTGGCACAAATGTTAAGCATACAGAGGCCTACAAAACTATGAAGAGTTTTATTTAAAACAACCTTGCGTTTTTAAATGGCGCTGCGAAATACCCTGATTGGCCGCTTCCCGGTTACCATGGCAACCGCGAAAAAAATCCGGCTTCATAGTTTTGTGCGTATTGTCCATACGCACCCATTCCCCAAATATGGTAATTATGCGACATTTATTTATTGAGTTCTGTTCGTTGAGCTATTTAGCCAATCAGAGGCCCTGCTTGGTTACCATGGCAACCCGAACAAAACAAAACATGTTTTTTAAAACTAGGGGTCAGGCTTGACATTTTGGTATATAACATGTCTTAGTGGAAGTCCGGGAAAGGGGTGAAATTCATTGTCAAACATTAGGTCATTTCAACCTATACGCCCCCCTTAACGTTGAGATTAAATGGGTGGCTGGTATCAAACCTGGTTTGTGAACGTTTTTGCGGTTACAAAAGTTACCGTTAATTACCGGTATCAAACCTGGTTTGTGAACGTTTTTGCGGTTACAAAACTTACCGTTAATTGACGTTATCTGGCTGTTTCTACTGGGCAACTTAACGTCAATTACCGTTAGGTTCCTAAGTAGAAACACGCTGTATGTGATAAAGATCTATATCAATCCTAACATTGTACTGTTACCATACATGACGATATATACCTAACACAAAAAGTCCCTGACCAGGTGCTTTGATGTTGGCTAATCCAAAATCAATAATCGGTACGAAAACTGTGAGATATACATTTAATGAGCAAATTCCTTCTCCGTTGTTTGAAACTTCATTCATAAAATGTGTAGATGGTCAGAAGTCACAAACTGGTCCAAAAAAAAGTTTCACTTCTAATAATGTTGAAAAATGCACCAATTCTGATTAAACGGGACAAAACTTAAGTTTTACATACTTAATGACCCACAAACTATATATTGTTGGAAAGCTTAAGATTCAAGGTTTTTTATTTTTGCAAAAAAGAATCAAATTATACAGGGTGTGTACAATTTTTACAGGGTGGAACATAAAAAAATTGATCGTTTTTGCTCCTCACAAAATAGTTTGATAGTTTGTACAATTAGGGTTTAGCTGAAAATAGTCACCAAAATCAGAACAACCGCAGAAGGTGCTACCAAATTTGCTAAGAATCATTTACCAAAAATGTACACAGGAAAAGTACAGGGTGTCTAAAATTATGATGAAATAATGCATAAAATGAATGTTTGTATATAATATTCTATGAAATTTAGTTAGCATGGACCATTTAATTTAAAAGAAAATGATTATCAAAATGAACTACATGAATATCGTTAAAGTTCCTTTTATTTTGAATACAGGGTGGTCCAAAATAGGTCTAAATAGCAAATTTTTCATGAATCTATGAACAATTCTGTGAAGAAACACTTCTGGCTTTTTAGTTAAATGTTTTACTACCCAGGGTAGAAAAGGACTGAAGAGTCACACAAATGAAATAGAGAGACTGCGATTTGGCCATTGTTTAATCAATAAAATGAATAAAACTGTGTATTTTTTACATTAAAACACTCCCTGAATTGAACATCATATTCTAGTAGAGAATGTCTAGATAACAATTCAATATTAGTATTCATAGTAGCAGGCACATGTTATTAACACATATGAGAAGTTTGAAAACTTTCCTATGTACACTTTTAAAATGGCATCAATTTCAAAAGTTCTAGTTTTCCGCTATTTTGTGTACAAACCTATGGGCTCCTCATCCACCGGCTCCTCATCCACCGCTCCCACCCTTGACTCACTCGACGTTTAGATTGATAACTTCACTGTTGCTAAACATGTGGCTTTAATTCTTTTTTTATTCGGTAGCTGGATAAATTGTCTTTAATATGATACCAAAAATGTTATGTTTTTTTGACAACTTCTAATTAAAATAGAGACACGTATCACGATTTTAAGGATTTTTTGAAACGATCCCACCTTATTTGATATACCTATTAGTGACCTGTGACCAGATGTCAAATGGAGTCGCCATGCAGGTAACCCCATTGAAAATCACATTCCCTGTAGCGTAGATTAATGTCGTGTCTTCCATAAAGGGCTCCTATTCACCCTAATTCCAGAAGGGAACTCACACAAGCATCACACACAGATAAAATCAAGACAAAAGACACCGATTTGTTCTTTTTACTTAACCATGACAATTAATGATTGATTAATTATTGATTTATGCCCCCCATCTCTGACCCTTTTGTTTTGTTATTGACAATTAGTGCTGATGTTCATCGCAATCGATTTATCCAACACGCGACAAACAAATCATTTATAAAACGCGGGCAAAAATAATGCTGATCTTATTCGTCACAGTACAACGTTCTTGCTTGAATAGGGGCTTTTGCAACTTTTGAATTCGACCTTAAGCCACTCAAGTGCCCATAAATCCGCCAAACAACATCGTAGCGCAACAAAAGAGGTGTCAAAATGCGCAGAAGATAACTGTGAATCGAATTAATTAATTATTTTTTGCATACTATTTCAGGTTCCGATAAATCTGACCATTTGTAAGTGTTTAGATACTTTATTGGCGCAGTTTACTATCGCACGCTCGATTTGATAAAAATTACAGGTACTCCAAATAAGCACCTTGCAATTTCGTAGTTTGTCAATAAGTTGAATAAGCATGTATACTCACGAAATTAACGTTCCCGCTTCTGTAGAACGATAGATATCACAGCGATGTAACGGTCCTGTATGATTGGCTTTCACACATAGTGCTTTCTGGAATTGGAACTGAATGACAAAACTGATAAAGTATCTGAAAAAGTATGGGGAAAAGTGATAAATAACATTAAAACTTTCAACGCGGCTATTAGTTTTACCATATTATACAAAACAGATATTTCAGAAATCTTTCCCAACTTTTAAGGCCTATCTCAAGGATTACTGATCTAGTACTAGGCATGTTTGTACTTATTCTAATACATTTCTCATGATGATTCCAAATATGGTAATGAAATTCAATAAATTTGACATTTTTTGAAACATTTTGTGAAATTTTGGAATCATGTCGTCTGCAGACCCCTGCCGCATGGAAAGCGTTAATCATTCGACCTCACAAGCACTTAAGGGGACAACTCGTCATTATGAGGTCATTATTTCAAATTATAAGATACTTGCTCTAAATAAACAGTTGACTTGTGTTGGTAATAACAAAGATATTACAAGAATATATTTGTTAATAATACAATTTCAAGTTCAACTTTCGTTATTAACACGAGTTAATAATTACCACAAAATAGTGGTGATTTTGGCACATTGTGATTGATTTGTGAGGAGGTCTCAATCAGACTGACGTCCCCCAAATCGTCGGGGGTAAATCAATTTTACTAAAAAAAACATTATTTTAAAACAACAGGTTATCACAAAAAACAGACCAAGGTTTACCATACGTCACTATGTAATACCACGGACCATACTTCACAATGTAATGCCACCGACGAAATGATAGAGGGCGCACGAAGATCAGGCCAGCCAAAGTAAACAGTAAAGATGGTTTGAACAAAATAAAATCCGTGATTAGGCAACTACTTCAATCTATGTATACTGGCTGTAGAGCGACGGAAATGGCATGTCATCACCAAAGCCACGAGCTGTCAGCCGTGGCGGAAGCGTACCAACCCCGGGGCACCAACCAACCAATCACATCCTCAAGCAAGTGATTACTACAAATGTGACATCGTTGGAAATATGCCAAATTTATATGTAATGAACATATAGGCTATACCACAAAATGAACAGTTTGTGAATATCCGACAAAGGTGCACAGATGCACAAGAAATCTGACTTTGATATCAAAATAAAAATACTGCTTGAAAAGTATATAATTTTCAGCTCTAGTCATTTTTGTCATTCAATTAATTGTAAATAGAACCACATTCCTTTGTAAGACGACAAGAATAATATTGAGCATGTTGATATTAAAGTAATACCTTCTTGTGTCAAATAATAAAGATAAATTTATCTTATGCAATCCCCCCCCCCCCCCTTTCACGCTGGATGCAGATCATTCAAACTGTACCCATACCCATGGAGGGAATACCTAATTTCCTGTAAAACATTGGACTGATTCGAGGCGACGTTATTTGCTCCGCCTGTGTATGGGCGGCCAAAAGGATACAACACGTGTTAGGTGTAAAATGGCAAAAGGTAGTGTAAAATACGTTTGGTAGTGTATAAAATGCAAAAGGTAGTATGCAAAACCTTTACTGTAGAAAATGCAAAAGGTAGCATACAAATTATTTACTGTAGAAAATGCATAAGGTATTTTGTACAGTAAATGTTTTGTTCACTACCTTTTTTTCTACAATACCTTTTGCAATTTTACACTAACTAAGGGAGCGCATCAAACTCGACCGCGCGGCAACCGCCGGTTCCGCCCGGTTGGACCGCATATCATTGTTTAGAACAATAGAAACCGGCTGCAACCGCAGGGAACCCCACGGAACCGGCGGTTGCCGGGTGGTCGAGTTCTGATGTGCTCCCTAACGCGTTTTGTACCCTTTTGGTCCCTTTGGCCGCCCATACTATTTGTATGCTACTTTGTTTTTGTTATTTACACTACTTTGCATTTTTACACTAAACTATCATGACTAACGCATTTGCACCCTTTTGGCCCCTTTGGCCGCCCATACCTGTGACTGTTGTAAAACTGTCAAGTACCATTACCCCCTCCCGAGTCCGAGGATATTGCTCGTTAAAGTCGTCGCACCACCAGTCGCAAAAAGTTAAAAATCGTCCCCTGACAATTAAAGAAACTAAAGAGCATCCAGTAGTTTACGGTGTTGGTTGGCAAAGTAATCCTGAAACAGGACGAGTGACTTTGAACTATCTGTCCCAATGCTGCAGTAATTTATTCCTAATCCGAGGTTTATCAAACGACGATAATTGATTTCACCAATCACCCCACATAAACACCGTAACTCACTATCTATCCCTCAAACGGAAATCTTACCGTAAGTAATTGATTTAACCTCAGATAACCCAAATGTTTTACCATATACAACCAGTGACAGTTAATACAACACAGATTTTTCAGAAACCTTTCCAAACTATCAAGGCATATCTCAAGGATTACTGAACCAATACTATGCATGTTTGTACTTATTTCAATGCATTGCTCATAGCGATTCCAAACATGGTAATGAAATTCAAATTCAAATTTTGACATTTTTGAAACATTTTGTGAAACTTACCTTATATAAGGCACATCAGTTGCTATATGGTATTTGGCTGCAGGGTCGAAGTCTTTCTCTGTACGTTTTACTGGTGGAACGATTCCTTGGTATTTGGTTCTACGGAGAGATTTCAAACATTGGTCAAAATTTGCTCGGGCTTAATTGATCGATAATTGATTTTAATTATCATACCAGCAATTTCATCATAATTCTACTTTTATTAAATTGAAACTATTTTGGTACCACATGCACAATTCATCCACGTCTGGCCTTATACAATGCAGTGGTCCCTTATACCCACATGTATCATCGTGCATCAACATGTAATATATATATAAATATAAGCCCTTTTTAGAGCTTTCTTGGGCTATCCTTGGCATTATATGTTTTCTTGTATTAATATGTTGTGTTAATTTTGTAATTTTTTAAAATTTGTATATTTGATCTGATGTATTGTATCTCTGTGTCTTGATATGCCAAATAAAACTAAACTAAACTAAACTATAAGTGTGTTAGCAAAAGCTGTAGCGCGTCACTAGGAGAAAATGCTGCAGAGTGCATACCACTAGTAAAAGGTTGTCTTTATTTATATGGGAATAACTTGATGGTGATCGGTTGAGCATTTACTTTCATAAAGAAGCAATTGCTTAGGCTTACTCCTCGAAGCATTTACGATAACAAATGTTATTCGGCCCACTGTCATACGTTCTTCCTCCTATGCGTACCTGAGCTCCCACCATTTTGTATTATATTGATTCGGTGCTATAGAGTCATTGAAGACTGCCCATCGCCACTGATCCATCAGAAAACCAAAGGGCAGAAAGGCAATCTTATCAGTTGCCATGAACATTAGGAAATTTAGATCAGCCTCTGTAAGAACAATTAATGCATATTATTAATAATATAGCATACTGGGTAAGGACAAAAAATCTTTTTGCAGAGTGTTTAAAGCGATACAGAACGAAATATAGAAGTTAGACCTTTTGGGACGGTAGTTGCTACTCCGAGTTTCACGCTTGTGCGATCATCAGACATCTGGATGATGACCCGCACACGAGTAGCAATTTCAGTTCCAAAAGATTTAACTTCTGTATAAATATACCATATAAATCTCCCCTCCTTTTTAAATAGAGTAAGGTTGAGCTAGACAATCAATGAGTTCAAGAACCATCTAGCCTAGACTGGGTCCCCGCGTCCCTCTATATGGCCGCCATCTTTAAAAATGGCAGGGGCGTGTGGAAAATAGAAAGACATGAGGATCGAGCCTAGCCTATGACGGGGCAGCAACCGTCTTTAGTAGTGCGTCTACATAAGATCGAATAAAAAAATACGAATTTTTAAATTCGTGCGGCGAATTCATGGAGGCCGCCATTTTTAAAATTACGTCATTAAAGTTGCTGCTAATAACGCCTGTTTTTTACCTTTTCTTGAATGGAGTGCCCAGTTTATCATTAAATAAACTAAATTTGACTTAAACTCGATTCCAGATGATATTTTGTGCGTTCAATTGACCCCGAAAAACAAATGACGTCATTTTTAATGACAAAACCACCTCTTACACGAACGAACTTGTTCCTTTTTTGGTTTAAAATCACTTTTTATTCCCTTTTCCTTCGATAGATTTTGCTTGCCGTAGGTGAAACGTTAGTAAATACATTGAACTATCGGATTCACAAGTTTAAACATACCCCGAATTAATAGAATTTCCCCGCAGCCAAAAAACACTTTAAATGCTATATACTTAACTGTGTACATCCGGGACACTAATATACTTTTAAAACAAAATGGCGGCCCCCATAGTCGGACACGAATTTAAAAATTCGCATATTTTAATTCGATCTTACTGACTGCTAACTATGGCATACGCCGTAAATCTGTATAAACTTGGGGCACGGTTATTTGTCTTCGCTGTAAACGCTGCATAAACCTTATACTTGGGATGTTTAAGTGTGCCTTGCTTAAACAACTACATTTCAATAATCACAAGTTGTTTAAGCAAGGTACTTGAACAATCCTGGTTGTTAAAAAATCTTTTTGCCGTATATGTGCAGATTGGCTTGGATACTTTGAACTTGAGAAAGGCTAGTACCTAACAATTAGAGAATGGTCATTGTCAATTACGCAATGGTAGAAGGCTACGGCAAACCACAACCGAATATTTGCAAAATAAAACCTATGATGAGGAGGACGGTTAAGGCCGCACGTGCGTATGGCGTATATGTATGAATACGTAATATTTGTATATTATTGTGGACATTACATTAGTCTGAGTTCAATTGTCATTGGCGCTTGTACGTATAGTATAATGGTGATGCAACATAGCGACTATAGTGTTAAGGTTCGTTCATACTAGACGTTAATTACAGTGCGGTGCGATACATTATTGCGATGGATTTAAAAATGTGTAATTGCCATTGCGGCAGTCTGCGACGCAATGCGTTGACGCTGAAGTCTCCTATTTTCATGATTTTGCCACTAGACTCGATCATCCTGACTTCCCAATTTTCCACACGGCCCCTGCGAGGGTGCTCAAATGTGAAGACTGGAAAAAATACAGTTCCAAAAGTGTGCGCTGATAAACTCCTGAATAAACATGAGCTTATTCACGCACCAGTTCGCCGGTAGTTTCACGCGGCGTTGTACACTGCGTGACGCGATAGGGCGCACGTTTGCCTCCCGCGGGACGCAGCGTGACGATCGTTCGATGCACTGCCTTTGAATTGGAGCAATCGGATGCTATTTCTGTTGTTGCTGTGTACAAATGCGCATGCTCGGTATTGGTATGAATACCGTATTCATTTATGCAAAATACTCGTGGA
Source organism: Ophiura sarsii (assembly GCA_035610835.1). Classification (NCBI taxonomy): domain Eukaryota; kingdom Metazoa; phylum Echinodermata; class Ophiuroidea; order Amphilepidida; family Ophiuridae; genus Ophiura; species Ophiura sarsii. Next base: position 31,249,944 of record CM069451.1, on the reverse strand, counting down.
ATTCCACGAGTAGATGCACACTTTTTGGGCGTACAATTTTCCCAGCCCCTCTTTTTGGTCCGCCATTTTTAAAGATGGCGGCCATATAGAGGGACGCGAGGACCCAGTCTATTTTGCCACACGGCGCTGACTGCCATCGCATGCGGTGACCTGCGTTGACCCGGCGTGACCTGCGATTTATTACCGTACATTGCGGCAGAAGTAAGGCTACCACATCGCATCGCACGGCAAACATCCCCTAGTGTGAACGAACCTTTAGTCTTACGTAAAAGTCACGTATACGTTTGAGCCATACGTCCTAGTTCTGCAGAGCAATCTAATGTAAGATCACACAAAATCAGACATGAAAAATAATCGACTTCTTACCATTGTCTTCCTGTAACTCATCCAGTAATCCTACTGCGTGTAGATGTTTAGGTGTAGCAACGGATAGGGCCAAGGTATCACCGATGGCCTCATGGAATCCTGGATTGGCACCACCGCGATAAAGATAACTCTGATTCATATACTGCAGATAGTATTGGACATGACCCATTTCGTGGTGAACTGTGACGAACTCATCCATGTTGATATCCGTACACATTTTAATTCTGCGAAGATAAAACAGTCATAATTCGGTCGGATTATGTATAATGGATGCATCATCAGTGGATTGACAATACTGGGCCTTGGTTGCTAATAAATTGTCCCGTATAAATACTGTTTTGCAAAACTATATAGGACGTATCACTTATAAGTGTTAACACTTCCCACACTGCAGGCATCTGCAGACGGCATTCCAACATTTCACATCAAAAATGGTGATAAAATTTAATAATTTTGACATCTTTGAAACATTTTGTGAAATGTTGGAACTGTCGTCTGCATACGACTGCCGCGTGGAATGTGTTAAGACACTTAAAATAGAAAGCAGCAATACCTCGCAGTCAGAAACTATCTCCACTGTGCATCATTCTGACAATCACACGACAATGACATATTTAAGCTTGTTCTTAAAAAGTATACCAATGGTCTCGAGCATTCGCTAAAATGCCAAATATTTGTGCATGTCGGGTTTCATGTAGAGCATCATTAGACGTTTATGTGTCCTGCGTCGCTACACATTCGGTAATTATGCTAAAGCGCGCTGTTAAAAATGCAATGTTGATGTAAATTGATATTGATAGCTGAATAGACGTCGTTATTAAACTATTAGGTCCTCTCTTAACAGCCATATCTTTTGGGAATATCTTAAGGTTGAGATTTCTCCATCTTAATTCTATTTCATCTGTCACCAAATTATGAACAGGTGTAAGCCAGCTCACCATGGGTGAACTAGCCAGAGTGAACATTTGCCTTTAAAACAATACATAGAGGCCTACCTGAAATCTTTCTGGTTTCCAAAATCCCACGCTGAAGCGTGACAGACCACTTCTCTGTCATCGGGTTTCTCTATCATAGATTCGTCCCAGAATGCTTGTGGCATTGGAATCAAACCTAGAGATGTGAAAAACTCCTCAGATTCTTCAAACATTTGTAAAGCTGTAAAGTTCTGCAATAAAACGACGACATCAGAGGTTATCCACGTAGCTAAATTTTTGTCGGTAGCGGGAATTGAACCAGAGTGCGTGAGTAGGAGTCTTGCCTCACCCGATACGCGTCCCAGACCCAGCTCCAAAAATCTTAAGATTTTCGTCAGCATCTCGTAGTGTAGTGTTTTTTTATGATGATGAGAGCAAGGGCGGAAATCCCGGGGGATGGGGGGGGGGGGGGGATATATCCCCCCACTTTTTGACCTGGGGGGATGGTCAATGTAATCATCCTCCCCTGATTTTTCACATCTACCAAACAAACAAAAAGGGGGGGGGAGGAAAAAAAGGGGAAAAAGACAGAAATAAAGGAGAAAAAAAGGAAAAAGAGAAAGAAAGGCGGGCGGGGAGGCATGCGAGGGACATAAGAACGTTTGGAGTTTATTGTACGTTGGTCAGGATACATACGCCTACATCTTTTGGAGGTAACTAATTAACTTCTTTCTGGCAGATGCCTATTTAAAAAGCCAATATTGATCAGAAATAAAGTGATTGCTTTTCAATAAAATATTGGTCAAAAGTACACACCAAATCGCACCAAATGGGTTGAAAATTTTAAGAAAAATCTAATTCTGAGCGGGGGGCACATCCCCCCTCAGAATCACCCTGTTCGAGCTTTTAAACCATACTAAAATCAAGAATATATCAGTATATCCTCAACTTCTTTCGTGCATTGATAAAAACAAAATATTTATTGAAAATGAAGTGATGGCTTTTCAATACAATATTGGTCAAAAGTATACACCAGATCGCACCAAATGAGTTTGAAAATTGAAAAAAATTCTACTTCTCAGGAGGCACATCCCCCCTCAGACTTCCCCCTGCTGGAGCTTTTAAACCATTTATACTAAAATCAAGAATATATCAGTATAAAAATTGCTCAACTTCTTTCGTGCATTGATAAAAAACAAAATATTTATTGAAAATGAAGCGATGGCTTTTCAATAAAATATGGGTCAAAAGTATACACCAGATCGCACCAAATGAGTTTGAAAATTGATTTTTTTTCTTCTACTTCTGAGGGGGCCACATCCCCCCTCAGACACCCCCCTGTCCGAGCATAGCTCGGAGTGCGGTGCTATGCACCGCATGGATGATACCAGCTCAATTTCATTTTTTGGGGGGCCACACTTATCATCCCCCCACACCTAACAAGAAATTTCCTCCCCTGGATGAGGGTTTAGGATTACTTTCAACTTTTAATTTAAAAGTTGTGCTTTAGGCTACTTCAAGCCTTGTCATGTCTTCTAGTAGATAATATCATCTAATTACTGTTCATGCAAGCAATTTATTCGTGCTGGTATTACTAATGCTATGGAGCTTAGGTAAAAAAGAAGGTATGTCTGACATACATTTAGAAAAAAATAGCTATGCTAAATGCGGAAATTCTTTTTTATTGTGTTTTTGGCCACTTTTTTGTCTTCCTTTCGGAGCCATTTTTTTCCCGGACAACCGAAACAAAATGTGGACTCATAGCGGCAAAAGTGACTCCGCATACTTATGCGCGCGGGGTATGTGAGATAGATTTTTTTTTCTTTTGGAAGAGGGCTTACCAGATCCAGTAAATTTTGCGTGATGTCCACAGCAGGTTTATCGGGGAATGGTTTCAGTAGATCATAGATTCCAGACCAAGTTTGAGACCACATGTTACCTGTGTAGGAAACATGAAAACCGATTTGCATAATTATCGATACCCGGTCCGTGTACTAGAAAAACAATACTTTCACGCTAAAATACTTTCATTTGGAGTTAGCAAACAATGAAATAAATTGTTTATTATGCTGAAAATATTGTTGTTATGTCATTGTCATGAAATATTCATGAAGTTACGGCCAAATTTGAGCAGACATAGACCAATTTGCTCTCTCTGTTTGAGTGATGTTCCCGATTTACAATCGTTCCCCATTCACCCCTTTCCTTATTTAATTGATGCCAAATTTATCATTTGAAACTGCCCTTGTCAAAAAGCAGCTTTCGAGGGTTTTTTTCTTTCTTCTTCCGTGATTTTTCTTTTAGGCTACGGGTAAAAACCTCTGTTCGAAGGGCCCGACCGACCCATCATTTTTCGCTCAAAATGTCCATTATTTTTTTAATGAAAATTTGGTGAAAATTTGGTGATTTTTGTGTGGAAACTCCGAAAATTATAGAATCATAAAGACGCTCATAACTGTAAAATGATAACTCCAATTATGAAATAATTGAGTGATTACTTTTTAATTTGTTGGACTTGGATTTCCAACACTCAGGATAGTGTGATGTAAAAGGTATGCGTACGTACGGACCGTATTGATCAATTGAAGCATTATCGACCTTGTAGTAATCACTACTAGTTAATCGATAATCTGTCTATTGCTACACCAAGTTTGCGTGATGAACAAACAAAAATGAAAATCGCACTTTGTTCTGGGTTTTGACACATAGCTCTCTTAATATTCGGGTCTTCACGTGCAATATCTCAAATTAAAGTGAAGGCATTTTTACTCAATATTTCACGTAGGAGGAACAATAGTTTTGGAGTAACGAGCATATTTATCACCTAGTAAGTTATGTTCTTGAGTACTTACATGCACGAATAAAACTATACATTGAACAGAAATTATAAAGGTTGATCCGTCTTACCTAAAAGATGCGCAGGAATCGGACCCCGTAAATTGATGTACTTTTTACCGTAAATTTTATACAATTTTCTTCTCACATAGGCGTGCAGGTTTTCGTATAATGGGCGCAGTTGACTATACAATTTTAAAGCTTGCTCTTCTAAGTTGTCAATTTCGTAATCAGCCCGCCACACCTCACCAGTATTGTTGTATCCTGAAAAGTAATTGACGAAAATCATCATGCGCATTTTACAAAAGTGTACTTTAACCATGTCATGCTTGTTAACACTTTCCACGCGACTTTCTATCACAAGAAATACTGATCCAATACACGGCATGTTTGTACTTAGTTTGATTCATTTATAATGGTGATTCCATATATGTTGATGAAATTCAGTAATGTTAACATTTTGTAAATATTTTGTGAACTAAACTAAAATGTCCATATTTTATTCTCAGATATCATTACAGCTTAATCCAAATGTGTCCAGTTCAACATTTCTTAATGACATGTAGCTGATATTGATATGCATACATTGAAAAGGCAACATATACAAAATAATTACCATTTGCCTGCGCTATTTCTTTTAGAATCTCTCTCTTCCTGATGTAATCGGGCTTAGCTGATGGTCCCACAGCATCGCGCCAGCCCTTCCAAGCCCATGTAAGTTCTTTGTAATTCCTGCTTGACGACATTAAGGTAGTCAGTTCTGTTGGTGAAAATATATCAATTATATCGACAATAATTCATAGTTTTTTAGACTAGAGAGTTGAATGTCAAAACGGCAGAGCGTGTAAAAACTAAAAAAAATATACACCTTCCGGAATAGAAGTCGTTATTCAGAGTAGCTCAGAGTTTCATGCTCAATCAAAGGAATCGTCAGACGACAGATGATGATGATTGGGTTGCGTTGCAAACTCCATGGACAATATGAATATACAATCCATGGTGTCACAGCAAACTATTTCCAGAATTGTCCTGTGCTCCGAGATAGCCAAAGAGTGCTCAATTTAATTAAACATTGTATATTTGCTATTTTATATAGAAATAAATAAATGATTGCATTTTGTTTTACCATACTAATGTTTACGTATGTAATACAGAAATCCCCTCAAAATCAAACATTGATCCCCGTTTTGATGTAGCATATAATCAAAATCACTGATGTGAAAGAATATTTTTTAAAGTTCACAAAGACGCTTGATTACCCTGCTAAAATGTTGAGTAAAACGTTTACTCAACGTTGAGTAACTATGCTACAGTTCAACAGTTGAGTAAACAATGCCCAATAATGATCAACAGTTGAGTAAAATGTTGGACATTCTTACTCAACTATTGAACATATTGGGCACTTATACTCAACTGTTAAACATATTGGACATTGTTCACTCAACTGTTGAACTGTTGCATAGTTACTCAGCGCTGAGTAAACGTTTTACTCAACATTGTAGCAGTGAAGACTATTCTTTCCTTCATGAAACATGTTATGGATAGTACAAAATTGTAGAACACGTCGTTTTCTAACGGATATTGAAACAGGCAGGCTGCATGACATACCTGGATCCAATCGATAGCATTCTTCCGGTGGATCTTTTGGATTTACACACACTCTGCCGGTGGAATATCTTGTCTTCAAGGAAGCTGATACTGTGTTATACTGAAAGTAAAATAATAAGGATTTGACTTTTAGATTTTGATTATTGATGATGGTTTGATGATTGGTAGAAAAGATAAAATAGTTAAATAGGTTGATGATTGGTAAAAAAGATCCAATGATACAATAAAATATACTAATATTTTTCATGTGTTCAAATGATTGTTTGAGACATACGGCGATCTATCGTAGAAATAATATAACAAATATACGATCTACAATAGACATTCACTTTCATTATTATTTCGTTTACATTTCTCTGTTGTCGAATCAAACTTCTATTAACAGAACAATTATAGGTCAACATATACGGTATGCGTATGTGTTGTTTCAAGAGAAATTAGACAATGCACGCCCGCTGATGTTGATGTGTGTATAATGGCACGACCCCGCATGGGGAGTGCTATTTTGAGCGTATCAACCTTTGCGCAAGTGCATTGATTTTTCTAATTTTTCGAGAAACAAACATACGCACGCATGTATTGACACTTTACAAATCAAAATTCATTATTTGAGCATAAATGTGATATGTAATAATGAATAAAAACATGTTAACAAGTTTGTTAACACCCGCAGTGAAAATCGGCGAACCCGCATTAACTGAACAACGAATCAAAATAAAGCACGTCGTGCGCGCATTAAACGGCGCACGCGGAGTGCATTAGTACACTTCCAATGCACTCCGCGTATTTTAGTTTCTTGATTTCTGATTGGTTCTACACTATTTATAATCAATCTGATCAATCAGAAGCTTGTTCGATTTTGGAAACGAACCAATCAACCTGTCTCAGCGCAATTGTCATGGGTGCTTGTATGGTGATGCAAATACGGTGTCTATCGTGAAAGTCTTACGTAAAAGCTTCTTATACGTATGAGCTAACGTATCATCTTTGCACTGTAGCCTTACCTACTACCTCTATACGTTGATCAGTTCCGAATTGGCGAAGCCTCCTTACAGTAGCGAATGAATACAGAAGGACGCGGGTGTGCATGAAGGCAGCATGTGCACTGTGCATCATGTGCGTGTAGCGTGCGTGCGACCACAACCGCGTGCGTATGGCCATAATCGCGTGCATTCTCGCCAATTTAGAATTGATTGAACAATGGTATTATTTGTATTTTTTGCAGCCAGGTGCGTGGATGCAGGATGCATTGGCGAAATTTAAACATCTGAGCAATACCTGCCGATTGGTCAGAAATATGGATACATCATTTATTACACAATTTTAGAATAATATTGTATCCCTGGTACACCAAATACTTTATAATCCGGCTTCTAATTGGTGATTCAAATGAGTATATCTTGAAATTAACCAATCACAAACGTTATCATATAAACAGGTAGTGCTCATGGGGTCTCATCGATGTTACGTCGTTTTATAAAAGACCAACACAAATTAAAAATTAACATACAGGATCAATTGTTGACGCTTTACAAGTACATTTTAGACAATCTCAACATTTCTTAGAGTTGAAAAGTGTTTCTTTTAGAAGTTATGGAAATATAAAAGAAAAATGTTAGAAATAGCAGGTTATATAACAATAAAAAACCGAACTACTGTTGTCATGTTTCCTAGTATGTTTTTAATTGTTTACAGATTAGCATTTTGTGAAATCTACGATTTTGAATTAACGATAACCTTCAAACCCAATATGAATGGGATAAAAAGCATAATATAAAATCTGATCTTTCACTGCAATATTATTTCAAAAATGCCCCTTTTTACTCATTATATGGTACAGCCCATAAACGTTAAATTGTTTTCAATGTCTTAGTACAGTCTATCCAATATTTTGACTATAATTATTACAAAAGGAAACCACTCATGGGATACTCTTTACTCTTTACCTCTAGTATCGTTTCGTTGTCATACAGTGCAGCCGAACCAATATTCTGCAGCATATTGAGCTGACGTTCAGTATCGTAACTAAACGAACTAAAATTAAACATAGACGCATTCTCTCCAACTTCTTTCCAATAGTCTGTGTACTGAATTTTGTATTCGATCTGTCGAGAATAAAAGATAGAATAGTGTAAGTCATAAAACTGAAATTATAACATGTATAACATGTATAAGGTCTATATCTCTTTATAAAGTTTCGGGAAAAAGTCATGTGGATATTATACAATATGTTTAAACAGTTTGTTACATAGCTCGGATGTAAATGTCCTTGTGGAAATTCGCTTGTTTAATGTATATGTTGTTGATACTGATAACTGATTTTAAATAATAAGCTAACCTAACATCAAAGTACCTGGTCACGAACCATTTTGTGTTAGGTGTATATCAGACCTACATATCATGTTAAAGCAATGTGATTTTTTCCAATGTTTACACATGTTTTGTTCTTGCTCTTATAAATAAGTTTGACTATCAGGAGAGACTCATTGTTTTCCGCAAAAAACCAACCACAGAACTTTACTATATCATAATCAAACTCTGCTTCAAATTTAAGAAATTGTTCGACATATCCCCCCCCCCCCCCCCGATTTTCATTCTGTGGTTGACTTGTGTACAGTTCGGAAACACTGTCAACGGCGTCAATTCATGGACATCTATTTACATGATTTACGAACGAAAAACCACTCAGAAAATAAACTGACGCATTATTTAGGAAATGACACGTTATTGCTCTATAGACGTTATCAGTCACAGCTGTAGAACGGAGCCCCGTTTCAATTGAGGGCGCTCTATTTAGTGACGCACTGCCGTCATTTTTTTCACGGCGATTCATAAAGTGACGGAAGTCAGTCGCCCGCCGAATTTTGCCGATTTTAAGCAACGAAATAACTCTTTTATCACAGAGATAACCGTTACAAAGGCATCACTTTTGAATACTATTGGGCTTATATTTAATGTAAAAATTATCACATTTACCCTAAAAATTCTTAAAATTGGTGTAATCTCGTCTAGAAAATGGTGGTCTCATCGCAGCAAACCAGTCAAAAAAGACATAATTTTAGCTTGTGTCGTTTGATGTTGGGGTCAAAGGTTAAATTGAATCATCGAACTGGATATCGCAAGGAGTTCTGGTACCTTATGCTGTCCTCAACTCGATGGATAGTTACTTTTTATTCAGATAATCGGGGGTAAAAGGCGAAAATTCAATAATTGCGCAAATTGACGGGTGTGCGTTACCTTGGTTACGTATACCCGTCGTTTTAGAGCGCCCTCAATTGAAACGGGGTCCCGTTCTACAGCTGACTGGTTATTCTTAATTGGCGCATTTATGTCAAAAGAGGGAGTTCAATCCAACTGAGCATGCTCAGAGCAATAAGTGCTCCGATAAACATTCCAATCTCGTCCTTTGACTGCAATGTAATGATCTGTGAACTTCTAAATTGTCCTAGATAGTGTTGGTTTACCAGCAAACATTTCATTTCAAACTAGTGGAAATAAATAGTTTAATAATGTATACGTTCAAGTTTATTTCACGAATGAAATAATGTCAAATATTGAACAGCTCAGAAGTATGAAGATTGTTTTCTGATTAGTGCAAAGTTCACCCCCCCCCCCCCCCCCCCCAATGCACCAATTAAGAATAACGTCTATAGAGAAGATATTTTCATGTTATGTAATTTGACACAAAAAATGCATATAGAGGGAAATAATCAAAGATACTCTCTAAAAGTTAAAGAGCTAAAACTCACTCTTTGAGAGCTCGTGGAAAAACAGCTCTTTTTTTAGAGTGAAGTTCATTATTTTAAATAATATATAGACTCGGACAAACTGGCGAGAATTAAATTAACAAAGACCTTAAAAATACACAGCCTCGAACCCGGTCCCTCTCGCAATCGCGGCGATTGGTTACTCCACTAGGCTACAGGGACTGTGCTTATATGGATACCAGACGAACGAGCTATTATGTATACAAAGTCTTTTGTTGAAAGCCTCTAGCAGCCGAAATACATGAGTAAATAATAACAATTGACGATGGCCTATAAGCATGATTCTAGCAGAATATATGACGAGCGAAACTTAATTAAATTAACGCGAGGATCAAGCAAATGATACCAGCCGAGTAATTGAAATGAATAAATAATATATAGAGTGATTTCCACTCTTTTCAGGGTAGAAATCACTCTCAAAATAGTAATAAATATCACCAAACGAGTGGCACATCACTCCAAATAGAGCGAAATTCACTCCTAGAG
>CM069451.1:31192229-31239868 GCA_035610835.1 Ophiura sarsii | reverse complement strand
TTATGCCATACCTTTCTTAAAGAATCGCGATAATTTGGCGGGAAATAAGCAAATTAATCATGCTACCAAAATTTCTTTTTAACCGATATAAAAGAAAATCAATTTATTTTCAAAAACGATTTTGTAAAAATAATATCATCAATTCGGTGGAAATGGGTCAGTCGGGCCCGTAGTCATTGGTAGTAAAGGGTCGTGGTTTTTATCGTCTAACGCTAAATATATTATTGACCATTTGCAGTTCACCTCAATCCGTTATGAGAATAAAATGGCCACATATAACATTTAGCCTATATTTTAACAAATCAAGGTATATTGACAAATAGAAATAATTTCAAATCGAAAACAAAATCTTACCATTTTCTCTTGATTATAATCCGTGATATTTGTATTGTATTTCCAGTTGAACTCTGCCATTATTGCTCCCCTTTTTTGCGTCTCCCTGTTGAAGTAATCCAAAAACTCCCTCGCCTGGATTTCTTCTGTACTTACAACGCTCTGCCCGTTCGAAAAAAGGCATTGATATGTTAGCAGAATTACCATAGAGCATATTGCAAGCCGATAAAACTTGGGGAAAGTTAACGAGAACATTTTGCTTTTTACTGAGCAAAATGAGCTGCTGATCCAAGTTCTATTTACAAGTGCATCGACGCAAAATATTCGCTAGTCACTCTGTATAAGGCTATAATCTGGATTTCCTTGTAAATACCTCGGTCGGTTATTGACTTGTTCCTTCAGTACGTTACACAACAGTCGTCTAATTCGATTTGATTACGACTATTATCATAATAGTTTGCTGAGTAATACTTTCAAAGCAATAAGTTTTTGACCGTCGGTGGCGCGTGTCAAGTCTAACACAGTATCAGACGATGGCGGTCACGATCTGCCTACATTTGTGCAATTCGTGTTGGTTTAACACGTAAACGCGAATGCCCATCGAAAATTCTAAATATCACATTCCTATAGGTACAACAAAAATTAAATAATCCTAAACCAATGGAGTTGGATAACCAACTCCAGTCTACGAGGGGATATCAAAAAGTTCTTGACATCACCCAGAAGTGAAGGAGCTATATCGATGAAATTTTGTCTGTGTAATCACTGGTCCTTAAAAACATTATGGTGCAAAAATGGTCTCATAAGTATGTTTACTTTTTATACAGGTGGCGCTAGATGCCAAGGCCATGTAAATCAATGACGTCTTCCAACGGTGATGTGTACATGGTAAATTATAATGGTCCAATAACTAATTCTTGTAGGACGCCTCTTCCAGAAGAATATTAGGCTCAGATTTTTTTTAAATTTTGTCATTCGTCACTCGTAGGTCTCAATTTATCTCTGTAAATGACAAAATTGGAGATAAGGCCTTTTGTTTCTGAGCCCTCGATATATCGATACTATATATCTTCAAAATATGAGTGTAAAAGGGAAACATCACCCCGAAATTTTTAATTATTTTTTATTGTAGCTTCGTAACCCTATGACCCAATTTGTTTGTTCAAGCGGCTATAGCTAGTTTTGATCGTTCACGTTCTTTTGGTCATATATAGCCCTCTATCGGTGAACATCTTCCAACTTCCATATCGAAACAAATATAATTGCGCATACCCAGTGAGGCATGCAACAAGCGCTGCACACACGCCTGACTGCACAGACACTACACAGTGCACGCAGGGCCAGGGCTGTTGGGCCAGGGTTTGTAAATTAATTAATTTTCAAGTCAATAATTAACACCATAGCATCCCTGACCCAAGGGCGTCCCCAGAGGGGGGGGGTGGGGGGGTGTGGGGGGTGACACCCCCCCCCCCCCCATTCATCAAATCTGTCGGCAAAATTATGGTGCTGTGGGCAAATCAAAGGAAGGAGGAAGAAAAGGGAGAAAGGAACGAGAAAGGGAAAGAAAGAAGGGGAGAAAGAAAGAAAGGGAAAGAAAAGAGGAAAAAAAGAAAGAAAGAAAAAAAGAAAGAAAGTGAAATGAAAGAGGAAAGAAAGAAAGGAAAAAGGAAGAAAGAAAGAAAGCCCTATAACAATTATCGATGCGCAAATGATAATGTTGTGTCGGCATATATGTTATGTTAACACAAATCAAATCAAAAATGAACAAAGGCAATGTAGGCATATGAATTTGTAGGCACTGTGAACGAGCCCATTTTTATGAGATTTTGTGTCGGCGCACATGAACAGCATAGGCCCAAGTCTTTGTTTTGCTCTTTGTCAAGACACACACAAAAATTGTGTCGGAATAGTATAGGCCTAGGCTAGGCATAACGGGCAATGTGTGGGACCTTTATTTATACTAACTAGGCCTATTCCATTGTCGTTGTCAATGCAAACCCAAGTCAATAATGTCGCCAATGGCCAATCATGTTGGCACATAGGTTACGAAATATTAAATAATTCGTCTATAATTATGTACATGTAAGTTGATGTAGGCCAATTGCTCTCATTGTACTGATTGTAGACGCTGCAAGCTCACTATCAGTCTATCGCAAAAGTAAGTCCAACTCCAACGTTTAGGTGTCAATGCAAAGTAAGACCTTATAAGTAGACTCTGTCCTAATTTCGACTTGAACAATGCAAATTATCATTATAATTAAGACAATAAGCACAACTGTCGTTATTTGCGTGAGACCTGGATTTACAGTGTGTGCACCAGGGGCACAATCGATATCTCACGTAATGGTATAGGTCTATGTCGTTGTCGGACATACAGGCTGTAGGCCTATCATGTCTATATTGAACATTTGACCATGTTTTGTTAGCATTATTCAACAAAAACAAGATGGCTTCAGGAAAGTGTTCCATGACCATTTTAGTTTAAAAACTCAAAATCTTTGTGCGCTTCGCGCGCATTCTTTCTACAGGTTCCAACATTATAATGGATCTCGAACCAAACCAAATATTATGGGGGACGTTAAAAATGTCATACTGGACCCTTTTAGTTTTAGAAATACCAAATGTTGTGCGCTTCGCGCATATTAGTTTCAATGTTTCATTATTCAAGCTGAACAAGATGGCTTCAGGAAAGTTTTCCATGACCATTTTAGCTTAAAAACTGAAAATCTTTTTGCGCTTTGCGCGCATTCTTTCTACAGGTATCAACATTATAAATGTCTCGTACCAAACCGAATATTATATGGGTGACGTTAAAAACGTTATACTGGACCTTTAAGTGTTAGAAATGCAAAATGTTGCGCGCTTCGCGCGTATTAGTTTCAATGTTTCATTATTTAAGCTTAATTTATAGTATCAGAAGGCTTCCAACCAGTTTTCAATGACCATTTTAATTTTTAGTTCAAAACCTGAAAAATTTTACGCGCTCTGCGCGCATGATTTTCTACAGGTTTTAACATTATAATGGCCCTCAAACCATACGATTTGGATCAGGACTTGATATGTGTAAATATGCAATATCAAACCGTCAAAAACGTCATACTTGACTATTTAAGTGTTAGAAATGCCAATTTTTGCGCGCTTCAAGAAAGCTTCAGGACTGTTTTCCATGACCATTTTATTTCAAAAACTGAAACATTTTGCGCGCTCAGGCCGCATCAGTGGCGTAACCAGCGGGGGCTGGAGCCCCCACTTGGAACCCTTGCCCCCCCCCCCCCCAAATGAATCATGGAATAATGATGGTACAAAGTAACAGATGAAAATTTTTCGGGCGCTACGCGCGCATGTCTTCCCAAAATGCATTATTCTATGGTACAAGTTTGTTTAGAGCCGAAATGTAGCTCAATCGTACAAAAGGTAGGCGTAAAGTCGAAAATTTTCGCGCGCTACGCGCGCATTTATGGACACTGGAATGAAGCCCACGCATTAGGAGCCCCCCATTTCAAGTCACTGCCCCTTCTTGCCCCCTCCCCCCCAAATGAAAAAGTCTAGTTACGCCACTGGCGCGCATATTTTCTGCAGCTTTTTGCGCGCTTTGTATTGGTTTCAACGTTTCAATGTTTAAGATAAACAAGATGGCTTGAGGATGTGTGCCCCCTATCAAAACAGTCCTGGATACGCCCTTGGCTCCCCCAGAACTAATGAATCAGCGCTACGCGCTGCTTTATTTAATATTTCAATTATCATTATCAAATTTGTGTCCCCCCATGTCTGAAAACTGATTGACGGTTCTGACCATACAGTCCATACTAAAATATGCGTGTATGAATTCCGGCGAGCGAAGCGAGCCGAAATTTATTTTTGTCGGCACAAATGGCTCTGTCGGCAATTGATGACCTTTACACCCCCCCCCCCCCCCCCCCCCCCCAATGAAAAGGGTCTGGGACGCCCTTGCCCTGACCGATCTGCTCTGAAAGTTAGATACAGGTACTTCGTTTATAGTACTGGATAATTTCGAATCAGCTATTTCTGACCATATTAAGATTAATAGTGGCCATCTTGGTAATTGTTTTGACCATTTAGAGGTAGTTTTATTATGAGGTAATTTTAATTATAGGCCCTATGGTCATTATGATGGCCATCTTAATAACAATACATTGTCAAAATTCATTCAATCATATCGTGTCATGTACAAATACGTTTACTTGGCGGATTGAAAGATATATATAATAATTTGGTCATTTCTAATGTAACACTAATAATAAAATAATACTGCTTTTCATTTATTTTTAACCTTTTGCAACCAATTAGATATTTTTAAATACTTAAACTAGATATAAATCCCCTAGGCTTTATCATATAAATATAGCGAATGCTGTCCCATAGATTAAGGGTATTAGTATTACATAGTTATATAAGTATAGGCATTTACAATATTAAAAAATAAAAAAGTCATTTAACATCAACTTAACCATCTGGCAGCCATTTTGAAAAGTCATACATAATCAAAATTGTCACAGAGGTGGGTCTCATATCTAAAAGCAATAGCTTAGCAGTTTTTAACATACTGTTTGGTGAATGTGCTGCATTATTACAGCGCTTTGAGCCCTTTGGAAAAGGCGCTATATAAATACTGAATATTATTATTATAATAATACTCTTATAAACTATTTTTACAACGGCCATTTTGGCAGCCATCTTGGTTTAAAGGTATGTCATTACAAAGCTAAAATACTGGATATGAGTTACTAGGGGTACATCCCATTGTTAAAACTATGTTTTATCTCAGGAACTATGTGAAAACAACAATACTTCAGAAAACAAAAAGCAACAACAATCCAATTTTTATTAAAATATTCATACATTTATTTCCCAAATTTAAAATCTATTAAATAACAATTTCTACTGAAACAAACATTACCACCATAAATGCCATAAATAATTGCGCATGCGCACATTATGTATCCGTTATCATTTAACTTTAATTATACCTTTTTTCAATCCCACTAATTGTCAGACTGTTCAATATTCATTCTTTTTGTTATCAGTCCGGACTCAGTGATTGATGGAGGTTCACATACTATCAGCCCGATCGTCATTAAATGCTTTTTAGACAAAAATATCAGTAAAATGTAATGGCCTATAAATATGAATGCAATTTTGTACAGATTGTAACAACACAAAAGTATACAATTTTGAAACAAACGTTTCAAATATTTTCAAAGTAATTTCTGTTTCGATTCGGTTGTCAGGAAGCAGATATATGATCAATTGTAGTCATGAATCATCTGGGCCCCTTTGGCTAAATCTATGTCAAAATCGCATTGCTGAGGCAGCAAAATCGCATTGCTGTATTTGCTGAGGTATTCGCCCATAGTTTGGTCACGGGAGATGTGCCGTATAGTAAACCGTGGAATATTCATGATACAAATACAGATTTTGTATATGCTAATTATAATGTGTTTGGTTTTGTATCATACACAGTGCGGGACCAAGTGTACGTGTAACTTTATTAATAATTGATTTAATATTTATATTACTATTATGCCCATTTTTAGCACTATAAAATTGAGAGCAATGTTAAAACCGCAATGGCACAGACCACGTGAAAGACTGTAGATGGTGCAATGATAGACGACGACGACGAACTAAATGGATCTGAAATTTAAAAATATACCAGAGAGTAAATTAAGTTAGGTATGGCATTTGTTGGTCGCATATGGATTGGGCTAACAGTGGCGGAAGTCACTATAAACTATAGAGGGCTCCCTTTGACTCGGGCCAACATGATCGTCAATGTCGAATAATGGATATGACTCGTATTATTGCCGCTACTACATAATATCATGTCAATGTTTATTGTTTGTACTTCTCTTGAGCTATTTAAATTCTATAGCTTAATATCCTTCTTGATTGTATCGCTCTTATATTTTGCGATTGAATATTTAATCAAAAATATTGATTTTTCGATCTACTGCCGGCCGATTGTGATTAGGGACAATTCTTTTTTAATTGAATATTCAGTGGAATAAATCGAATGTTCATTCTTCCTATCAATCACAAGGAGTGATTCTCAATCTTCTATAGCGATTGAAGCAATAGTGACAATTCTTTTCAGATTTTGTAATGTTCAAGAAATACAGAACTTAAACCAATTTTCATGAGTATTTTTGTGTGGTACAGTCTTGACTAAAACGTCACTTTACTCTGAATAGGTATAGTGAACATTCACTTTTTCCTCTGAATAGAGAGCTCATTTTTGACTCTAAATAGTAAATAGAGTAAAAAGTCACTTTTACAATACTTACTTTTATTCTAAACAAAATACACTGTTATTCTGAATAGACGGATAGAGTTTTAAAAAAAAAATCATTTTTACTCTGAATCCTAACCTATTAGTTTCGCATCCCTGTCTTCGCTTACCTGGTGGCATCCACTGATCATCAGGCCAACCAGGTTGATCGCCATTCATTTCATTCTGTTTCACCAACCAATCCGTCAATGGCTGAAAGTATTCCATTAATGCACTGGCGTCGAACTCTCGTTGTCCCGTCATTACTTCCATAGCCTCAGGCCATGGACGGCTTTGACCCATCTTCATCATGCTCCTGTGGCAAAGAAACCGATAGGATAATCTAGATTAGAGTCGTTCTGATATTACTTATGTGATTCTGTATGATAAAAATCTTTAAACATCCTAAGAGTTTACTATTTCCATCCATCTGCTTTAATTCCGTTAAAAGGAAGAAACATGACTATATAGTGGATTTTTCTCATGAGTTTTATGGTTCCAACTGGATTAGTATGGACGAAAGAGAGTTGTAAAACATTCTTTAGTATGAAGAATATAGGTTTGACGGATTTGGCCACCGAAATGCGTTGAAAATCGTCTTTTTCTATTTTGAATATTCGCGGTCTTTTCGACATTTATCAAAATACACGCGATCATATGTTGCGTGAAATGAGCAGGTGACCCAAACCCCAAGCGATTGGGCTATGAAATCCATACAGTCCATATGGAAGACATGACCTTAATCTTCCAGACAGGGAGTGTAGATGTCAAACAGAGTCACCATGCAGGTAACTCCATTTGAAATTCACACTCCCCGTGGTGAAGATTAAGGTCGTGTCTTCCACAAGGGGTGTATGGATTTCAAATGGAATAATCCATTCTTTGAAACGTGCACTGAAACTCAAATACTATTGCTCGTTCGAATTTGGTAAAACTTAACAGGAACTTAAACATGTTAAAATAAGCACCTTGCAATTTCGTAGTTTGTCAATAAGTTGAATAAGCGTGTATACATGTACTCACGAAATTAATGTTCCCGCTTCTCTAGAACGATAAATATCACAGCGATGTAACGGTCCTGTATGATTGGCTTTCACACATAGTGCTTTATGGAATTGGAACTGAATTACACGGCTGATAAAGTATCTGAAAAAGTATGAGAAAAAGTGACAAATAACATTAAGACTTTCAACGCGGCTATTAGTTTTACCATATACAAAACAGATATTTCAGAAACCTTTCCCAACTTTGAAGGTCTATCTCAAGGATTACTGATCTAAAACTAGGCATGTTTGTACTTAATTTAATGCATTTCTCATGATGATTCCAAAATTATGGTAATGAAATTCCATACATTTGTATTTTCTTTTAAAACATTTTATGACATTTTGGAATGTCGGTTGTAGACCCCTGCCGCATGGAAAGCGTTAATCATTCGACCTCACAAGCACATAAGGGGGCAACGCGTCATTATTTCAAGTTATAAGATACTTGCTTTAAATAAACAGTTCTGATTATAGAATGAAAGTTGATTTGTGTTGGTAATAACAAAGATATTTCAAGAATATATTTGTTAATAATACAATTTCAAGTTCAACTTTCGTTATAAACACGATTTATTAATTACCACAAGATAGTGGTGATTTTGGCACATTTAGATTGATTTATGATGAGGTCTCATTCAGACTGACGTCCTCCCAAATCATCGGGAGTAAATCAATTTAACTAAGAAAACAATATTTTAAAACAACAAGTTATCACAAAAAGACCAATGTTTACCATACGTCACTATGTAATACCACTGACCATAATTCACAATGTACTATAATTCCATCTACGAAATGACATCATGCAGGGTAAGATAGAGGGCGCACGAAGATCAGGCCAGCTAAAGTAAACAGTAAAGATGGTTTGAACAAAATAAGATCCGTGGTTTAGGCAACTACAGTCCTCAAAATAAGTAACTGACCAGGTAATAAATATACTCTTAAATCCAAAACTATAGCTCCTACGTAAAAATATTAACATATTATAAAGTTGTAAGGAAATCTCTTCTCTTCAATTTTTGAGAACACTACATTGATAAGGATTGCACAAAGTGCAATTTACATTTTAACACTTGGGTTTGGAACACGCAGGACCGTGTGACAGGTATGTGTATGGGCTGCATTGATCAATTGAAGCATCCCCAATCCTCATCTTACTATCAACCCGTGAGTTATCGCTACCAGTTAATCAATAATCTGCCTGTTTGTTTGTTTGTTTACACGGTCGGTCCCACGCTTGGTGTTGCTAGTCCGAGGCTGCGTGTCTACGAACAAAATGTTAAAATAAAAAACTGATTTTGTTTGGGTTTTGGGAACATAACTGAGTGAATATTCATTCAATCTTCACGTGTAATATCTCAAATTGAAGAAAAGAGATTTCCTTTAAACTTTATAATTTAATATTCTTTCATAAGAGCTACAGTTTTGAAGTTGGGTGCATATTGATTACCTGGTCAGTTACTTATTTTGAGGACTGTACTTGAATCTAAACTAGCTGCAGGGCGACGGAAATTGCGTGTCATCACAAGAGCCACGAGCTGTCAGCCGTATATATATATACTTTTCAGCTCTAGTCATTTTGTGTCCAAGATGTTAGATGGTATGTTTTAGTCAATTTCAATTTTGTAAATAGAACAACAGTCCTTCGTAAGATGACAGCAATAATATTAAGCATGTTGATATGGAAGTTATACCTTCTTGTGCCAAATAATAAGGATACGTGTATGCAACCCCACCCCAGTTCACGCTGGATGCAGATCATTCAAACTGTACCCATTCCCATGGAGGGAATACCTACTTTCATGTCAAACATTGGACTGATTTGAGGCGACTTTATTTGCTCCGCCTGTGTATGGGCGGCCAAAAGGATACAACGCGCGGTAGGTGTAAAATAGCAAAAGGTAGTGTAAAAATACGTAAGGCAGGGTATAAAATGCAAAAGGTAGTATGCAAAACCTTTACTGTAGAAAATGTAAAAGGTAGCGTACACAATATTTACTGTAGAAAATGCAAAAGGTATTTTCTACAATAAATGTTTTGTTCACTACCTTTTTTTTCTACACCACCTTTTGCATTTTTACACTAACTAACGCGTTTTGTACCCTTTTGGTCCCCTTGGCCGCCCATACTATTTTTATGCTACCTTTTGTTTGTGTTTGACACTACCTTTTGCATTTTTACACTCACTATTATGACTAACGCTTTTTGCACCCTTTTGACCCCTGCGGCCGCCCATACCTGTGACCGATGTCAAACTGTCAATCAAGTACCATTACCCCCTCCCCCTGGAGACCGACTGAAGTCCGAGGATATTGCTCGTGTTAAAGTCGTCCGCACGAACAGTCGCAAAAACTTAAAAATCGTCCCCTGACAATTAAAGAAACTATAAAGCATCCAGTATTTTACGGTGTTGGTTGGCTAAGTAATGCTGAAACAGGACGATTGACTTTGAACTATCCGTCCCAATGCTGCAATCATTTCTTCCTTACGAGTATCGAACGACGGAAATTGATTTCAATCCACATGTTATACACTAACTCACTATATATACCTCAAACGGAAATCGGACCGTAAGGAATTGATTTAACCTCGGATAACCCAAATGTTTTACCATATTATATACAACACAGATTTTTCAGAAACCTTTCCAAACTTTCAAGGCATATCTCAAGGATTACTGAACCAATACTAGGCATGTTTGTACTTATTTCAATACATTGCTCATGGCGATTCTAAACATGGTAATGAAATTCAAATTCAAATTTTTGACATTTTTGAAACATTTTGTGAAACTTACCTTATATAAGGCACATCGGTTGCTATATGGAATTTGGCTGCAGGGTCGAAGTCTGCCTCTGTACGTTTTACTGGTGGAACGATTCCTTGGTATTTGGTTCTACGGAGAGATTTCAAACATTGGTCAACATTTGCTCGGGCTTAATTGATCGATAATTGATTTTAATTATCATACCAGCAATTTCATCATCCTACTTTTATTGAACTGAAATTATTTTGGTACCACAATTCATCCACGTCTGGCCTTATACGTTGCAATGGTCCCTTATACCCACATGTAAATGTATCATCGTGCATCAACATGTATAATATAAGTGTGATAGCAAAAGCTGTAGCGCATCACTAGGAGTAAATGCTGTCGTTGTCTTTATTTATATGGGAATAACTTGATGGTGATCGGTTGAGCATTTACTTTCATGAAGAAGCAATTGCTTTGGCCTACTCCTCGAAGCATTTACTATAAAAAATGTTATTCAGCCCACTGTCATATGTTCTTCCTCCCATCCCATGCGTACCTGAGCTCCCACCATTTTGTATTATATTGATCCGGTGCTATAGAGCCATTGAAGACAGCCCATCTCCACTGATCCATCAGAAAACCAAAGGGCAGAAACGCAGTCTTATCAGTTGCCATGAACATTAGGAAATTAAGATCAGCCTCTGTAAGAACAATGCATATTATTAATAATATACATGTATACACATTGAAAAAAGTATCGCACCGCTGGTTGAAAAGTGCCAATGTGGCCTCGAATTGTGCCACCATGGTGTGATATTAAGGATCATTTGTTTGCGAAAACTGTCAAGCAAAATGTTATGCAATAAAAGGGCCACATTTGAGTTTGTGACGTAATCGATGTGATGTTTTTCAAGGCCAAGGAGAATTGCATAAAACAAGTTTGGGTATAACGCGATATTGAGAGGCCCGACGATTAATCTCTATAGTTGTAATCCTTGGTAACACATTCAAGTCTTCCAAGGTCAAAGGTCATCTGGGATCAAATTTCAAAAGTTTCTCGATTGTCCTCAAACATGAAAAAACTCCCTTTTTCGTACACCCAACGGTTATGGGGGCAAAGGTCAAAATAGGTCAAATTTCAAATAAGTTCAAATGACAAAAGCAAAATTGCGGAAGTGTTGACCTAAGTCAAATAAACAACAACAAAAATCAACGGTGACCTCTTCGTATATGCTGAATTTATGAGCAACAACAAATGGCATGTTTGGACTCATTCACTGCATATAGCCTATAACGTATAAATACTAATATAATGACTATTTTAAGTTTTTAAAGTCTACTCAATATCGCGTTATACTCAAACTTGTTTCATGCATGCTTTTGGACAAAAACATGCATTTTCCCCTTGGCCTTGAAAAACATTACATCGATTACGTCACAAACTAAAATATGGCCCTTTTATTGCATACAATTTTGTTGGACAGCTTACGCAAACAAATGATCCTTAATATCACACCATGGTGGCAAAATTCGATGCGAAATTTGCACTTTTCAACCAAAATAAGCAGTGGTGCGATACTTTTTTCAATGTGTATATATAAATATAGCATACTAGGTAAGGAAAAAAATCCTCTTGCAGAGTGTTCAATGCGATGCGGAACGAAATATAGAATTAAGACCTTTTGGGACGGTAGTTGCTACTCCGAGTGTCATCAGACAACTGGATGTTCACTCGTGCGCGATCATCAGACAACTGGATAATGATCGCACACGAGTGAAACTCGGAGTAGCTACTACAGTTCCAAATGATATAACTTCTATATAAATATAGCATATAAATCTCCCCTCCTTTTTAAATAGGGTAAGGTTGAGCTAGACAATCAATGAGTTTTAGTGGTTTTACAAGAACCATCTAGCCTATGACGGGGCAGCAACCGTCTTTAGTAGTGAGTCCATGGCATAGGCCGTACTCTGTATAAACTTGGGACACGGTTATTTGTCTTTTAGCTGTAAGCGCTGCATAAACCTTACTTGGGTTGTTTAAGTAGGTTTGCTTAAATAACTATATCTCAACAATCACAAGTTGGTTAAGCAAGGTACTTGAACAATCCTGGTTGTTTAAATATTTAAAACATCTTTTTGCCGTATATGTGCAGATTGGCTTGGATACTTTGAACTTGAGAAAGGCTAGTACCTAACAATTAGAGAATGGTCATTTTCAATTACGCAATGGTAGAAGGCTACGGCAAACCACAACCAACTATTTGCAAAATAAAACCTATGATGAGCATGCGCATTTGTACACAGCAACAACAGAAATAGCATGCGATTGGTCCAATTCAAAGGCAGTACATCGAACGATAGTCACGCTGCGTCCGGGAGGCAAACGTGCGCCATATCGCGTCACGCTGTGTACAACGCCGCGTGGAACTACCTGCGCACTGGTTCGTGAATAAGCTCATGTTTATTCACGAGTTTATCAGCGCACAATTTTGGAACTGTATTTTTTCCAGTCTTCACATTTAAGCACCCTCGCAGATGCCGTGTGGAAAATTGGGAAGACAGGATGATCGAGCCTAATGCGTTGACGCTGAATTCTCCTATTTTGCCACACGGCGCTGACTGCCATCGCATGCGGTGACCCGCGTTGACCCGGCGTGACCTGCGATGAATTACCGTACATTGCAGCGGAAGTAAGGCTACCACATCGCATCGCACGGCAAACATCGCCTAGTGTGAACGAACCTTTAGTCTTACGTAAAATTCACGTATACGTTCGAGCCATACGTACTAGTTTTGCAGAGCAACCTAATGTAAGATCCATGACATAAATTGCCCGCTTAGGAGCGCTATTAATTCGGTCTGGTAAATCTATTGTTATCAATTACTACGAGAGGATTGCCTGGTTGTATTATTTAAATTCGGCGCGTGTACGAGCAGTACTTACAAGCTTCATGGGTGAGTTTCCATTATGTTGCAAATTACATCCACGCTCATGCGCTTAAACTACTCAATGGGCGTTGCAATACAGCCGGTTGGTTGCACACGAGAATTATGTCATATAGCAACCATGCAGCTTTGATGGAAGGGAATATTTAAATTTGGTGCCGGTTTTTAGGGCAACAATTTATAGCGCTGCTAAGCGGGCCTTGTAGCGTAATGCAAAAAATCAGACATGAACAAAAATCGACTTCTTACCATCGTCTTCCTGTAACTCATCCAGTAATCCTAGTGCGTGTAGATGTTTAGGTGTAGCAACGGATAGGGCCAAGGTATCACCGATGGCTTCATGGAATCCTGGATTGGCACCACCGCGATAAAGATAACTCTGATTCATATACTGCAGAAAGTATTGGATATGACCCATTTCGTGGTGAACTGTGACGAACTCATCCATGTTGATATCTGTACACATTTTAATTCTGCGAAGATAAAACAGTCATTATTCGGTCGGATTATGTATAATGGATGCATCATCAGTGGATTGACAATTTATACTGGGCCTTGGTTGCTAATAAATTGTCCCGTATAAAAACTGCATAACTTATACGTTTAACACTTCCACACTGCAGGCATCTGCAGACGGCATTCCAACATTTCACAACATTTTTTGTCAAAAAAATGTCAACATTATTGAATTTCATTACCATTTTGGAATCACCATGAGAAATGCATTGAAATAAGTACAAACCTAGTATGATTCAGTAATCCTTGAAATAGACCTTGAAAGTTGCATGGGAAAACTTTCTGAAATATCTGTTTTGTATAATGGTAAAACCAATAGCCGCGTGAAGTCACTTAAAAGTGATTTGTATGGTAGAACTTTATACGATAAAGACCCAAATAAAAGTATTATTTTACACCATATACGTACAAGAACCCATGAAAATTGAATTTAGATTAATGAACAATTTTTTTCTGTTCTTTTTAATTTTCACTTTTTTTCTCTAATATTACCTTGATTAACCCTTACAGCCCCACATCCCATGAAATCCCATTTCCCAGCCTGTCGGTTCCACCGGGCGCTGAGGTTTTTGGGTGAAATAATGGGCCCGGGCTACATAGCTGGGCGAATACACTCGCCCAGCATAGCTCCCCCCGCGGCTCAGTTGGTAGAGCGTTCGACTTGTAACCGAGAGGTCGTGGGTTCAAACCCCGGGGCGTGGCACCTCTTGTTGTGTGTGTTTTTTTTGCTTGAAAAAAATTTCGTTGGAAAATCCACCGGGAGTGTTAGGGTTATTGACCATGATGACAATATTCCCATTGTAATACAGAAATATTTACACTGGTCTCAGTTTAATTTGTGTTTGTGACTTGTACCGTTTGTACGTATGGTGATGCAACATATTACTTTGGTTTCTATCGTAAAAGTCTTGCGTATAAGTCACTAATACACTAATACGTAATGAACCATTCGTACTAGTATTGCGGTGTTACCTAAGCAACAACATATTCTCGTGAAATCATGCTAGTATTGGTCAAATTGATTGTAAAAATGGGGAAATGGAGATTTTAGTATGTTTTATTCACTGAGCATACGACAGACTTCACCAAGAAGTAATCATTCAATAAGTTCTACCTTCTCACTCATAACATCGCTAATATAAATGTCAGCCTCATGACATTTGTCATGATTATAGCGCTGAATCATAGCTACACATTTATAGTAAATGCTAATTGATACCTATTTCACTTTTGTCATGATGCAATCAAAGCCAGAGAGAGATTTTGGACAACGGACACGGAAAATTACCCCAAAGATAAATACATGTTTTTTTCGTTTTCTCTCTGTATTGTATGATTAGGTATAACCGCCCGATTTAAATACTGAAAATAGAAAACAATGGATGATTTCTGAATATAAAGCTATACTATCATGTATAAATCAGATTGTAGGCAATATTAACCTTTGTAGCTTGCAAATAGTATAATATCAACTCGAATGTATTGACACGCCTTTAGCATACTGGAATACTGATATTCAGTCAAATGTTCATTGTTACAAGTCAAGTCAAGCCATAGTGATGCCTCGAATGTTAAATCTTAACATGATAGTAACTTTATCAGTTTTTCTTATATGCAACATTTAGAATAGTTAATCAGGTAGTAAGTGATAGAAAAATATATATTCGAGAGACTTGAAATATATCCATTTAGTCCTGTATAATGAAGATCTCTTAGTTCCTATAAAAAGCAAATGACTTTTGCAGCGGTTCTCTAGGGTAGGGTTACAATTGATGGCTGTTCAAGAAATATTTGTAACTTAGAACGATTGTAATTGACCGATAGGTACATTTTTCCTATTATTTTTGGCCAAATGAATAGCACTTAGGATACTTTTGGCTGTTTTTACTTGTTTCCGCCAAACTAAATGGAAGGTTGGTTTTTACTACATATCCAGAAAAGTACAATGATGAGTATTTATACCCATTTACTATGATTTTGTAGCTGAGATTCAAAGCTTCAATTGTGGAATATTTCATACGACTGGCTTGTATAATAGCAAAGTTATGAGGTAGGAGGTAGAACTTATTGAATGACCCGTACTTTGGTATGATTTTAATTTGTTGATTTAGCCAAATAAAACTTTACGTTCACCATGGCAGGTATAGGTTACATTAAACCACTTTCCACGCGGCTATTTATAGTTTTACTATATTATACAACACAGATTTTTTTTTAGAAACCTTTCCCAACTTTTAAAGTCTTTCTCAAGAATTACTAAACCACTAGGTAATTTATTATTATTAATGCATTTCACATGGTGATTCCAAAAATGGTGATGAAATTTAATAATGTGGACATCTTTGAAACATTTTGTGAGATTGTGGAACTGTCGTCTGCAGAAGACTGCCGCGTGGATAGTGTTAGACATGTCGACACTAATAAAATAGAAAGCATCAATACCTCGCAGTCAGAAACTATCTCCACTGTGCATCATCCTGACAATTACGAGGGGCAGTCAATAAATAATGAAAGTGATCATGGTATGGGATGCATGAGTGATTCTATTGAGGGGATAATGTGATCAATACAAAGTATGAACCTTTCAATACACTTTTGGATTGTTAGATACCTTTGGTTATGTAACGTCATTAATATAAACACAATAGGTTTCAGACACTGACTGAAATCTGTCAATTATTTGGCTGGATATGTAATACGTTGAATATGGGTTGATTGATACATTTACGTATATCTCGGTAATGCAAGCATAAAAACAGATAATACTGGGCACATAGTTAGAATACACACTTATCTCTGTATGACACTCTTTTTAGAACTGAATGCCTTAATACGAACAAGAAGGGACCATCTCAAATACGCTTTTATTTAGCAAAATCCGCAATAATATACCTTAGAAAACAACAAAGGATAAAGAACAATGGAGGGATTATAATTTAATAAATTGTTGTGGGATGTAAAGCAATAATAGTGGGGATTTCAAAAGGAACTGTTCATAAAATGTCCTCAAACCATTGAAATTATATGACGATTACTTACACAATACATATCTAGTAGCTCTAAAGATAACAGTAATAAGAGAGGTTGTGGCAGCCATCTTTGATTGATACATTCATGTATATCTTCATTTTGACTATCACAATATTTTTACACGCATTTTTCATCATTTCTGATTAGAATTTGAAGGCACAGTAAGCTTTTATCTGGTAAATTTCATGATTTTAGCCATTTTGGGCCCGTTTCAAAATTATCTGCCGTCTGCGCATGCGCATTTTTTCTGCAGGTTTTATGCGAATAAGTTCAGATAATTAGTTAACTATCATATGGAATCTTCCAAATTGGTTAATTGCTTGAATTTTTCCTAAATTGTTTGATTTTCCGCAATATTAGTGATTCACTGACTGGGCATTTTTAAATGAAAATTAGCTATTTGAAATACTGATATTTGTATACCTTTTATTCAATTACTTCTCCTTACTTTTTCCTCTTATACTACACATTCCAAATTACACAGGGATTATTAAAGTTATTGTCTTTTGTATCATATTTATGCGAAAAAAATCAGGATTGACCTGCTTCTGATGTCATGTTATGCAATCTTTTTACCACGTGTTTCATAAAAACAATTCAAATTTCCCGCCAAATAACTGATTTAGCAGTGTCCCAAGTGTACTTACTTTGAGACAATGCTATGACGTCATAATTCACACTTAAAAATCCAAAACTGTATTGTTTGAAAGACAAAGGTTCATACTTTGTATTGATCACATTATCCCCTCAATAGAATCACTCATGCATCCCATACCATGACCACTTTCATTATTTATTGACTGCCCCTCGTACATGCACGAAAGTGAAATATCCGAGCTTGATCTGATTTATCTAACAACTGGTCTCGAGCATTCGCTAAAATTACACTCGTGTTATAAATGACAAAAATGTGCACATGTCGGAGTTCATGTAGAGAATATCATATACATGTACATATACACGTTGATGTCTTGCGTCGCTGCACATTCGGTATTATTTTAAAGCGCTCTGTTAAAGATTCAATGTTGATATAAATTGATATTGATAGCTGAATAGATGTCTTTACACCATTAGGTCCTCTCTTACCAGCCATATCTTTTTGGAATATCTCAAGGTTGAGATTTCTCCATCTTATTAAAACTCGATTTCACTTGTCACCACATTAATAGGAGCAGGTGTAAGCGAACTCACCTTGGGTGAACTAGCCAAAGTGAACCTTTGCCTTTAATACAATACATATAGAGGCCTACCTGAAATCTTTCTGGTTTCCAAAATCCCACGCTGATGCGTGACAGACCACTTCTCTGTCTTCGGGTTTCTCTATCATAGATTCGTCCCAGAATGCTTGTGGCATTGGAATCAAACCTAGAGATGAGAAAAACTCCTCAGAAACTTCAAACATTTGTAAAGCTGTAAAGTTCTGCAATAAAACGACAACATCAGAGGTTATCCACGTAGCTATATTTTTGTCGGTAGCGGGAATTGAACCCGAGTGCGTGAGTCCTGCCCCCTCCCGATACGCGTCCCGGACCCAGCTTCAAAAATCTTATGATTTTCTTCAGCATGTAGTAGTGTAGTGTTTTATAGCAATGAGGAGGGTTAGGATTACTTTCAACTTTTAACTTAAGGGCAGTGTCAACCCGGCACTTGTTTCAAAAATTGAATTTCATATTTCTCTATCATTTTATACTTTTATATGTATTCTATCATTACCATCATAAGTTACTAATCGGAAGCGATTATTTCCCGTTCTTTTGGATGATTTAAAATTGTTGTTTTGGTAAGTTTGAGTCAGAAAAAGGCGCATGGTTATTTGGCGGAAAACTAAGCGGAGTTCCGCGCTTTTCAAATGCTGCGACAGCTGTTCGGTCATTGTGTCGCGCGCTGAATCTTTCCGTGCGTAATACTAGACGCGACGCTTGATATCCACGACGTAGACGCGAAAAACAAAAGAGCGCAAAACAATGTCTAAAAATGTAAACAAAGGCCAATCTTACGATCATTTAAATTTCCGTTTTCTTCCAATTTCTTCACATTGTGACAATATAAATTGAATCTGATAGTTTATTTTAATTGTTCATAACAGTATACTCGGCTTTCGGGTCACACGCCCGTGTATTCCGAGAACATTTAGCTTTAAATGGTGGAAAATGTCAATATTTTTACTAAATCGCTGTTTTCTAGAAGTTCAAATTTGAAGGAATTTTACGATTTTTCAGACAGCATAACTAAAAGAAAAATATCAAACTATCAGGTAAGCTTTTAGTACCATTGTGTAGAGGACTTTTAGCGCTAGGAGGCAAATTTTTATTTTTTCGATTATGGATTTTAAACTCGAGATATGCATCCATTTCTAGCGAAATATATGTAAAAAAAACATGACTTTTACACTTTTCCGATGTTTTTAGCAATATTTCCAAAACTAAGCCTTATTTTGGAAAAAGAAAAAATTGCCTCCTAGAGAAAATTGTCTTGTTTACAAAAATGTATATTAGAACAAATTACCATTTTTTATTTTATAGTTATGCTGTCTGAAAAATTTGGGGTAAAACAATCGCTTTTTGGTTCATTTCTCAAAATTTAGTTTATTTGGTATCACATTGGTATCACCATCGGATTCCTTATCAAATTTCCTTTCTATAAATGTATACTTTTATGTACTTTTATTCAATATTCTCAAACTTAGAAGCAAAAGTTGATCATCAAAATAATAGGGTTGACACTTCCCTTAAAAGTTGTGGTGTAGGCTACTTCAAGCCTTGTCATGTCTTCTAGTAGATAATATCATCTAATTACTTTCCATGCAACCAACCTATTCGTGCTGGTATTACTAATACTATGGAGCTTGGGCAAAAAAAAAGGTATGTCTGACATACATTTAGAAAAAAATAGCTATGCTAAATGCGGAAATTCTTTTTTTGTTATTGTGTTTTGGTCCCTTTTGTCTTCCTTTCAGAGCCAATTTGTTTCCAATTTTTTCCCCGGACAACTAAAACAAAATGTAGGACTCATCGCGTAGGGTTATGCGGCAAAAGTAACTCCGCATACTTATGCGTGCGGGGTATGTGAGACATATTTTTTCTTCTTTTTGGCCTTATTGGCAATGGAAAGCTTACCTGATCCTGTAAATTTTGCGTGATGTCCACAGCAGGTTTATCAGGGAATGGTTTCAGTAGATCATAGATTCCCGACCAAGTTTGAGACCACATGTTACCTGTGTAGAAGACATGTACACATATTTGCATAATTATCGATACCCCATCCGTGTACTAGAAAAACAATACTTTCACGCTAAAATGCTTTCATATGGAGTTAACAAACAATGAAATAAATTGTTTATTCTGTTGGAAATGTTGTTGTTATGTCATGAAATATCCATAAAGTCACACCCGTGATGACGTCACGGCCACGCCACCTCATCACAATCCAAGTATATGCTCCAAATTTTAGCAGACATAGACCATTTTGCCCTCTCTGTTTGAGTGATGTTCCTGATTCACAATCGTTCCCCATACACCCCTTTACTTATTTCATTGATGCCAAATTTAATATTTAAAACTGCCTCTGTCAAAAGATCAGCTTCCGAGGGTTTTCTTCTTTCTTCTTCCGTGATTTGTCTTTTAGGCTAAGGGAAATTCTCTGTTCTACGGGCCTGACCGACCCATTTATCGCTCGAAATTAACATTATTTTTAAAGAAAATTGTGTGAAAATTGTATGATTCATGTGTGTAGATACTCCAAAAATTATAAAGAATTATAAAGACGCTCATAACTCTATAATGATAACTCCAATCATGAAATTATTGAGTGATTTCATTTTAATTTGATATAATTGTCATCAAAAATGTATTCCATTTTCGCACTTGGATTTCCAACACTCAGGATAGTGTGATGTGAAAGATAATAATAATAATAATAATAATAATAATAATAATAATAATAATAATAATAATAATAATAATAATAATGATGATAACACTAACCTTAAGGGGAATAAGTACATGAGATTAACTAACAATAACATTCATTTACATAAATTAATTAATTATGCTAATTTATTCAAATATTCACAAAATTCACGGGCTGTCTTTAGTCACTGTTAGAGACAGCCCGTCGTACAAATTATGCAAATTTATTGAATATTTGAATAAATTTGCATAATTAATTAGCTCATGAATAGTAATTTACTTTGTTATTTATAACGGAATAAAGCGCATTATTGTTTATGAAAGAAATTACGTTTAGGGGAACAATTATTTTCGCCCTAACGTAATAATGAATCAATAACAAAAACCTCGTTCCCCCTAATGTACCTGTTAGTAGGATAACACTAATAATAATAATAATAATAACACTAATAATAATAATAATAACAACAACAACAACAACAACAACAACAACAACAACAACAACAACAACAACAACAACAACAACAACAACAACAACAACAACAACAACAACAACAACAACAACAACAACAACAACAATAATAATAATAATAATAATAATAATAATAATAATAATAATAAATAATAATAATCATTATTTATATAGCGCCTTTTCCAAATGGCTCAAAGCGCTGTCATTTTGCTGCTGGTGAATAATCATCATCAATAGGATACTGCCAATTTAGAGATGAGGAGGTCGCTTGTTAGGCGCGCCACCACTCAAATCTAGCGCAAACCTATCCGCACTTCGATTGTAACATCCACCATTTTTCAATGCAGCTCCCCAAATACCATTGGGTCAAGGAAGTTTTTGATAACCGAAACAACTAATCACCGATTTTGAAAGCAGGAGGAAACCGGAGAACCCGGAGAAAACCTACGAGAGCGTGCATGGATCGTGATAAACCAAATGCACATAAATCCCGCGGTCATGCACAGAATTGACCCGGGTTTCATTGGTGCAAGGCGAGGGAACAACCGCTGCGCCAACACGCTATTGATCAATTGAAGCATTATCCAACTATCGACCTTGTAGTTATCACTACTAGTTAATCGATAATCTGCCTATTGCTACACCAAGTTTGCGTGATGAACAAACAAAAATGAAAATCGCACTTTGACACATAGCTCTCTTAATATTAAGGACTTCACGTGCAATATCTCAAATTAAAGTGAAGACATTTCTACTGAATTTCATCACGTAGGAGGAACAATAGTTTTTGAGTAACGAGCATATTTATCACCTGGTAAGTTATGTTATTGAGTACTGTATACATGCACGAATAAAAACTATACGTTGAACAGAAACTATTAAGATAGGTTGATCGATCTTACCTAAAAGATGTGCTGGAATCGGACCCCGTAAATTGATGTACTTTTTACCGTAAACGTTATACAATTTTCTTCTCACATAGGCGTGCAGGTTTTCGTATAACGGGCGCAGCTGACTGTACAATTTAAAGCTTGCTCATCTAAGTTGTCAATTTCGTAATCAGAACGCCACACCTCACCAGTGTCGTTGTATCCTGAAAAGTAATTGATGAAAATCATCATCATTATCATGGGGGAGGACGCATTTGACACAAGTATACTTTAAAACACTTACTACGACGGGTGATTCACTTCTGAATCAACCAAAACAATGTGACGTCATAAATATTACGGCACATATAATGCACACTTTTATTCTTGCGGGACACTTCCTTTAAGAAGATAGACGAAGACCCGCAGTTTTCAGATAACATTAAACGGTGGGAGTTGTTTTGATAAGGGAAATACGCTGTTCTGGAATATCTCAGGAGGAAATTAGGTAATTTAGTTTTTATTATGCAGCGGGAGTGGTTTATATGTAAATCATAGTGGATTGCGCCGACATCAACTACTCAAAATATGGACTTGCCCATTCATTATCACATCATAGTTCGACAACCAAACTAAAATGTCCATATTTTATCCTCAGATATCATTACAGCCGAATCCAAATGTTTTCAGTTCATCATTTCTTAATGACGTGCAGCTGATATTGATACATACAGTGCCTTTGAAAAGGCTATTATACAAATTAATTACCATTTGCCTGCGCTATTTCTTTTAGAATCTCTTACATCTTCCTGATGTAATCAGGCTTAGCTGATGGTCCCACAGCATCGCGCCAGCCCTTCCAAGCCCATGCAAGGTCTTTGTAATTCCTGCTTGACGCCATTATGTCAGTCAGTTCTGTTGGTGAAAATATATCAATTTAATTATATCGACAACAATTCATGGTTAGACTAGTGAGTTCAATGTCAAAACGGCAGAGCGTGTAAAAACTCAAAAAGGTATACACCTTCCGGAATAGAATTCGTTACTCAGAGTTTCATACCCAATATAAAGGAATCATCAGACGACAGATGGTGGTGATTGGGTTGCATTGCAAACTCCATGGACAATATGAATATACAATCCATGGTATCACAGCAAACTAACTTCTAGAATTGGCCTGTGCTCAGAGATAGCCAAAGAGTGCTCAATTTAATTAAACATTGTATATGGCTATTTTATATAGAAATAAATAACATGATTGCATTTTGTATTACCATACTAATGCCTACGTATGTTATCCAGAAATCCCCGTTTTGATGTAGCATATAATCTAAATCACTGAAGTGAGTGATTTTTTTCACAAGATCGCAAAGACGCTTGACTATCCTCCCTTCATGAAACATGTTATGGATAATACAAAATTAAAAACACGTCGTCTTCTAACGGATATTGAGACATGCTGCATGACATACCTGGATCCAATCGATAGCATTCTTCCGGTGGATCTTCTGGATTCACACACACTCTGCCGGTGGAATATCTTGTCTGTAAGGAAGCTGCTACTGTGTTATACTGAAAGTAAAATAATAAGGATTTGACTTTTAGATTTTGATTATTGATGATATTTTGATGATTGGAAGAAAAGATAAAATAGTTAAATAGGTTGACGATTGGTAAAAAAGATCCAATGATACAATAAAATATACTACTATTTTTATATATTCAATTATTGTTTGAGACATACCGCGATCTATCGTAGAAATAATATAACAAATTATACGATCTGCAATAGACATTCACTTTCATTATTATTTCGTTTACATTTCTCTGTCGAATCAAAATTCTACTAACAGAACAATTATATGCGTATGTGTTGTTTCGAGAGAAATTAGACAATGCATCATCATCATCATCCTTCGGCTGCGGAGCAGGCGACCACAAGTTTTCTCCAAGCACGGCGATCTGTAGCAAGAGTGGCTATCTGACGTTCTTGAAACATGCCTTCATTGTCACCAAGTAAGCGCTGTATGTACTTCAAGTATGATGTGCTTGGACGACCAGGCCTCCTTCGGCCATGTGTTGGTATGTAAGTGACATACATTCTAGCAGGCTCTTCATCAGGAAGACGGAGAATATGTCCAAGGAATCTCAGCTGGCGACTTTTTACACGGTTGATAAGAGGCTCTGTCTTGGTCATGTCATAAATGGTGGTGTTCGGGACATAATCCATGCGTTTGATGTTAAGCATTATCCTGTAGCAAGAGGTAGCATAGGCATTTATTTTGCACTCCATATCTTGAGATATCACCCAGGATTCACAGCCATACAGCAAAATCGTCACATAGGTGGTGCTAAATAATTTCACTTTTGTTGCGATAGCTTCTTGAGGACTCCTCCACAGGTGTTCCAACTTCCAGAATGCGCGCCATGCCAATGCCCTGCGTCTTTTAAGGTCACTTGCACCCGATGCCATCATAGAGCCCAGATATCTGAAATCCGTCACATGGCTGATGGTTTCCCCATAGACCTGAAGTGTTGGGTGAGGATTGCAGCTGGCCGTCATATACTCTGTTTTGGGAACGCTAATGATGAGGCCAAGGTCTTTTGCTGCTGCAGCAGTTTTTGTCAGCTGGGTCTGAGCTCGTGGAATTGTGGTCTCAAGTAAGGTAATATCATCAGCAAAATCAAGGTCGTTTAGAACAACGGCGGGATGACGTCTAGAGCGACGCTGATGTGTCACAACTCCCGAGTCAAGGTCAGATGTGGCTTTCTTCAATAGGTAGTCTACCAGTATCACAAATAGGAATGGAGCTAGGACATCACCTTGTAGCACTCCAGTGGAGACAGCAAAAGGATCTGAGATAGCTGCCATCTACCATCACAGCACTTTTCGAGTTGTTGTACATCACACCTATGGCATCGACAAGAGGTTTTGGTACTTCATAATGTCGCAGCACTGCAAACATGACTTTCCTGTTTATTGAGTCGAAAGCCTTCTTGAAGTCTATGAATTTGACTGTGAGAGGTAACTGATGGTCCTTGAACCCTTCCATAATCCTCCTGAGGATATGGATTTGCTGTGCACAGCTTATTCCAGAACGGAAGCCAGCCTGGTTGTTTCTCAAGATGGGGTCGACATGATCTCTAATTCTGTTTAGCAGGATCTTGTTATACACCTTGGCTGCAATTGACAGTAGCGATATTCCTTTATAATTTGTCATTTGAGATAGGTCTCCCTTCTTTTGTAGAGGTACAATAACACTGGTGAGGAATCTTGGGGTTATGTTTGACTCCGGTTTGACAATGGCAGCTCAAGTTGCTAATATCACGAGATCGGCAAGTTTCCAACTCAGAAACATCGGTAAGGCCCGGAGAATGTTAACCACGGATTCCACTAAAATAGCTGTGCACACATTAATCACTTCAAGACTTGACTACTGCAACAGCTTACTAGCTGGCATAAACAAGACTCTCATCACAAGACTTCAGAATGTGCAACGTACTGCAGCACGGTTGGTGATGAGAAAGAGAAAATATGACCCTATATCTCAAGATCTTGTTCACCTTCATTGGCTTCCAATTGAGTATAGGATTGATTTCAAGATTTTAGTCCTCACATATAAATATCTCCATCAACAAACACCGGACTATCTTGCAAACTTGCTCCATGTTCAGTCTGGTCGCAGGCGTCTACGCTCCACTTCTTCTGCACCACATTTGGTTGAACCCATAACTCACCTATCACATTTGCTGATCGTGCCTTCTCATCCTATGCTCCTCGTCAATGGAACCGGCTTCCAGATCATATCAGAAATGCAGATTCCATCAACATATTTAAACGACTTTTAAAATGTCATCTTTTTGAACATGCTTTTGTAAAGTAGTTTTCTCTGTATTACATTGTGCCAAAGCGCCTTAGTACAAGTTTCTTGGTTCTGGCGCTATATAAATGTCAGTGATTGATTGATTGATTGATTGATTGATTGGTTGGGTGGTTTAAGGGTAGTGTAGACTTCCATGCAAAATCCGTGGACAACATTGACCAAAGCTTCACCGCCATCTTGGAGTGCTTCTGATGTGATTGCACAGTCAAGACCTGCAGCTTTGTTGGGCTTCATTTGATTAATTGCTTCCTGAGTCTCTTGAAGTGTGGGAGGGTTAATTAGGATTGGTAGATTCTGGGCAGCAGGTGAAGGTAGATTGGATGGAGTTTGACCGCTGTCATTATTTAGCAACGAAGTACTTCTTACATTCAGCAAGCAGGTCTTTGTCATTTTTTGGGGTAGTGTCATCTCTTTTCTTTACCTTGACACTGGACTTTCTGTCTTTCCCAGAGAGATCATGGATGATTTTCCAAGTTGTGGAATAGTCGCCCTTTGAGTCAGCTAGTTGAAGATCTTCCATATGTTTGTTGAGCATGGATGATTTGTCTGCTTTGTATGAATCATTCAAATGAGCATTAAGCTTTTTCCATCGTTCCCTGGGTTGCCGTGACTTTGAGAAAAGGTAGCGTCTTTTAGCCTCATCCCTCTCAGACTTTAGCTGAATGGTCTTGTCGGTCATCCAGTTTGGCATGCCATGAGCTTCACGTTTCCCAACAACTTTCTCAGCTGCTTCTGACACTGCTTTCTCAAACTGTTCGTATCTCTCATTTATTGGTGTGGATGTGTCGTTGCACTCGAGGATTTCGAATCTGTTTGATAGCTCAATCTGAAATAGCTATTTCGTGGCAACAATATGCAGCTTTTTCCAGTCAAACCTCGGTCTTTTGCAGGGTTTCCCTTTGGTGGATCTTAGACTGCTCTTGAGCTTGATGCTGAGGATCCGGTGATCGGAGTCTATTTCCACCGGCAATGCACGCCCGCTGATGTTGATGTGTGAATAATGGCACGACCCCGCATGGGGAGTGCTACTGTGAGCATATCAACCTTTGCGCAAGTGCATTAATTTTTCTAAATGTAGCACAGTTTATCCAATATTCTGACAATAATTATTACAAAAGGAAACCACTCATGGGATACTCTTTACTCTTTACCTCTAGTATCGTTTCGTTGTCATTCAGTGCAGCCGAGTCAATATTCTGCAGCATACTGAGCTGACGTTCAGTATCGTAACTAAACGAACTAAAATTAAACATAGACGCATTCTCTCCAACTTCTTTCCAATAGTCTGTGTACTGAATTTTGTATTTGATCTGTCGAGAATAAAAGATAGAATAGTGTAAGTCTTGAAACTGAAGTTATAACATGTATAAAGTCTATATATATCTTTTTATAAAGTTTCGTTCAACCCTTTAATAAAACGCGGTCATGTGTTTATATACATGTTTAAAAACTGTTTGTTACATAGCTCGGATGTAAATGTCCTTGTGGAATGAAAATTCGCTTGTTGATACCTGATTACTGATTTTAAATAAGCTAACCTAACATCAAAGTACCTGGTCACGAACCATGTTGTGTTTATCAGACCTACATATTATCATGTTAAAGCAATATGATTTTTCCAATGTTTACACATGTTTTGTTTTTGCTCTTATAATGAAGTTTGACTATCAGGAGAGACTCATTAACTTGTTTTCCGTAAAAACCAACCACAGAACTTTACTAGATCATAATCAAATTCTGCGTCAAATTTAAGAAATTGTTCGACATACCCCCCCCCCCCCCCCCCCCCCCCCCCCACCCCCGATTTTCATTCTATGTGTTCACTTGTGTACAGTTCGGAAACACTGTAAACGGATGCACGGTGTCAAACATGGACACCTATTTATATGATTTACGAACGAAAATCCACTCAGAAAATAAACTGACGCATTATTCTAATAAGGAAACGACACGTTATTGCTCTATAGATGTTATTCTTAATTGGCGCATTTACGTCAAAAGAGGGAGATCAATCCAACTGTGCATGCGCAGAGCAATTAGTGCTCCGATAAACATTCCAATCTCGTCCTTTGACTGCAATGTAATGAATTTGGAACTTCTAAATTTTCCTAGTGTTGATTACCAGCAAACATGAAAATAAATACTTTATACGTTCAAGTTTATTTCACGAATGTAATAATGTCAAATATTGAACAGCTCAGAAGTATGAAGATTGTTTTAAGATTAGTGCAAAGTTCACCCCGTTGAAAAATTACAGCACTCTTGCCTTGCCTAAATCGCTTTTTAGTTAATCACATAACCCTCTGAGACGTAAATGCGCCATTTAAGAATAACGTCAATAGAGAAGATATGTTCATGTTATGTAATTTGACACAAAAAATGCATATAGAGGGAAATAATCAAAGATAGAGGGCGTTCCATGAAAAAGTTTGCATAATTCCACCCACCTTAAAATATCAACTTGTATCAGCGAATTTTGGGATTACCCTTTGTATTTCTGTTAGATCAGCAATGTCGAGATACCGAGGGGAATTACAAAAACTGTCATTAAAAAGCTATAAACATACCAACAAAGTCAGACCCTCACCTCAAGAGAAGGGTCTTTGATACCAATAATGAAACAATATAATAGACATTTGTGGAATGTTGCTTAAATTGTGTGTAAAGGTCGTCGTAATGTCACCACACTCGGAGCTTTTTAAGTGAGTTTCAAAGTTAATTGGAATGCCACCAGAAGTGCGTATCCCAGGTACGTGACAGGTTATAGCAAGGGACTATATTAATTCTGACATCCTTTTAATCGCATTCAACCTAAGCATTGACCCTAAATGTAGAAGAAAAATAGGGGAAACTGTAACTTTAGGTCCCAGATACACTAGAATACCAGAATCGTTCAATACTGGAACATAAAGATTGCCAGTACCGGTCGATACTGGTACGATTATACTGTTCCAGTATCGGTTGATACACCAACTTGTGTTCCAATGTTTGACTTTGAGTTTCTTCTCTTAACGTTGTTTGCAATCTGTGTTTGAGACTCGATAAAGTGCCATCGATTATGGTTAATAAACTAGTATTATTTTTAGGATATTAAATATCCAACATTTTGGAGGATTTAAAATTGGAGAATAAAGGTATTGTTTTTAGACCGTACCCGTGTTATATTGTCTGACATAAATGTGGACGATAGTATTATTTTAAGTAGAACAAGGACGTCGCAGGCGGAGTTGTTCTACGCAAAAAAATATAATAAATATAATTACATTTTATTGTCCACATTTGTCAACTTTTACACCTGCTTGGATCGAATAACCCACAAACATTCCATCCAATCCCATGCGATGAGCAAACCATGCGTAAGCGTCGCGGCGCCGGCATAAACGCAGGAAAGGCGGCAAAGACGCACTGCAGAAGTGCGCGTTATGGAGCAAACCACGCATTATGAAGGTCAGACGCACTGTTAAAACGTTAGCCCCACCTCCCCGTGCTCAATTGTCTCATCTAAATGTCACCGATTTCTCCGAGAACCAATGAGATTGCTTAAACTTTCGTAGCTGTTTAAGAATATCGTATATTAAAATAGGATGAATACTATTTGTTGTATAAGGATTTACAAGCAATGTTGTAAATATTTGTTAATCTAAAAATATTTGAAACCACCCTCAGTTTGTGTGTGTTGGTTTATCTCAATGCACTGATATCGCGCCCTTTAGATGTTTGGTTTGAAACAATGTTAAACTTGAGTCTATAGTTGAAATATTGAAATTATGCCCCCCCCCCCCCCCCCCCCCAAAAAAAAAACCTGTGGAAACTTTGAAGTTAATATTTCAATATAAATCTGATTACGTTTCATGCTGTAACTCGTGTGCTTACAAAACATACATTAACAGACACATTGATTTCAATCTTAACACAGTCCGTGGGTATAAACTGCATAAAATATGCCCTATCGTATAAGTTATGCTTTGAACATATGCTTTGAACATAGAATATATAGCAAGGAAATGGTTTCTGTTTTATTACATTAGATTGTTAATAATGATAATCATAGACTAATAATGAATACTCAAGCAATGACTTCCGAATTTAAAACACCAAATTCTTGTTAAGCAAACGTTCGTGTTAGGTTGGAACTCGTTGAAATGTCTATATCATGTTAAAACATGAAAAATAAAAAAGAGTAAAATGTCGAATTTCTCAGCATAATACAGTCAGTAGTAGCTTCAGTCATGTCAGTGGGTTGACTTAAGGAACAGCTGGTGAATGTTCTTTCCCAAAATGTAAATATGCATTGATGTCAGAGTGGCCCAATTCGATTTTCTAGAGAGAAAAAATCTCTAACATTAGGGGGCTGTCATTTTCTGTCCCAAATATCCTGGGGGCGGTTATAGTTTTTGACACGGAAAATAGAGGGGTCGTGAAATGAATATCATTGTAATAGGGGGGGGGGGGGGGGGTCAAAGCAAAATTTTAGTTAAAATATTATAGTTAACATAATCACAACTTTTGCGCGCTTCGCGCATATTTCGTCTACATGTTTCAACACTTTAAAACAAATGTTCGGCTCAGCCACCCTTATTTGTTTAGCTTTCATATCAACTGTTTCCCCAATAACCATATAGTCAGTGTCATAAATACTATGGACATAATTCCA
Organism: Ophiura sarsii; assembly: GCA_035610835.1. Lineage (NCBI taxonomy): Eukaryota > Metazoa > Echinodermata > Ophiuroidea > Amphilepidida > Ophiuridae > Ophiura > Ophiura sarsii. The sequence continues at coordinate 31,209,163 of CM069451.1, read as the reverse complement.
ACAATGCGTGCGTACTTGTGTGCGTGCGTACACACACCCCTATTATCGTATGTGCGTAAAACCAGACTCGGGTGCCGGGCGCTTTCAAATTAATGACCGCGCGTCAATCGTGAAATCGTCACGCACATGCTACACTTTAGTCCGCGTATTTAATGCATCTGGACGCAGTTCTACGAACGACAACAAAACATGCTCGCGTCAAATAGCTTGAATTTCGTCCATAACATTATGACATCGACAGTGACTATTATAAATTAGATAGGCTACATACGGTCGTATTTGTGTGTGGGGGAGGGGGGGGGGGGGGGGGGGGAGCGGGCCGGTCATAAGAATAATCAAAATAATCACCATTGAGTAGGGGGTCATAAAATTAGCCTACACCATTATGAAATTCCTCAGAAAGCTACGACTTTCATAATTCATTTTATTTTGCGAGAACAGAAGCAAATGTCATTTATGAAGGAAATCTTTAACTGAGCTTCCGTATGCACACGATTCCCTTATATACCATTTTCGTGAAATTATATGCCATAATGCCAGGTATATCTTTTTCTTAACGAATCGCGATATTTTTGTCGGAAATGAGAAAATTACTCGTAATAACAATATATCTTATTAAGTTTCACACTTCTGACTAGTGTATACCCATTGGCGGAGCCAGGGGGGCCTGGGGGGCACGTGCCCCCCGGGTCCCTGGCACCAAAAAAAAAAAAAAAAGAGAGAGAAGAAAAAGAAAGAAAAAGGAGAAGAAAAAGAAAGAAAAAGGAGAAAAAGGAAGAAAGAAAAGAGAAATAGTAGAGGGTATAGAGTTCTTTATTTGTTACATAGTAAGTTTCCATGCCCCACCCCTTATTTTGTACGTTCCCGGCACAGATCCCGGCATATCAAGGCAATAATGGCGTAGCCAGAGGGTTAAGAAGGGGCCGACCGCTCCTTCTCCCCTGTCACCCAATTTTGCCATTGTCGTCTCAATTTTGATAAGAGAAATCATAGTTAAATTATGACGTTCAAATACAAAGATAGCATTTTTCGTTGTATGTGCCCCTTCCCCAAAAAATAAATTCATAGCAAATTAAGAAGATAGTTTGAAGCCAAAATGTATCTCAATCCTAGCAAAACCGGGTAAAATAGCAACACATTTAACAATAAAAGCAGTGTCATAAGGCCAAAATATATCTCAAATGTGGCAAATAAGTATAAAGAAGCCAGGGGTTTTCGTAAAAAAATAAAAATAAAATGTGACATTTTAATAGAAGCAACAATGTATCTCAATCTTGGCAAAATTAATGTAAAGAAGTCAATTTTGCGTGGTTGGTATCTCAATCGCGGCACTATTTATGTAAAATAGCCCAAAAAAATTCGCGCGCTGCGCACGCACGTGACATGAACGTTAACTTTAATTTTGGAATCTAATTTTAAGACAAAATGTATCTCGATCATGACAAAATTAGTTAGTGTTGAGAAGCCAGTATTTCGCGCGTTTTGCTCATGTGCCTCGAAATATTTGCTTTAGTTTTTAAGCTTGTACCAGCGAAAATTGGCAAATTATGTAGAACAAAATTGCGCGCTACGCACGCACATGCCCCAAACGATAAGACTTGGGACCAGTCCTTGTGTGACTTCATTTCTTGTTGTCCGTTTCGGGAGAGCCCGAGGGCCGAGTGGGTGGGTGAAGGGTGGGTGGATGTTTTAGAACCTCAAAATATTTACATTTCTTTTTAGAAGCTTGTTATCAGCAAAAAAGTCGCTCAATTATGACAAAATTAGTGTAACATATGCAATTTTGCGCGCTAAGCTCGCATGAACCTTCAAACATTACATTTAGCTTCATAACAAATTAGTATCAAATGTTGTGCGCTACGCGCTAATGTGACTTCAAACATTAACTTTATCTTATGAAACTTTTATGAAGGCAAGCCTCAATCATAGCAAACTGTAAAATAGCACATTTTTCGCGCGTTACGCGCGCCTGTTAAGGTATCAGGTCACTTTTTTTCTTTACTTCGTCAATTTATAGGTATCTGATTAATAATAATTTCAAAAATATATGATTTTGATTTGCAGCTTTAGTTTTCTTTTAAATTAAGATTTTGATATTCATAAAATGTACAAAAAAGAAGATAGAATTACCCAAAAGAAAATGTTTTTATTGCCAGTAATATGTAGCATAGAATATATTAGTATAATTATGCTAAACTTCTTTCGTGCATTGATAATAAACAAATATTTATTAGAAATGAAGAGGTGGCTTTTCGATAAAATGTTGGTCAAAAGTATACACCAGATCGCACCAAATGAGTTCGAAAATTGAAAAAAAATCCAATTCTGAGGGGGAACATCCCCCCTCAGTCTCCCCCCTGTTCGAGCTTTTGGACCATTCTATACTTAAATCAAGAATATATCAGTATAATGCCCAACTTCTTTCGTGTTTTGATAAAAAAACAAAATATTTATTGGAAATGAAGAGGTGGCTTTTCGATAAAATTTTGGTCAAAAGTATACACCAGATCGCACCAAATGAGTTCCACAATTGAATTTTTTTCTACTTCTGAGGGAGGCACATCCCCCCTCAGACACCCCCCTGTCCGAGCATAGCTCGGAGGGCAGTGCTGCGCACCGCTTGGATGGTAGGCCTACCTTATCAAATTCAGTTTTTGGGGCCTCCCATAACTTTTAGGGATCCGAGCCTGAGTGCCCCCCGGAGAAAATAATCCTGGCTACGCCTATGATACCGGTAGTAATATTAATTAATTAGATTATCAAGACTAACGTGACATTCAACATTTTCGCGTCCCCTGCCCTTAGAAGATCGTTAACACTTTCCATAGGCGCGACCGTTCCAAAATTTCACAAAATGTTCAAAAATGTCAAAATTATTGAATTACATCACCATATTTGAAAAGACTATGATAAATGCATTGAAATAAGTGCAAACATGCCTAGTATTGGTTCAGTAATTCTTGAGATATACATTGCAAATTTGGAAAAGTGTCTACACAAATGTTTTGTATATGGTAAAACTAATACCCGCGTGGAAAGTGTTAACATGGTTAAGCTTTGTGTTCACACGAGTGAAAACGTATGAGTCATTTCCCTTGAGTGACTTATATGGGATTGCCTAGGTACCTACCTTACAGTTCATAACAAACCTTTTCTACATGCAAACGGATCTCTCAGGAGGGATCGGTCGGTCGAGCGTTTTGGAGTGGTTTGGTGTTGTTGTGTTTGGGTTGTGTTTGTTTTTTGGGGGGGGGGGGGGGGTACTTAAAACTTTCGTAAAAATGTAGGTGAATTTCAACTGTAAAACAATAGTGTTTTTGGTGAAATTATGCCATACCTTTCTTAAAAAGTCGCGATAATAGGGCGGGAAATAAGCAAATTAATCATGCTACCAATATTTCTTTTTAACCGATAAAAAAATCAAACATTTTTTCAAAACGATTTTGTACAAATAATATCAAAAATTCAGGGGGGAATGGGTCAGTCGGGCCCGTAGACAGGGGTCGTTGTTTTTCATCGTCTAAGCTAAATATGTTAATGAACATTTGCAGTGCACCTCAATCCGTTCGTATTTTTGTATTATGAAAATAAAATGGCCACATATAATGTTTAGCCTATATTTTAACAAATCAAGGTATATTGACAAATAGAAACAATTTCAAATCGAAAACAAAATCTTACCATTTTCTCTTGATTATAATCCGTGATATTTGTATTGTATTTCCAGTTGAACTCTGCCATTATTGCGCCCCTCTTTTGCGTCTCCCTGTTGAAGTAATCCAAAAACTCCCTCGCCTGGACTTCTTCTGTACTTACAACGCTCTGCCCGTTCGAACAAATGCATAGATATGTTAGCAGAATTACCATAGAGCATATTGCAAGTCGATAAAACTTGGGGAAAGTTGACGAGAACATTTTGCTTTTTACTGAGCAAAATGAGCTGCTGATCCAAGTTCAATTTACAAGTGCATCGATGCAAAATATTCGCAAGTCGCTCGGTATAAGGCTCTAATCTGGATGTACTTGTATATACCTCGGTCGGTTATTGACTTGTTCCTTCAGTACGTTACACTACAGTCGTCTAATTCGATTGGATTACGACTAATCATAATAGTTTGCTGAGTAATACTTTCAAAGCAATAAGTTTTTGACCGTCGGTGGCGCGTGTCAAGTCTAACACAGTATCAGACGATGGCGGTCAGGATCTGCCTACATTTGTGCAATTCGTGTTGGTTTAACACGTAAACGCGAATGCCCATCGCAAAATTCTAAATATCACATTCCTATAGGTACAACAACAAATAAATAATCCTAAAACCAATGGAGTTGGATAACCAACTCCAGTCTAAGTGTCCTTTCTTTTCATTTTTGCAAGTTAAATAACAGTTCTTGCACATGGCCGGTATTTTTAAAATTAGTCATTCAATAAGTTCTACCGCCTCCCTCACAACATTGATGATAATAATGTCAGCCTCATGACATTTGTCAAGATTTTAGCTCTGAATCATAGCTAAACATTTTTAGTAAATGATATTGATATCTGTTTTACTTTTGATATGATGCGGTCAAAGCCGGAGAGAGATTTTGGACAACGGAAACGGAAAATTACCTAAAAAATAAATGCATGTTTTTCAGGGGGGTTTCCGTATAATATGGTTAGCTATAATAGCATGATTTTAATATTGAAAATGGAAATCAATGAATGATATCTGACAAAATTATAGTATTATCATGCTTGAATAAGATTGTAAGCAATATTAACTATTGTAGGCTTGCAAATAGTGTAATATCAACTCAAATGTATTGCTATGCCTTTGGCATACTGGAATACTGATAATCAGTCTAATATCGTTGTTACAACTCAAGCCATAGTGATGCCTCGTATGTTAAATCTTTAACATAATAGTCACTTTATGATTATTCATTATGCGCAACTTTCAGAATAGTCAATCAGGTAGTCAATGGTAGAGAATTATTTCTTTGTGAGACTTGTAATCCCTCTAGTTTGTCCGGTATATTGAAAATCACTTGGTTCTTATGAAAGTTAAATATGCCTTTTTGCAGGGTGCTCTAGGGGAAGGGTAAACGTATGGTTGTCCCGGTCTGGTTCTGGTTAATCAGAGGGCATGTTCTTTCCAGAGAAATCAATTACCTTTACTGTTTATGGTCTGTTAAAGATGTATCTGACATTTAGAACAGTTATAATTGACCTATAGGTATGATTTGCATCTTACAATTAGGCCAAATGAATAGCACTTCGGCGATATTTTGCTGTTGTTCATCTATTTCCGTCACACTAAATGTAAGTTTGGTTTTCACTGCATCTTCAGAAAAGTACAACCAGTACTCAGATCAATTTACAATGAATTTGTAGCTGAGGTTCCAAGCTACAATTGTGTGATATTTCATAAGACTGGCTTATATAATATTGAAGTTATGAGGTAGGAGGTAGAACTTATTGAATGACCCTCGTAGCTCGAAATTTCATAATATACACCTCAATTTTGATGCGAAATGGTAGAAAATGGATAGCCATAGGAAATAGAATATATATACTTGACGATATTCTGGCCCTATGTTATAGTTTTATGATTATTATTGGGGATATATAACGACAATTTAAATAAGTATTAGGTATTTGTTAATTCTTCGCCAACGTAATTATTAATTGCGCGGTGGTCGAGTGGTTAAAGGCGTTGGCTTGTAATATCAAATAATATTTTGACGCGTGAGTTCGAATTTCAATGGGTTTATTTTTCTTTTAACTTTAATTTTTGAAACAAATTACGTCGTGTTATTAGTATAAATGGGTTTTTTTCTCTGAAATATGACATTTGAAATATAATTGCAATATATAATAATGGATAGGTTTCCAAGAAGCACGGCGGCGGCGGATCCCGACGGGTTTTTTTCGTGTTGCCGGTGTGTTCTTACGATACCAACGCGTGTCCAAGGGTCTTGCCACAATTATTTTTGCGTAACCGCCATCGTCTGCAGTGTCAGGGCAGTGTTAGTTCTTGGTAAGGTGGAGGCACCGCACTTAACACTATCCACGCGACAGTCGTCTGCATCCGGCAGTTTTTAAATATGTTTCAAAAATGTCAAAATTATTGGATTTCGTATCCATATTTTAAGATAATTGCATACAATAAGTGCAAACATTCCTAGTTTGGGTTCAGTATTTTATTAGATAAGACTTTTAAAGTTGGGAAAGGTTTCCGACTAATCTGTTTTGTGTATGATACAACTAATAGCTGCGTGGAAAGTGTTAATAACTCCTGCAAGAGACATATTATTTAAAATGTCTGGAATGCATGATTAAACTAATAAAATATCTAAGAATTCAATGAAATCAATGTAAAACAGGTACTTGTATGTAGTGCCACTCAGGGTTATTGTTACATACCGCAAAAATATGCCTTACAATTTGACATAGTAACATGATGCGATTTTTAGGTTTATGATTTATTTTTTCAGCTCATCAAATGCTACACACAAATCCTTACCCATAGAAAGTATTCATCAGAAACACCAGCATGCTTAATCCAAATCACATGACATGTAGGGGGCCTATAATATAGTTTGCTGGTTCCCATATGCGTCAAAGGTCAAAATTCCTCAATTTATAGCCCGTATTTCGAATTAAAATGCTTATATTTATTTAATTAAACCACACAAACAGTCCGTTCAAACGGAATATTGAGCAAAAAGTAGTCGTCCGTGAAGTCCCTTTACAAAAATAGGAAGACACTTTCACACAAAATATAATATCGGGGGCTCATAAAAAAAGGCCTCATCTCCATTTTTTTCAAAAATGAGATGTTGGTATACATCACACAGAAAAATGTTTACATAATTATGTTAAATATAGAACTCCATAATTATTATGTAAACCTTTCACGCAGTATTTTGTACAAAATACACTAGTTATGTAAACATAACTTGTGTATTTTGTACAAAACTAAATTGTGTACAAAATACACAAGTTATGTTTACATAACTTGGGTATTTGGTACACAAATACTGTGTGAAAGGTTTACATAATAATTATGGAGTTCTATATTTACATAGCTTGTGTAAACTTATGTAATCTTTTTTCTGTGTGTACATACATACCCCCTACATACATACCTACAATAAGCTTTTATATACCGCCATTTCATTTAGATCACAGCGGTTTGTGATGATACATACAAAGAATATATACAACCTAGCAAAGTAAACAACATGATAAAAACAAAACATTATATATACAAAGAGCAATATCAATAAGGAAATAGGTGAGTTTTCACTTGTTTTGTGAAAACATTCACAGATACCGCAGAACGAAGAGTACGTGCTAAAAGAGAATGAACTGTCAGCAGCAGATTTAAGGTTTCTGGCAACAATTCTGTGCTGCTGTAGCCGAGTAGAGTATGTTGAAGAGCGAAGGCCAGCACGTGCAGGAGCATACAGAGACAGCGTTGAAGCAAGATATGATGGAGCAATGCCATTAATACACTTAAACACGATGAGAAGTATTTTGAAATGAATCCGTTCCTTGATTGGTAGCCAGTGCAGTTCTTTTAAGTATGGTGTTGCATGATCATGTTTTTAGCACAAAATATAAGTTTGGCAGCCCAGTTCTGTAAGCGTTGAAGCCGACTTAGATTAGTCTGAGTGATACCGAGAAATAGAGCATTGCCATAGTCGAGACGAGAAAGCACTAAAGATCTTATGATATGATTACATGTGTCCGTGTCGAAAAAACGCCGAATGCGAGAAATATTGCGAAGTTGAAATGAGAGTGCTTTGCACAGTCCAGTTACGTGTGGAGACATAGTCCTTTGGCTGTCGAATATGATGCCCAAGTTGCGGACATTATCAGATGGTGCAATGAAATCAGTTCCAATTTGCAAGTGCACAGGAGCCAGCTTTTGTTTGTTATGAGATGAAGTGGCAATGAAGAACTCTTTTTTTGAGTCGTTCAACTTGAGCATGTTATTAGTCATCCACAGTTTGATTTAAGTAATACAGGCAGAGAGTTTGGATAGAGCACATTGGATGGAATCTTGATCAGCAGGATTGAAGTTGAGGAAGAGTTGAATGTCATCAGCGTACATGTGGTAAAATATATTATGTTTCCTTATGATACGGCCTATAGGTATTGTGTATATCTTAAAAGAGCCGGGTCCAACAATCGACCCATGTGGAAGTCCATAATTCATAATGCAAGGTTCAGAGTAACTACCATCAATGCACACTCTGGTCGTCCTGCCATTGAAATACGAGATGTACCATTTCAGTGCAGCACCTTTCAGACTGATCTCATTGGCCATTCTGTTTACTAAGACGCTATGCTCCACCGTGTCAAACGCGGCGGAGAGGTCCCGCAATACAAGGAACACGCCTTGTTGTTTATGGAGGCAGGTCATGATGTAATCTTTGACATGAAGCAATGCTGTCTCCGTACTGTGTGCTGACCGGTATGCAGATTGCAAGTCAAAATGTTCAGAAAGAAATTCTTTTCCCCGTAACACACAGCCCATTTCCATAACACAACCCCTTTCAAAGTTATAGCCAGCATTACAATGCCTCATCTCTATCTCCCCAATGTGTTTAAAAATCTTCAATAGGCTTTTTCTCAAAATGGTCAAATGGAGATAAGGCCTTTTGTTTCTGAGCCCTCGATATATTGATACTATCTTCAAAATATGAGTGTAAAAGGGAAACATCACCCCGAAATTTTGAATTATTTTTTATTGTAGCTTCGTACCCTATGACCCAATTTGTTTGTTCAAGCGGCTATAGCTAGTTTTGATCGTTCACGTTCTTTTGGTCATATATAGCCCTCTATCGGTGAACATCTTCCCACTTCCATATCGAAACAAATATAATTGCGCATACCCAGTGAGGCATGCAACAAGCGCTGCACACACGCCTGACTGCACAGACACTACACAGTGCACGCAGGGCCAGGGCTGTTGGGCCAGGGTTTGTAAGTGAATCAATGAATTGATTTGCAAAATTGCGATGCATCGAGGCCTGGCACCATACCATGCCACCATAATAAACTGCGCCAATAAAGTATCTAAACACTTACAAATGGTCAGATTTATCGGAACCTGAAATAGTATGCAAAAAATAATTAATTAATTCGATTTACAGTTATCTTCTGCGCATTTTGACACCTCTTTTGTTGCGCTACGATGTTGTTTGGCGGATTTATGGGCACTTGAGTGGCTTAATAGCCTACGACATGTACGGTTTGACCTAGACAAAATTGCAACATAAATGGTTTTTGTTGTAATTGTTTCAAAATGCACTTCCGAACATTATATTAAAAATCGATCAAATCTGAAGTTGGGGAAAAATGCTAATTTATACATTACATATACATTATACAGGGGTTACCGTGCACCCCACAACCCAGGACTCCCCCCCCCCCCCCCCCCAAAACCAACTTTCTTGACTCTTTTCATGGTCTTAAAACATAGTCAGGATGTTACCGAAAAACAATTTCGTGTTATTCAAGATGGCGTCCAAAATGGCCGCCAAAACTGGTCAAATTTGGTCAAACTGGTCAAATTTCATAAAATGACATATAGCAATAAAAATGCGTGGTGAAAGTATAGTCTTAATCTTAATAGTGGGATGTATGCATTAGACAACTAGAGACTCATATCCAGTAGTTTTGCTTTGTTAACATACCAAAATCCAAGATGGCCGCCACAAATTGTAAAATTCCATCGAAAATAATATCATCAGTCCAACATGTATGATCAGAGTATAGTTTTAACAATGGCATGTATGTTAAACCACTAGAAACTAATATCCAGTATTTAGGCTTTGTTAACATACTTGAAATCTAAAATGGCTGGCAAAATGGCCCCAAAATGTCTCTAAATATTGTGAAATTCCATAAAATGGGATGATATCAACCAAAATGTATGTATTAGACCACTAGTAATTCATATCCAGATTTGTTGCTTTGTAATCACATACTTTAAGTCCAAAATGGCTGCCATAATGGCCGTTGTCAATGTAAAAATAGTCTATAAGAGTGTATACTATTGGATCGCATTTACCAAATACAATTTAGTAGTATGTTCTAAACTGCTAAGCTATTGGTTTTAGTATTACAAGACACCCCCTCTGTGACAATTTTGATTCGGTATCACTTTCCAAAATGGCTGCCAGATGGTTGAAGTTGATGCTAAATGACCTAAATCAATTGTTTTGTATTGTAAATGACCATACTGTATAATACCAATACCCCAAATATAATGGGACATCATTGACTATATATGATAAAGCCTTGGGGCTGTAGATCTAGTTTGAGTATTTATAAAATATCCGGATTGCTGCAAAATGTTAAAATAACTTATATAAAAGCAGTATTAGTTCATTGTTTAAGTGTTACATTATTAATACATTTTTATATCTATAGCTTTTAATCTACTCAGTAAACGTATTTGCATACTCTTTAAGTATATGACAAGGTATGATTGAATGGTATATACTCCATTTTTACAATGTAATTTTATTAAGATGGCCATCATAATGACCGTGCATTAAATTTACCTCCAATTGGTCAATAAAATTACTAATTACGCTTCAAATGGTCAAAATATTACCCAAGGTCACCAATTGATCAAAATATGGTCAGAAATAGCCGGTTAATTTCAGATATTATAACAGTCAGTAAAGGATATTGGATACTATCTCTGATTGGCCAAATTTAACGGTACGGTTTGGCCAAATTTAACTGCTTGTTGATCCTATTGGATGGATTTTTCAATTACTAAGTAGGTTTTTCAAGTCAATAATTAACACCATAACATCCCTGACCGATCTGCTCTGAAAGTTAGATACAGGTATTTAGTTTATAGTACTGGATGATTTCGAATCAGCTATTTCTGACCATATTAAGATTAATAGTGGCCATCTTGGTAATTGTTTTGACCATTTGGAGGTAGTTTTATTATGAGGTAATTTTAATTATATGGTTATTATGATGGCCATCTTAATAACAATACATTGTCAAAATTCATTCAATCATATCGTGTCATGTATAAATACGTTTACTTGGCGGATTGAAAGATATATATATATATATAATAATTTGGTCATTTCTAATGTAACACTAATAATAAAATAATACTGCTTTTCATTTATTTTTAACCTTTTGCAACCAATTAGATATTTTTAAATACTTAAACTAGATATAAATCCCCTAGGCTTTATCATAGAAATATAGCGAATGCTGTCCCATAGATTAAGGGTATTGGTATTACATAGTTATATAAGTATAGGCATTTACAATATTAAAATAAAAAAGTCATTTAACATCAACTTAACCATCTGGCAGCCATTTTGAAAAGTCATACATAATCAAAATTGTCACAGAAGTGGGTCTCATATCTAAAAGCAATAGCTTAGCAGTTTTTAACATACTGTTTGGTGAATGTGCTGCATTATTACAGCGCTTTGAGCCCTTTGGAAAAGGCGCTATATAAATACTGAATATTATTATTATAATAATACTCTTATAGACTATTTTTACAACGGCCATTTTTGCAGCCATCTTGGTTTAAAGGTATGTCATTACAAAGCTAAAATACTGGATATGAGTTACTAGGGGTACATCCCATTGTTAAAACTATACTTTCATCGTACGTTTTGGTTGATATTATCCCATTTTATGGAATTTGACATTTATGGCAGCCATTTTGGGACCCATTATGGGGCCGTTTTGACAGCCATTTTGGATTTTAAGTATGTTAACAAAGCAAACACACTTGAAATGAGTTACTAGTGGTTTAATTCTTACATCCCATTGTTACAACTATGTTTTCGTCATACATTGTGGTTGATATTGTGCAATTTTATGGAATTTTGACCATCATGTTGGCGGACATTTTGGATTTAAAGTATGTTAACAAAGCAAAAATACTGGATATGAGTTTCTAGTGGTCTAACACATACATGTCATTGTGAAAATTATACTCTGATCATATATTTTGGTTGATATATGGAATTGTATGGAATTTTACCATTTTTGGCGGCCATTTTAGTGGCCATCTTAGATTTAGGTATGTTAACAAAGCAAACATACAGGATATGAGTGTCTTAGGGGTCTAATACATACATCCCACTATTAAAAAAATTCTTTCACCACGCATTTTGATTACTATATGTCATTTTATGAAATTTGACCAGTTTTGGCGGCCAATTTTGGACGCCATCTTGAATAACACGAAATTGTTTTTGTTAACATCCTGAATATGTTTTAGGACCATGAAAAGAGTCAAGAAAGTTGGTTTGGGGGAGTCCTAAGTGGTGGGGTTGCACGGTAACCCCTGTATATACCCGACTAATATGGCTAAATATACCCATATATTGTTATGCAAAGTAGCATTTATTCTCCAACTTCAAATTGTATCGATTTTTAATATAATGTTCAGAAGAGCATTTGAAACAATTACATCAAAAATGGTTTATGTTGCAATTTTGTCTAGGTACACCCTTTTATTCGGTTACATGTCCTAGGCTATAAGGTCGAATTCAAAAGTTGCAAAAGCCCCTATTCAAGCAAGAGAGTGTTGTACTGTGACGAATAAGATCAGCATTATTTTTGCCCGCCTTTTATAAATGATTTGTTTGTCGCGTGTTGGATAAATCGATTGCGATGAACATGCAGCATTAATTGTCAATAACAAAAAAAGGGTCAGAGATGGGAGGCATACATCAATAATTAATCAATCATTAATTGGTTAAGTAAACAGAACAAATCGGTGTCTTTTGTCTTGATTTTGTCTGTGTGTGATGCTGGTGTGAGTTCCCTTCTTGGATCACACCACTAAATAGGGCTCCATAGGGATATGTACAAAAACACTGATATAAAACTCTGTTTTAGACCACTAAATTGCGAACCTGGACCTTGTAGAGTGATTTTTTCTTAAAGATGATCACATTTTCTCATCAAAAAGTGAAGAAAATAGGTAGGTGAGCCTGCTCGATTTTCCAAAATACGCCCCTGGAGTTGACTACCTCTCTGACGGGCTTGAAAATGTCGCCGTAATCGGCAATGTTTCCAGTAAAAAGCACAAATTTGAAAGATCTCTCAAAATTTATCTAGATGATATTCACAGTTTATAGTCAGGGTGCATGTAGGTGATGTCCCATTAATCATAATTAATCAAAAATCATAGGCATTTACGGAATTGTATTACTGTCAAGTCTTTTTAAATTGAGGATTTTGTGATGCACACTTTCCGATTCTAGCTTTAAACACCGACTTAAGGGTAGGGGATACCCCATTTAGTGTAGTACACCCTTCTGGAATTGGGGTAAATAGGAGCTTTTGCAACTTTTGAATTCGACCTTAAGCCACTCAAGTGCCCATAAATCCGCCAAACAACATCGTAGCGTAGCACAAGAGGTGCCAAAATGCGCAGAAGATAACTGTGAATCGAATTAATTAATTATTTTTATTTTACTATTTCAGGTTCCGATAAACCTGACAATTTTTAAGTGTTTAGATACTTTATCGGCGCAATTTATATAATAGTGATGTTATGACGTTCTCCCATTTACGTATGGACACTACGTCGTATTCGTTTCTATGTTTTATCTCAGGAACTATGTGAAAACAACAATACTTAGCGGTAACTTAGCGGTAACTTTTCGCGAGTAGAAACAGGGGGATTAAAAACTGACCGATTGAAACTTAGCGTTTATTAGCGTTAACTATTTGCAGTGTCCCAGCAGAAACACGCTCTATGTTTTATCTCAGGAACTATGTGAAAACAACAATACTTCAGATAACAAAAAGCAACAACAATCCAATTTTTATTAAAATATTCATACATTTATTTCCCAAATTTAAAATGTATTAAATAACAATTTCTACTGAAACAAACATTACCACCATAAATACCATAAATAATTGCGCATGCGCACATTATGTATCCGTTATCATTTAACTTTAATTATACCTATATAACTTTTTTCAATCCCATTAATTGTCAGACTGTTCAATATTCATTCTGTTTGTTATCAGTCCGGACTCAGTGATTGATGGAGGTTCACATACTATCAGCCCGATCGTCATTAAATGCTTTTTAGACAAAAATATCAGTAAAATGTAATGGCCTATAAATATGAATGCAATTTTGTACAACACAAAAGTATACAATTTTGAAACAAATGTTTCAAATATTTTCAAAGTAATTTTTGTTTCGATTCGGTTGTCAGGAAGCAGATATATGATCAATTGTAGTCATGAATCAGCTGGGCCCCTTTGGCTAAATCTCTGTCAAAATCGCATTGCTGAGGCAGCAAAATCGCATCGCTGTATTTGCTGAGGTATTCGCCCATAGTTTGGTCACGGAAAATGTGTCGTATAGTAAACCGAGGAATATTCATGATACAAATACAGATTTTGTATATGCTAATTATAATTTGTTTGGTTTTGTATCATACCAAGTGCGGGACCAAGTGTACGTGTAACTTTATTAATAATTGATTTAATATTTATATTACTATTATGCCCATTTTTAGCACTATAAAATTGAGAGCAATGTTAACACCGCAATGGCACAGACCACGTGAAAGACTGTAGATGGTGCGATGTTAGACGACGACGATGAACTAAATGGATCTGAAATTTAAAAATATACCAGAAAGTAAATTAAGTTAGGTATGGCATTTGTTGGTCGCATATTGAATAGGCTAACAGTGGCGGAAGTCACTATACACTATAGAGGGCTCCCTTTGACTCGGGCCAACATGATCGTCAATGTCGAATAATGGATATGACTCGTATTATTGCCGCTACTACATAAAATCATGTCAATGTTTATTGTTTGTACTTTTCTTGAGCTATTTAAATTGTATAGCTTAATATCCTTCTTAAATTTGGCGATTGAATATTTAATCAAAAAGATTGATTTTTCTATCTACTGCCGGTCGATTGTGATTAGGGACAATTCTTTTTTAATTGAATATTCAGTGGAATAAATCGAATGTTCATTCTTCCTATCAATCACAAGGAGTGATTCTCAATCTTCTATAGCGATTGAAGAAATAGTGACAATTCTTTTCAGATTTTGTAATGTTCAAGAAATACAGAACTTAAACCAATTTTCATGAGTATTTTTGTGTGGTTCAGTCTTGACTAAAACGTCACTTTACTCTGAATAGGTATATAGTAAACATTCACTTTTTCCTCTGAATAGAGAACTCACTTTTGACTCTAGATAGTAAATAGAGTAAAAAGTCACTTTTACTCTACTTACTTTTATTCTAAGCAAAGTACACTGTTACTCGGAATAGACAGATAGAGTTAAAAAATCATTTTTACTCTGAATCCTAACGTATATGTTTCGCATCCCTGCCTTCGCTTACCTGGTGGCATCCACTGATCATCAGGCCAACCAGGTTGATCACCATTCATTTCATTCTGTTTCACCAACCAATCCGTCAGTGGCTGAAAATATTCCATTAATGCACTGGCGTCGAACTCTCGTTGTCCCGTCATTACTTCCATAGCCTCAGGCCATGGACGGCTTTGACCCATCTTCATCATGTTCCTGTGGCAAAGAAACCGATAGGATAATCTAGATAAGAGTCATACATACATACATACATACATAAGTAGATTTATAGGGCGCCTAATCATGAATATCTAGGCGCCATTACAAGAATGAGAAGCCACAAACAGGCAAGAGAAACAAAAACAAAATACAAGCTAAAATACTGATAAGGATATAGGTGGGATTTCAATGATTTTTTGAAACTGTGAATGGTTGGTGCCTCACGGATGGATATGGGCAGTGTGTTCCAGGTGCGTGGACCGACGACAGAAAAGGCATGATCACCAACTGTTTTGGATGTTCTGGGAATGTGGAGTTTGGTAGCGTCCATAGCAGATCTAAGAATACGAGTACCGGTGACAGTAGATGAGTGAAAAGAGATATCATTGCACAAATAAGATGGAGCTTCATTATGAACACATTGGTACATGATAACAAGAAGTTTGAAGTTGATTCTCTGTCTGACCGGAAGCCAGTGGAGGCTGTGAAGGTAAGGCGATATATGATCACGACATTTGAGTTCGGATAATACTTTTGTTGTGATTCTTTATGATAAAGATCTATACACGTCCTAATATTTTACTGTTTCACACTCCCTGTAGCTAAGATTAAGGTCGTGTCTTCCATAAGGGGTGTATGGATTTCAAATAGAATAGTCCATTTCTTCGAAACGTGCACTGAAATTAAAAGGCTATCGCACGCTCGATTTTGGTAAAAATTAACAGGCACTTAAAATAAGCACCTTGCAATTTCGTAGTTTGTCAATAAGTTTAATAAGTGTGTATACTCACGAAATTAACGTTCCCGCTTCTGTAGAACGATAGATATCACAGCGATGTAACGGTCCTGTATGATTGGCTTTCACGCATAGTGCTTTATGGAATTGGAACTGAATTACAAAACTGATAAAGTATCTGAAAAATGAATGGGAAGATTGATAAATAAATATTAATCATTCGACCTCACGAGCCCATCATATAAGGGGTAACTCGTCATTATGAACATGATGAAGTCATAATTTCTTGCCGTAAAAGCTCTGATTATAGAAGGAAAGTTGATTTGTGTTGGTAATAACAAAGATATTATAAGAATATCTTTGGTAATAATACAATTTCAAATTCAACTTTCGTTCTAAACACGAGCTAATAATACCGACAATATAGTGGTAATTTTGGCACATTGAGATTGATTTAAATCAATTTAACTAATACATTTTTGGCTAAGGGACTTTGTCAAACTTATTAAGGAAACGAGATTTCCAAACAACAGGTTTTATACATCACAAAAAAGACCAATGTTTACGATACGTCACTATGTAAAACCACTGACCATACTTCACAATGTAATGCCACCGAC
>CM069451.1:31091127-31192129 GCA_035610835.1 Ophiura sarsii | reverse complement strand
TCAAATTATTTTTCAGGGGGGGGGGGCACTCTGCCCCCCCTTGCACCCCCCTGGCTACGCTACTGGTTGCAATGTTCCCTTACCCACATACATCAACATGCAGTGTAATATAGGTGTGTTAGCAAAAGCAGAAGCTCATCATGAATGATCTTGCAAACACTAGGAGGAAATGCTGCAGAGTGCATACCGCTAGTAAATGGTTGTCTTTATTTATATGATAATAATTTGATGGTGATCGGTTGAGCATTTACTTTCACGAAGAAGCAATTGATTTTGCTTACTTCTCGAAGCATTTACTATATAAAAAGAATGCTATTCAGCCCACTGTCATACATTCTTCCTCCTATCATGCCTATGCGTACCTGAGCTCCCACCATTTTGTATTATATTGATCCGGTGCTATAGAGCCATTGAAGACAGCCCATCTCCATTGATCCATCAGAAAACCAAAGGGCAGAAAGGCAATCTTATCAGTTGCCATCAACATTAGGAAATTTAGATCAGCCTCTGTAAGAACAATTAATGCATAGGTATTGTATTCAATCATCAATAGTATTTTAAATGATATAGTGTATAACCCACCTTTTAAATAGAGCAAATATTTTAAGTACGATTGAGCTAGACAACTAATGAGTACAAGAACATCTAGCCTAGGAAGGGACAGCGACGGTCTTCAGTAGCGGTTCCATCATGTTCATTGCATAGCCCGTACGCGAATTTATTAACCGTAAACAATATTTGGCCAGACACTGTATACATGCATTATCAGTCACATCATGTATACTATACGCTTTATTAGTATCAAATGTTGTTTACGGTAAATGATATCGCAGCCCGTACACTGTAAATCTGAGACAAGTACATGTATATAACTATATCTACCTCAGCTGCCAACGCTGTATAAAATGTACTTAGATTGTTCAAGTACCATGGTTAAACAACTGTTATAATCACAAGTTGTTTATAATTTAAACAATCCTGGTGGTCTAAAACTTTCAAACGACCTTTTTTGTTCTAGATGTGCAAATGTCCAGCTTGGACACTTTGAAAGAGAAAGCTAGTACCCAACTGTTGGAAAATGGTTTCCTTTTAAATTCAAACGAAAATGGTAGAAGGCTACGGTGCTTGAATGGCGATGCAAACAATTACGTTAGCGCCAATCGTAAAGAAGTAACGTAAAAGTCAATACGTTATAGCCATACATACAAGTTTTGTAATATTGCTTTTATTTTCAGAGCTAATAATACTTAATTAAAATATTTTTGTTGATGCTCGAAATATATAGCAAATCATTGTGATTAGATAATTTGAATTACAAAATACAACAGCAGTGAAACGAATACGATATACTATTAAACGCTGATTGAGTAGACGATTAATCCCAAATTCAGTCGCGTCCTACACCAATGCTGCTGCCGTGAGTTTACACTGTTGAGAGCTACTATTTTTACATTGTATTTCTACATTTTGCAGTCTGTAATTGGTTTTGTAATTGATTAAGAGCAAGGTTTGCTTGTTCTACATGCAAACTATTTGTCGTTCTTACTCTTGCACAGCGCAGCAATTAAACGTAAAATTTACGGTCAGGTAGTCCCATAAATTTAACAGTAAAAAATAGGTCCTATAGTGAACCGTGAATGTTGCGGTAAAATACCTGTCAGCTGGGTTGCCAACATATTACCGTTAATTTTACGGTTGACGGTCAACCGTAAAAATTACGATTGACCGTATTTATCCGTAACATTTACGGTCATTTTTTTACAGTGTATGATGACGATGACGACAACGATGGGTATGTAAACCTGATATTATTATTAAGGTAGGGCATCTATTTATTTACAAGTGGCTTAATTCAGCCAATCTGACCATCTGGTCAGTCTTAACAATGCAATACAAGCCGCTGCAATATTAAATGTATTATTTAAGAATTATCTGGAACAAAACGTTCCAGTATCAACCGATTCTGGAACATTTTACATGTTCCATTACAGGGCAATACTTGGATAAAAAAGATCCAGTATTGAGCGAAACTGAAACACAAAGACTGTTCTTATATCTGTCGATACTGGTGCACATTTTGAATGTTCCAGTACCAAGCGATACTTGTAGCTTTTATGTTCCAGTATTGAATGATACTACCAGAATCTGAACCCTTAAGTACACTTTTCCACACGATTAGTTATAATGTATATTCTATAAGTCAAAAGCAGAGTCAAATTTCGTCTGTAAGAGAAGATATCTGTAAAAGAAGATGTCTACAGCTAAGAATTCCGATTAATGAGATAACTGTTTCCCTTTTGAAAAAGTTCACTAAATACCACGGAAAAGCAGGAACAGAGACATAGCCAGCATAATAAAGAGATTAGCAACCGACATGACCAAGCACGAATACACATCTATTTTAATTTTCAACCACTATCATAGTGATTTCAACTTAACAATTTCCGTGCGGCAGGCGTCTGCAGACGACATTCCAAAAATTCACAAATTGTTTCAAAAATGTCATAATTATTGAATTTCATTACAATATTTGGAATCACCATGAGAAATGCATTGCAACAAGTACAAACACGCATAGTATTTGGTCAGTTATCCTTGAAATAGACTTTGAAATTAAGGATAGGGATCTGGAATATCTTTTTGTATATGGTAAAACTAATAGCCGCGTGGAAAGTGTGAAAGGTTCCATAACCATGATAACAGAAGGTCCGCTTACAGATAATTATAATAATAGAGAGAAAATAAAGTGCTAATGTGCTATAAAATTAAAAGTTTAGTTGGCTAAACAAACCTATTTTCAGCAAAGGGAACAGATGAGAGTCATGATCAAATGCTCTAATATCATAATGTAAGTCTAGATATGTATTCCTGAAGTCTCAACTCATTTTGCGCATGCCACGTATTCATTGAAATAAAAATCGACTTCTTACCATTATCTTCCTGTAACTCATCCAGTAGTCCTAGTGCGTGTAGATGTTTGGGTGTAGCAACGGATAGGGCCAAGGTATCACCGATGGCCTCATGGAATCCTGGATTGGCACCACCGCGATAAAGATAACTCTGATTCATATACTGCAGATAGTATTGGATATGACCCATTTCGTGGTGAACTGTGACGAACTCATCCATGTTGATATCCGTACACATTTTAATTCTGCGAAGATAAAAAGATAATAATTTGTCCCAGGACCATCGTTGTATGTGAAAATTCATCAAATCAGAGTAGGGAGGGTTTTCCATATAAAAACTGCGCACTACAATCAAAACATATATGTTATGGACCGGCCTTAATATGTGTCCATACCATAGTGCATTAGGCTCTCTGTTGTTAATTCCACCAAATATTTGTTGATGATAATGACCTGTCACGACCTTAGACTTAAGTGAGTGTTTGACATCCTGTTCATGACCTCAGGTCAATGCTATTCAATGAATTGATCAGCTGTCATTTTTCAGAAAGCTACATCAATTTCATTTCAAAATGTTATTTTTCAGAAAGCTCCACCAATTTCTCTTTTCTCTGTTCATGCAGGTAGTGTCCCATCAGTGGCGTAGCCAGAGGGGGAGGGGGACACCCCCACCCCACCCTCGCTCTCAAGTTTTTGACTCTGCGGCAATTCGCGAAAGTTGACTCTCTGGTAAAGTCCTTGTCGGTTCACTTCCATTTGTCGCCCCTCCCCCACCCATATGAAAAACCTAGCTACGCCACTGTGTCCCATGGCCCTCGTCCTGAATCCGTAAGCAGGGGCGTAAATATACGGGGGGACATAACAGCAGATGTGCCCAACTCCCACTTTTTTTAATAACCCTGAGGCTGAAAAGTGTCTAATTATGATGATGATGATGAGTGATGATGAGTGAAGATAATAGTGAATTAGGATCATGATAATGGAAGATGCTAGATTTCGATGATGCCCGGTCATTGATTGGGATGATCATAATCATGAGATCGCGCGTATAGGTGACAGGTCTACTAACTAGTTGATGATCACCTACGAGGTGTTAAAAACTTACAAAAACTGGTGTGTCGCATTTTTCAAAGATTATAATTTATCTTGTGATAGTCGCCCATTATACAACTCATTTGATTATTTTAAACCCATATTCGTCAAAAATTTGGTTAAAATTATCCACCAAATTGCACCATTTTTAATGCATATTTTCAAAATTTTCTTAAAAGGACACTAAGAGATGTTTTGAAGGCTGCGCCCTCAATTAGGATAAAAAACAGGGATTTCTACATTTTTACAATTGTATTACATACACAAACTTTGTCTTGTGCAATAAAACGTCGTTTAAAAATATTCTATCCCCGGCTGCCGCGTGGAAAGTGCTGCTTTCTATTTTAAGTGTCTTAAAAGACACTTAAAATAGAAAGCAGCAATACCTCGCAGTCAGAAACTATCTCCACTGTGCATCATCCTGACAATTACATACACGACAATGAAATATCTGAACTTGTTCTTAAAAATTAATTTATCTACCAACTGGCCTCGAGCATTCGCTAACATTACACTGGTATTATTTTAAATGACAAAAATGTATGCATGTCGGGGTTCTAGAGCATATTAGAACGTTTGTGTCCTGCGTGGCTGCACATTCGGTAGTTATGTTTAAGCGCGCTGTTAAAAAAATCAATTTAATGTAGAGCACGTGTGGTCCAGTGGAATAGTTACCGGTCTCTTAATCATAAGGTTGTGAGTTCTAGCCCCGCTGATGCCAATGTGTTTGTGTCCTTGGGCAAGGCACTTAGTCTACATTGCTTATTAGGGGGTTACTATATAGGGGTTATGTATGTTTGTTCATGTTGGTTTATGTCGCAACTTGGCGCTGATTTAGCTGCTGCCTGGACGTTGCATTGTTTATTAATGTATTTGATTTCTAATGTTGTTACAATTCAGCCGGTTGGCTGCGATGACAATACAATTTAGACCTTTAAAATAAAAAATAAATTCAATATTGATATAAATTGATATTGATAGCTGAATAGACGTCTTTAATACAATACGTAGGCCTTACCTGAAATCTTTCTGATTTTTAAAATCCAATGCAGAAGCGTGACAGACCACTTCTCTGTCTTCGGGTTTCTCTATCATAGATTCGTCCCAGAATGCTTGTGGCATTGGCAGCAAACCTAGAGATGTGAAAAACTCCTCAGAAACTTCAAACATTTGTAAAGCTGTAAAGTTCTGCAAATAAAACGACAACAATAGAGGTTATCTACGTAGCCACATTTTTGTCGGTAGCGGGAATCGAACCCTCACGTGAGTAGGAGTCCTGCCCCACCCGATACGCGTCCCGGACCCAGCTTCAAAAAAAATTGATTTGCTGATTTTCTTCAGCATCTAGTAGTGTAGTATTTTATAGTGATGATGATGGTAGGATCTCTATAAATAGTGTTGTAGGCTTCTTCCAGCGTTGTCCGTCCAAGTGGTGAATAATTGCATATAATTAGCCCCCCCCCCCCCCCAAAAAAAGGTCTGTATCACATACATTTGGGGAAATAGCTATGCGAAATGCGATTTAATTTTTATTTTATTTATAAAAAAATAGCTATGCTAAACGCGGTAATTCTGTTTTTATTGTGCTTTTGGCCCACTTTTTCTCCCCTTTCGGAGCCAATTTGTTCCATTTTCCCCCGGAAAACTCAATATACAAAAACAAACCAAAAATTGGGCTCATCGCGTAGGATTATGCGGCAAATGTGACTCCGCATACTTATGTGCGCGGGTATGTGAGACAAATATTTTTTTCTTGGCCTAAAACTACGGAGCTTAAGGCAATGGATGACTTACCTGATCCTCTAAATTCTGCGTGATGTCTACAGCAGGTTTATCAGGGAATGGTTTCAGTAGATCATAGATTCCCGACCAAGTTTGAGACCACATGTTACCTGTATAGCAAACATGTCAACCGATTTTTATAATTATGGAAACCCATCCGTGTACTACTAGAAGAACAATACCCTTCACGCTAAAATACTTTCATTTGGAGTTAACAAACAATGGGATTATTTTTTTATTCTGCTGGAAATGTTATGCCATGAAATATCAACGATGTCACACCCATGATGACGTCACGGCCAGGCAACCTTATCACAAGCCAAGTATGCTCCAAATTTGAGCTCCTTGGTTTGAGTGATGTTCCCGATTCACAATCGTTCCCCATATACCCCACTTTTGAGCAGACACGAACAAATTTGCCCGCTTAGTCTGAGTGATGTTCCCTATTCGCAATCGTTCCTCATAGGCATACACCCCTTTGAGCAGACACCAACCAATCTGCCTGATCAGTTTGAGCGATGTTCCCGATTCACAATTGTTCCCCCTGCTCCCCTCTGAGCAGACACGAACACATTTGCCCGCTTAGTCTGAGTGATGTTCCCGATTCACAATCGTTCCGCACACACCATTTCCTTGTGCTAATTGATGCCAATACATTTTCTACATATCATTTGAGACGGTCCTTGTCAAAAGGGATTATGGGATTATCTTTTTATTCCGCCGGAAATGTTGTTATGTCATGAAATATCCATGAAGTCACATCCTTGATGACGTCACGGTCAGCCACCGCCAGTTTGCCCGCTCAGTTTGATTGATGTTCTCGATTCATTGTTCCCCACACACCCCTTTCCTTATTATAATTCGTCGATGTTCTGACATACCGGCACATCACAACAGAAATAAGTAAAGAGATGTGCCTGTATGTCAGAACAGCGACGAATTGATGCCAACATATCATTTGAGATTGTCCTTCTCAAAAGAGCAGGTTTCGAATGTTGTCTTCTTCTTCTTCCGTGATCTGTCTCTTAGACTACGGAAGGAAGAAAAAACACGGCCCGACCGACCAATTTTTCACTCGAAATTTTCAAAAATATTTATTTGTTAATTGTGTGAAAATTTTGTGGTTTTTGTGTGGAAATTCCTAAAATTATAAGATTATAAATAAGCTCATAACTCGATTATGAAATTTGAGTGATTTCTCTTTAATTCTTAACAAATAAAAACCCTGTATCAAAAAAATGTTCGCACTGGATTTTCAACACTTCGAGGGCTCAGAAAAAAGGCCTTATCTCCATTTTGACCATTATTTTGAGAAAAAGGCTATTGAAGATTTTTAAACACATTGGGGAGATAGAGATGAGGCCTTGTGATACTAGCTATCACTTTGAAAGGGGTTGTGTCATGGAGATAAGGCTGTGTGCTATGGAAAGAGAATTTCTTTCTGAAAATGTTGATACCAAAATCTCATTTAAAAAAAAATTGGGATGGAGATGAGGCCTTTTTGTTTATGAGCCCTCGACTTATATAGGATAGTGTGAAAGATATGCGTACGGGTCGCATTGATCAATTGAAGCATCATCCTACCATCGACCGGTGAGTTATTACTTCTAGTTAAGTTAATCGATGATCTGCCTATTGCGTGATGAAAAGCAAATGAACACATGAAAATCGCACTTTGTTCTGGGTTTTGACACATAGCTCTCTTAATATTCAGGTCTTCACGTGCAATATCTCAAATTAAAGTGAAGCAATTTCTACTCAATTTTTCACGTAGGAGGAACAATTGTTATGGAATAACGAGCATATTAATCACCTGGTATAAGTTATGTTCTTGAGCTCTGTACGTACATGCACGAATTAAAACTATACGTTGAACAGAAACTATAGGTTGATCCATCTTACCTAAAAGATGTGCAGGAATCGGACCCCGTAAATTGATGTACTTTTTACCGTAAATGTTATACAATTTTCTTCTCACATAGGCGTGCAGGTTTTCGAATAATGGGCGCAGCTGACTATACAATTTTAAAGCTTGCTCTTCTAAGTTGTCAATTTCGTAATAAGAACGCCACACCTCACCGGTATCGTTGTATCCTGAAAAGTAATTGATGAAAATCATCATATGCATTTTACAAAAGTGTACTTTAAAAGCCTATAACTGAACTAATACTCGGCATGTTTGTACTTTAATATTTTAATTCATTTCTAATGGTGATTCCAAATATGTTGATGAAATTCAGTATGTTAACATTTTTTAAATATTTCGTGAATTTTTTTTAGAACTGTCGTCTGCAGACGCAGACGACTGCCGCGTGGAAAGTGGAAAGTCCTGAAAAATGCATCAATTACACGGTCGAATAAATGTCTCTTTGTATAACCAGTTATGATCCAATAAGGCATAACTATATCTGAAGTACTGGTAGACTATTTTCCAGTACACGTTAGAAATGCGCATTTTACAAAAGTGTACTTTAAAAGCCTATAACTGAACTTAATACTCGGCATGTTTGTACTTTAATATTTTAATTAATTTCTAATGGTGATTCCAAATATGTTGATGAAATTCAGTATGTTAACATTTTTAAAATATTTCGTGAACTTTTTATAGAACTGTCGTCTGCAGACGACTGCCGCGTGGAAAGTGGAAAGTCCTGAAAAATACATCAATTACACGGTCGAATAAATGTCTCTTTGTATAACCATTTATGATCCAATAAGGCATAACTATATCTGAAGTACCGGTACACTATTTTCCAGTACACGTTAGAAATAATCTCACCTCTACAATAACGCAATCCTACTAAAAAGGGTTTTGGACATGGCTTATTAAGAAGATAGACGAAGTCCTGCAGTTTTCAGATACAATTAAACGGTGGGAGTTGTTTTGATTAGGGAATTATGCGGTTCTGGAATATCTCAGGAGGAAATTTAGGTAATTTTGGTTTTATTATGCAGTGGGAGGGGTTTATATGTAAATCATAGTGGATTGCGCCGACATCAACTACTCAAAATATGAATCTGCCCAAAAAATGTCCATATTTTATTCTCAGATATCATTACAGCCAAATCCAAATGTGTCCAGCTCATCATTTCTTAATGACATGTAGCTGATATTGATATACATACAATGCCTTTGAAAAGGCTATTATGCAAATTAATTACCATTTGCCTCCGCTATTTCCTTTAGAATCTCTCTCTTCCTGATGTAATCAGGCTTAGCTGATGGTCCCACAGCATCGCGCCAGCCCTTCCAAGCCCATGCAAGGGTTTTGTAATTCCTACTTGACGCCATTATGTTAGTCAGATCTGTTGGTGAAAATATATCAATTTAATTATATCGACAATAATTCATGGTAAGACTAGAGAGTTCAATGTCAAAACGGCAGAGCGTATAAAAACTCAAAAAAGTACACACCTTCCGGAATTTAATTGTTAGTCAGAGTTTCATGCCCAATTTAAGGGAATCATCAGACGACAGATGGTGGTGATTGGGTTGCGTTGCAAACTCCATGGACAATATAAATATACAATCCACAGTGTCACAGCAAACTATTTCCAGAATTGTCCTGTGCTCCGAGATAACCAATGAGTGCTCAATTTAACTAAACATTGTATATGGGCTATAATTGTATATAGAAATAAATAAATGATTGCATTTTGTATTACCATAATAATGTCGTACGTATGTAATACAGAAATCCCCTCAAAATCAAACATTTATCCCCATTTTGATGTAGCATATAATCTAAATCACTGAAGCGAGTGGGTTTTTTTTAAAGTTGACTATCCTCCCTTCATTACACATGTTATGGATAGTACAAAAGTGTAGAACACGTCGTCTTCTAACGGACATTGAGAAAGGCTGCATGACATACCTGGATCCAATCGATAGCATTCTTCCGGTGGGTCTTCTGGATTTACACACACTCTGCTAGTGGAATATCTTGTCTTTAAGGAGGCTGATACTGTGTTATACTGAAAGTAAAATAATAATGATTTGACTTTTTAGATTTTGATTATTGATGATCTTTTGATGAT
This sequence comes from Ophiura sarsii, assembly GCA_035610835.1. NCBI lineage: Eukaryota > Metazoa > Echinodermata > Ophiuroidea > Amphilepidida > Ophiuridae > Ophiura > Ophiura sarsii. The sequence goes on along the minus strand of CM069451.1, from coordinate 31,182,308 downwards.
TGGTAGAAAATATGAAATAGTTAAATAGGTCGATGATTGTTTCGTATGTTCGCTGTCTGTGAAGTGAACAAATATTTTGAGACATACCGCGATCTATCGTATAAATAATATAACGAATAATACGATCAATCATAGACATTTACCGTTATATTATTTCGTTTTCTCTGTTGTCGAATCAGAATTATACTACAATTATAGGTCAACATATGCGTATGTGTTGTTTCGAGAGAAATTAGACAAATAAATGCACGCCCGCTGATATTGATGTGTGATTAATGACACGACCCCGCAGGGGGAGTGCTATTGTGAGCATATCAACATTTGCGCAAGTGCAATGCTTTTTTATTTTTTTTCGAGAAACAAACATTCGCATGTATTGACCTAATTCATACACGACACTTTACAAATCAAAATTCACAATTTGAGCATAAATTTGATATGGAATAATGAATAAAAACATGTTAACATATTTTGCTAACGCCTGTAGTGAAAATCGGCGAACCCGCGGTAGCTGAACAACGAATCAAAACAAAGTGAGTCGTGCGCGCATTGAACGGCGCGCACGCGTTATACACTTTCAATGCACTCCGCGTATTTTAATTTCATTTGTGAAATCTACGATTTTGAATTAACGATAACCTTCAAACCCAATATGAATGGGACTAAAAGCATAATAAAGAGAAAAATCTGATCTTTCACTGCAATATTATTCAAAAATGCCCCTTTTTACTCATATGGTACAGCCCATAACGTTTAAATTGTTTTCAATGTCTTAGTACAGTCGATCTAATATTTTAACTATATATATTACAAATGGAAACCACTAATTATACTCTTTACCTCTAGTATCGTTTCGTTGTCATTCAGTGCAGCCGAACCAATATATTGTAGCATACTGAGCTGACGTTCAGTATCGTAACTAAACGAACTAAAATTAAACATAGACGCATTCTGCCCAACTTCTTTCCAATAGTCTGTGTACTGAATTTTGTATTCGATCTGTCGAGAATAAAAGATAGAATAGTGTAAGTCATGAAACTGAAGTTATAACAATACATGTTTAAACAGTTTGTTACACAGCTCGGATGTAAATGTCCTTGTGGAGAGAAAATTCGCTTGTTTATTGTATATGTTGTTGATACTGATTACTGATTTCAAATAAGCTAACCTAACATCAAAGTACCTGGTCACGAACCTTTTTAGGTGTATATCAGACCTACATAGCATGTTAAGCAATGTGATTTTTTCCGTTCAAGTTTATTTCACGAATGTAATAATGTCAACTATTGAACAGCTCAGAAGTATGAAGATTGTTTTATGATTAGTGCTAAGTTCACCCCATAGAAAATCTACAGCACTCTTGTCTTGGCTAAATCGCTAGCCTCGTTTTCAGTTCACATAACCCTCTTCGACGTAAATGCATCAATTAAGAATAACGTCTATAGAGAAGATATTTTCATGTTATGTAATTTGACACAAAAAATGCATATAGAGGGAAATAATCAAAGATAGAGGGCGTTCCATTTAAAATTGATAATTCCCTCCACCTTAAAAATATCAATACTTGTATATCAGCGAAGTTTGGGATTACCCTTTATTTCTGTTAGATCAACAATGTCGAGATACCGAGGGGAATCACAAAAACTGTCATTAAAAAGCTATAAACATACCAGCAAAGTCAGACCCTCACCTCAAGAAAAGGTTCTTTGATACAAATAATGAAACAATATAATAGACATTTGTGAAATGTTGCTTAAATGATGTGTAAAGGTCGTCGTAATGTCACCACAGTCAAAGCTTTTTAAGTGAGTTTTCAAATTTAATTGGAATGCCACCAGACGTGCGTATCCCAGGTACGTGACAGATGTTCGCAGGGGATTATATTAATTCTGACTGATATCCTTTTAATCGGATTCAAAAGCATTGACCCTAGAAGAAAAATGGGGGAAAGTGTAACTTCAGTTCCCAAATACTGGTATACTAATATCGTTCAATATTTAAACATAAAAGTTGCCAGTATCGGTCGCAACCTGTGTTTGAGACTCGATACGTGCCATCGATTATGATTATTAAACTAGTAATATTTGAATAATATTTGAATAATGATACAAAATAATGCAGTCAACCCCAATTTTTCAAACTAAAATTCTTAATCACGACATGTACAAACTAAATAAAACGTATCCAATCGTTTTAAATATTGAGAATATATGGCAAGGAAATGGTTTCTGTTTTATTACATTAGATAGTTAAAAATACTCGTAATAATAATAATCATAGACTAATAATGAATACTCAAGCAATGTCTTCCGAATTTAAAACACCAAATTCTTGTTTTTGTTAAGCAAACGTTCGTGTTAGGTTGGAGCTCGTTGAAATGTCTATATCATGTTTTTTTTAAAAAAGAAGAGTAAAATGTCGATTTTCTCAGCATAATGCAGTCACTAATAGACCTCAGTCATGTCAGTGGGTTGACTTAACCCTAACTCTATTTCACCACACGCCAACAGATTTCTTTTCCCACCCCCAAAATTCACCGGAAAGGTCACCCCGACACCCCCGGGATTTGAACCACGGACCTCCAGTACCCGGGCCCAGATCCTAGCCACAACACCACGTCTGTCAGTCGACACGGGGCGAGTATATTCGCCCCGTTATATAGCGTGGGTCCGTTTTGTAGCCCAAAACCCTGCACGCCGGGTTATAAAAACATGTTTTCCGCCCAATTGCTGTGTGGTGTAGTAGAGTTAGGGTTAAGGAACAGCTGGTGAATGTTCTTTGCCAACATGTTAATATGCATGCATTGATGTCAGAGTGGCCCAATTAGATTTTCTGGAGAGAAAAACATTTCTAACATTAGGGAGCTGTCATTTTCTTTGGTAGGGGGTTGGTCCCAAATATCCTGGGGCGGTTATAGTTTTTGACACGGAAAATAGAGGGGTCATGAAATTAATACCATTGTAATAGGGGGGTCAACATTTTTGTTTTGTTAAAATATTATAGTTAACATACATACAGTTTTTGCGCGCTTGCCACCCTTTTAGCTTCCATATCAACTGTTTCCCCAATGGCCATATAGTCAGTGTCATAATGCTATGGACATATCTTTTCTTTAACGAATCGCGATATTTTGGTGGGAAATAAGAAAATTACTCGTAATAACAATATTATATTGTTTAGTTTCACACTTCTGACTACTGTATACCGGTAGTAATGTTAATGAATTAGATTATCAAGACTAACGTGACATTCCACACTTTCCAAGAGTGACGACGGTTCCAAAATGTCACAAAATGTTCAAAAATGTCAAAATTATTGAATTACATCACCATATTTGGAAACACTGTGAGAAATGCATTGACATAAATACAAACATGCCTAGTATTGGTTCAGTAATTCTTGAGATACACATTGCAAATTGAGAAAGGTTTTTGAAAAAATGTTTTGTATAATGGTTAAACTAATACCCGCGTAGAAAGTGTTAACATGGTTTTAAAGCTTTGTGTTCACATGAATGAAAACGTATGAGTCATTTCCCTTGAGTGACTTATACTGGATTACAGTTCTTGAAAGTCAACGGATACCCTGTTTAGAACTGCATGCCCTGCTTGTACAGTATGTAAAACATTCTATATCAATATAAATCTGATTTCAAAGAATAAAATGTATCAAGTTGTAACAAAATACACTACATGTACAGCCTCTATTTTATGCTCTACCATAAAGGTTGTCCCAACAAACCGCAACTTATTTTGGTGTCACTATAGTTTTACTGTGTCACTATTAGAATCTTCATGGCGTAAGTTATTTGTGAACATAATATTCCTGATTGTTTAAACGCTTTTCAATCTACATTTGAGATAAGGCAGCAAAAAAAACCTTTTCTACATGCAAACGGTTCTCTCAGAAGGGATCGGTCGGTCGAGCGTGTTTGGGGGGGTTTGGTGTTGTTGTGTTTTGTTTGTGTTGGGTTTTTTTGGGGGGGGGGGGTTACTTCAAACTTTCGTAAAAATGTAGGTGAATTTCAACTGTAAAACAATAGTGTTTTTGGTGAAATTATGCCATACCTTTCTTAAAAAGTCGCGATAATAGGGCGGGAAATTAATCATGCTACCAATATTTCTTTTTAACCGATAAAAAATCAAACATTTTTTCAAAACGATTTTGTAATAATATCAAAAATTCAGGGGGAAATGGGTCAGTCGGGCTCGTAGACAGGGTCGTTGTTTTTCATCGTCTAAGGTAAATATGTTAATGACCATTTGCAGTGCACCTCAATCCGTTCGTATTTTTGTATTATGAGAATAAAATGGCCACATATAATGTTTAGCCTATATTTCAACAAGTCAAGGTATATTGACAAATAGAAACAATTTCAAATCGAAAATAAAATCTTACCATTTTCTCTTGATTATAATCCGTGATATTTGTATTGTATTTCCAGTTGAACTCTGCCATTATTGCTCCCCTCTTTTGCGTCTCCCTGTTGAAGTAATCCAAAAACTCCCTCGCCTGGACTTCTTCTGTACTTAAAACGCTCTGCCCGTTCGAACAAGTGCATTGATATGTTAGCAGAATTAACATAGAGCATATTGCAAGTCGATAAAACTTGGGGAAAATTGACGAGAACATTTTGCTTTTTACTGAGCAAAATGAGCTGCTAATCCAAGTTCTATTTACAAGTGCATCGATGCAAAATATTCGCTAGTCGCTCGGTATAAGGCTCTAATCTGGATTTCCTTGTATATACCTCGGTCGGTTATTGACTTGTTCCTTCAGTACGTTACACTACAGTCGTCTAATTCGATTTGATTACGACTAATTATAATTAATAGTTTGCTGAGTAATACCAGGGGTGTGCCACTGAGCTTGCCGATCGGGTCCACTTTTAAATTGAACTTAGTCAGCATAGAATTGGTGGCGCTGTTCTACCGATAAGGCGTAATTGTAGCAGACAACGCGACGCTGGCCACGCGTCTCTCAGACGACCCAATATGGCAACGGGAGTGCACCATTTTGAATTATTTTTAACAGTCATCGCCCGGTTAACGATAAAAATTCTTTTGTCAAAATGATGAGTTTAATATTCGCGATTTCGTGTTATTCACTACGAATTCAAAATGTAGGTTTCGCGTGGCCACCGTCGTCTGTGTAAATCTACAGCGCCCCCAAACCTATGCTGACTAACAATTCCGTTAAACCTGGTTAAACATTGTTAAACGCGTTAAACGCCGGTCACGGACGCATTCCGGACGATTACCATAATTTATTCAAATATGCAAAAGGGTCCGTTTTCGCTACGTACGTTAGTATAGGACTATTCTATCCCAAAATTAATAGTATCCCTGGTAATACTTTCAAAGCAATAAGTTTTGACCGTCGGTGGCGCGTGTCAAGTCTAACACAGTATCACACGATGGCGGTCACGGTCTGCCTACATTTTTGCAATTCGCGTTGGTTTAACACGTAAACCCGAATACCCATCGACAAATTCTAAATATCACGTTCCTATAGGTGCAACAAAAATAAATAATCCTAAAACCAATGGAGTTGGATAACCAACTCCAGTGTGTCCTTTCTTTTCATTTTTGCAAGTTAAATAACAGTTCTTGCACATGGCCGGTATTTTTAAAATTAGTCACGTGTTATAGCTCGAAATTTCATATTATACACCTCAAGTTTGATGCCAAATGGTAGAAAAGGGATAGCCATAGGAAATAGTATATAATATACTTGACGATATTCTGGCCCTATGTTATAGTTTTATGATTATTAATGGGGATATATAACGACAATTTAAATAAGTATTAGGTACTTGTTAATTCTTCGCCAACGTAATTATTAATTGCTCGGTGGTCGAGTGATTAAAGGCGTTGGCTTGTAATATCAAATAATCTCAATGGGTTCATTTTCTTTTAACTTTAATTTTTGTCGTTTTATCAGTTAAACATTGGAATCATGATTTATACTATACAAATGGGGGTTTTTTTCTTCTGAAATATGACGTTTGAAATATAATTGCAAAATATAATAATGAATAGGCTTTCCAAGAAGCACGGCGGCGGCGGATCCCGTCGGTGTTTTTTTTTCTCGTGTTGCCGGTGTGTTTTTACGATACCAACGCGTGACCAAGGGTCTTGCCACAATGATTTTTTCGTAACCGCCATCGTATGCAGTGTCAGGGCAGTGTTAGTTCTTGGTATGGTGGAGGCACCGCACTTAACACTTTCCACGCGGCAGTCGTCTGCATGCAACAATTCCAAAATGTCAAAATATGTTTGAAAAATGTCAAAATTATTGGATTTCGTATCCATAATTTAAATCAACATGATAAATTAATACAATAAGTGCAAACATGCCTAGTTTGGGTTCAGTATTTAATGAGATCACACTTTAAAAGTTGGGAAAGGTTTCTGACTAATCTGTTTTGTATATGATACAACTAATAGCTGCGTGGGAAGTGTTAATGAAACTCCTACTAAAGACATATTATTTAAAATATCTGGAAAAGCTTAAACTAATAAAATATCTAAGAATTAAATTAAATCAATGTAAAACGGGTACTTGTTTTATGTATGTAGTGCCATAGAAGTACCGCCTCTAAGGGATATAGGTTATTGTTACATACCGCAAAAATATGCCTTACAATTTGACATGGTAACATGATGCGATTTTTAGGTTTATGATTTATTTTTTCAGCTCATCAAATGCTATACAAAAATCCTTACCCATAGAAAGTATTTCATCAGAAACACCAGCATGGTTAATTCAAATCACATGACAAGTAGGGGCCTATATATAGTTTGCTGGCTCCCATATGCTTCAAAGGTCAAAAATCCTCATTTATAGCCCGTATTTCGATTTAAAGTGCTCATATCTATTTAATTAAACCACACAAACAGTCCGTTCAAACGGAATATTGAGCAACAAGAAGTAGTCCGTAAATTCCCTTAACAAAAAAAGAATTTTACAAAAATAGGAAGGCACTTCCACTCAAAAATATGATATATTGATACTATCTTCAAAATATGAGTGTAAAGGGGAAACATCACCCCGAAATTCCTTATTATTTTTTATTGTAGCTTCTTAACACTATGACCCAATTTTTTGTCAACGTCCTTAGACGTTGACATTTGAATTCAGATTCAGGCTTTGTGGTGGAGTCTATGAATTGCTTTCATGTATCTTGAATCAGTATAATTTGTACCCAGATATCTTTAAAATGTATATTAGATCTGGATATGAAAATATAAACACATATGTTGTTACAATTGTGGAGAAATGGTTTAAATAATATAAAACAAATGATAGAGTTTTGCAAAATCTGCGACATTCGTCATATTTACTTTATTCTGTTAGGTATATAAATAATTTTTCACATTCAAATCTCGTCTGTATTGGTGGCCGAGTGGTTACGGCATTGGTTTCATGTCCTTTTAGAACCATTTACGGGAGTTCGAGCCCGGTCCGAAGCGTCTACTTTTCTTGTTTTTCTATAAAATTTGTCATCAATTATATTATTAATTTAGTTTCACATAAATGGCGGTTAAAAGTGTACAAATCTTCTTCTTTTTTCTCTGCGAATTAAATGATAATCAAAATAAAATCCTGTACTGGACTTTTCACATCAAAACATTTTATATTGCGCATGCCTAGCACGTCTGCGATTATTATGGGATATTTATTGCGCAATATTTTGCTTTGTTATTTCGCTGGTGCTTTAGTTTTGAATAGGGGGCCGCATGGGATATGAGTTGGGGTAAAGAAGCACACAGGATAAATGAGTCGGTCGATAGAGGGTTATAGAGAGAAAGTGGGGCCAGGGGTAAAACAAAGTTTTTTTGTTAAAATACATCATACACCGTCTAAATCTTCTTTTTCATATTTCCTTTGTCCTCTGTTTATTTCATTTTAGGACATTGACCACTTTTTGTAAATATCTTGTTCTTGTTCAAGCGGCTATAGCTAGCTTTTATATCGTTCCCGTTCTGGTCAGGTCATAATAGCCCTCTATCGGTGAGCATCTTCCCACTTCCATATCGAAACAAAATAATTTCGCATACCCAGTGAGGCAACAAGCGCTGCACACACGCCTGACTGCACAGACACTACACAGTGAACGCAGGGTTTGTAAATGAATGAATGAATCGATTTGCAAAATTGCGATGCATCGAAGCCTGGCACCATAATATGCCGCCATAGTGATTTTATGACGTTCTCCCATTTACGTATGGACACTACGTCGTATTCGTTTCTATGTTTTATCTCAGGAACTATGTGAAAACAACAATACTTCAGATAACAAAAAGCAACAACAATCCATTTTTTATTAAAAGATTCATACATTTATTTCCCAAATTTAAATGTATTAAATAACAATTTTTCTGAAACAAACATTAACACCATATATGCTATAAATAATTACGCATGCGCACATTATGTATCCGTTATCATTTAATTTTAATTATACCTATATAACTTTTTTTCAATCCCACTAATTGTCAGACTGTTCCATATTTAGTGTTAAAATTGCAAAATTCGTTGTCTGGTTGTGAGTGCATCCTTATGACATCCGTAGAAACCACAACATTGTGTTATCATTGGGCTAGTCCATTTGAAATAAATGCATACACCTATGGAAGACATGAACTTAAACACACACAGGGAGTTTATATTGCATATGGAGTCACACTCCTTCATAAATATATTCAAGATGAATACGTATAGATGGCAAGATTACAGGGTCAGATTTACCCTTTTGGGGCCCTGGGACAGGCAAAAAATGTGGAGGCCCCAACTCACCGTGGGGAACCATGTGCTAGTGGCTAAAGAGCGAGAACAGTAGGAGACACCAGTGGCGTACCGAGGATTTGGAAGTAGCGTTGCCCCGAGAAAGACAAATTTGCATCAGTTCTTCCATGATATCCACTATATTATGTCATTATAAGATTATTCAGCTGCATCTTATATAAATAACAGTGCGCAAAATGTAACGTACCAGGTATAATACGTTAAAAACTCTAAAACTATAGCTCCAACATTAACATATCAATTATGAAATTATGGAGACATTTCTCCTCTATAATTTTAAACATTTTTCGCGAAGATCGGTGACCAATTACGAATGCTACGTTAAAAAAGAGACAAAGTGCAATTTTGTATACGTAGGAACTATAGTTTCGGGAAATTTAGCATATACGAGGGGTATCAAAAAGTTCTTGAAATCACCCAGAAGTGAAGGGGCTATATCGATGAAATTTTGTCAGTGTAATCACTGGTCCTTAAAAACATTATATGGTGCAAAAATGGTCTCATAAGTATGTTTACTTTTTATACAGGAGGCGCTAGATGCCAAGGCTATGTAAATCAATGACGTCTTCCAACGGTGATGTCTACATGGTAAATTATAATGGTCAAAAAACTGATTCTTGTAGGACGCCTTCCAGAAGAATATTAGGCTCAGATTTTTATTTTTTTTATTTTGTCATTTGTCACTCGTAGGTCTCAATTTATCTCTGTAAATGACAAAATTTCTAAACCTCATACTCCTCTGGAAGGCTACCCAAAAGGATCAGTTTTTGGACCATTATCGTTTACCCATGTACACAGCACCGTTGGGAGACGTCATTGATCTACATGGCCTTGGTATCTACGCCACCTGTATAAAAATTAAACATACTTGTGAGATCATTTTTGCACCATAATGTTTTTAAGGACCAGTGATTACACAGACAAAATTTCATCGATATAGCTCTTTCACTTCTGGGTTATTTCAAGAACTTTTTGATACCCCCTCGTATATTACCTGGTAATTTACCTATATTTTTTGCACTTCATAGTGGTGCTCTTGACGGATAATCAATGTTATACTGTACTTCATAGTCCATTCTATTCGTTATCAGTCCGGACTAATTGATGAAGGTTCAAACACTATCAGCCCGATCGTCATTAGTATGCTGTTTAGAAATAAATATCAGTAAAATGTAATGGTCTATAAATATGAATGCAATTTTGTACAGACTGTAACAGAAAAAAGTAATTTCTGTTTCGATGTTAATGTCATGCAAAGGGAATTTTCCTAGCTTTTAATAAGCTTTGTTTCATGAACATCGGTTGTCAGGAAGCAGAGATATGATTAATTGTCTAAGGTAGTCATGAAATCATCTGGGCTTTGCTTTCCGAGTCCTTTTTTTAGGCCAAAAAAAGTACTAAAATTGAAATATTCAATAATGTAACAATTGTACAGTTTATATTGAAAATGTGATTCTTTATTGGTACATTTTATTTTAAAAGAAAAATTGAGAATTTTGTGAACTCATGTGACTATGAAAAACGCTTTCAAAAACAAAATGTTGTTTTGCATTACATTGTGATCTGATTCGATGACTTTTGGATGTTATTTTTATTTTGTAAGTTTCAATACATAAGGCATTTTAATGCCATTTTGGTTATTGGAAAAGCATACGTAAACACAAAACAATTTGGATAAAATTGATTCGAAAAGCCTTCAATTTTGCTTTCCGAGTCCTATTTTTAGGCCAAAAAAAAAAGGTACTAAAATTGAAATATTCAATAATGTAACAATTGTACAGTTTATATTCAAAATGTGATTCTTTATTGGTACATTTTATTTTAAAAGAAAAATTGAGAATTTTGTGAGTAAAATGTTTTTGATAATGTCGCCTGTCGACAACTTTTGTTAAATGCTCAAATAGACGGTTATAGATCCCTTACCAGTTGTTTTTTTTTTTTTTTTTCAGCACTTGATAGTTGTTATTTTCTTTCTTCTTCAGAGCTGCATAGCTCTATCTATCTTTTTTGCTTCTTGCTTTTGACAGCTTTGATGTATTGTAAACAGTTTCGGGTACTACATGATTTATCAAAATTAAATGAAGGTTTAAGGTATGGATAGCTCAATAAAAATATGTTCTATAAACTGCAGGGGCCTGAATAATAAAGTAAAGAGACGTGACGTTCTGAATTATCTAAAGAAAAAGAAATTTTCGATATACTGTCTTCAAGATGTACATTGGGATCAACAATTTGAAAATAATTATGGTCAGATCGGAATGGGGTTATGAGATCTATATGGCAGGTCATAATACAAACTCTAGGGGTGTAGCAGTTCTGATGAACAATAATTTTGATTTTAAGGTACGAAAAATACACCGTGATAAGGTTGGTGAATTTGATAGTTCTTGATATTACATTGTTATCAATGGACATCACTTTATGTTGTTTGTATGGGCCAAATGATGATCAACCGGATTTCTATAATCATCTGAAAGAAGTTGTAGAAAATGTTGGTAATCCTCACTATATTATATGCGGTGATTTTAATTTAGTTCAGGATCAAAAACTGGATACTTTCAACTATATAAATATAAATAATCCTAAATCAAAAGAAATGGTTCTAAAAATAAAAGAAGATTTGGAATTATGTGATCCATGGAGAGTTTTGAATCCAGAAATTAAACGTTTTACCTGGCGAAAAAATAATCCAATTAAACAAGCTAGGCTAGATTTTTTCTTGATTTCTTCAGAATTGCTTAATTTGACGGATTTTTCTGATATAACTCCTGGTTACAGAACTGACCACTCGATGGTGATCATTGGTCTAAATAAGAGTGAAAATATAAAAAAAAGGTCGGGGATCTTGGAAATTAAACAATGATTTGCTTATAGAAGAAAAATATGTAGATATGGTTAAAGATTCAATTACAAAGGTAAAAAAAATATATGCGGCCTCTCCATATGATAGAGAATGTATAAATGATATTAGCCCATCTGAATTAATGTTGACTATCGACGATCAGCTATTTTTTGAAGTATTATTGCTGGAAATTAGAGGTGTTACCATGGCATTTTCATCTAACAGAAAGAAAGAAATTGATAAAACTGAAGAAACACTTGATAATTTGATCAATAATTTGGAGAAATCATGTGAAGAAGCTTTGAATAAAGACCACAATTTCGAATCGGTAATGAAAGAACTTGATAATGCTAAACATGAGCTTGAAGACTTACGTGCTAAACGAATTAAAGGATGTTTTGTTCGGTCAAAAGCTAAATGGATAGAAGAAGGGGAGAAACCATCAAAATATTTTCTGAATCTTGAAAAAAGAAACTTTGTAAATAAACAAATATGTAAAATTGTTAGAAAAGATAACACAGAGGCAATCTCTCAGGAGGATATTGAAAAAGAAATAATATTATTTTATGAAAACTTGTATAAATATGAAGAGAGTAATATTAACATTAATGATCATGTTGTACATATTAACAAATTAACACAATTGGAGTCAGCCAATTTAGAGGGAGAAATTGATTTGGCTGAGCTTTCTTTTGCTTTGAAAAACATGAAAAATAATAAGACTCCAGGCCCGGATGGCTTTACAGCAGAATTTTATAAAATGTTTTGGGACGACATTTCCATTTTTCTTCTTCGTTCATTAAATGAAGGGTTCAGGAAAGGCTCTCTCACAAAAGAACAAAAAGCTGGCCATGTTACTCTCCTACCAAAGGGTGACAAACCTCGCCATTTTTTGAAGAATTGGAGACCAATATCACTTTTAAATGTTTCATATAAATTAGCATCTGCTTGTATTGCTAACAGAATAAAATCAGTTTTACCAGATCTAATTTCAGAGGACCAAACTGGCTTTGTTCCAAACAGATTTATTGGAGAAAATATTCGCCTTCTTTATGACTTGTTAAATTATACGGAAATCAAAAAAATACCTGGTATGCTATTACTTATAGACTTTGAAAAAGCTTTCGATACCGTATCACATGATTTTATATATAAAACTTTGAAAACCTTCAATTTTGGTACGGATATATGTAAATGGTTTCAAACTCTATATAAAAATGCTTTTTCGTCAGTGTTAATAAATGGGAATATTTCAAAACCGTTTCAAATTCAACGTAGTTGTAGGCAGGGCGACCCTCTTTCGCCTTATGTCTTTGTTTTATGTGCGGAAATTCTGGCCTCAATGATTAGAGGAAATCAAAACATACAAGGGATCAAGATAAATGACATGAATTTTAAGATAACACAATACGCAGATGATACAACTTTAATATTAGATGGTACAGAAAGGTCACTAAAAAGCACGTTTGATACTTTGAAAATTTTCCGTGAGATGTCGGGTTTAAAAATCAATATAGATAAAACAGTAGCAGTATGGATTGGGTCATATAAAAACAGAATTGTGAAAATGTGTGAAAATGTCAAGATATCCTGGAATTTTGATGGACATTTTGATTTTTTAGGAATTTATTTTAATACTGATTTGACACAAATGGTTGAACAGAACTATGATAAGTCACTTAAATTGATGAAAAAAATGATTTTAAGTTGGAAAAAAAGGAATCTAACTGTTTTGGGTCGAGTTGTAGTGGTAAAATCTTTGGTCCTACCTAAGTTAAGTTATATTGCTCAAATGCTTCCAAACCCGAACAAAGATTTCATAAAAACGGTTAATGATATGATTTTTAAATATGTATGGGGTGGCAAGCCAGACAGAATAAAAAGATCTCAGTTTGTGCAAAATTATGAGAACGGAGGTGTAAAAATGCCAGATGTGGAATCTCATATAAATGCATTGAAAATAAATTGGATTCGAAGGGTTTTGCAAGGTGAAAAAAGTTGGATAAAATTGTATAGATTATGTATAAATGCCAAAAAAGACGATATTTGTTGTACAGGTTTTTTCCATTTTAATGCAACAAAAAATAAGATAGACAACAAGTTCTGGTATGATACTCTATTCTCTTGGTCATCTTTGATATGCATTGTTAACAACGGTGTTTTAGACTTCAATCGCATTGCAAAACAATATTTGTGGTGGAATGATAAAATAAAAATTGGAGGTAAATCGATAAACTATGCTCATTGGAAGAAAAATGGTGTCATTTTTATCAATGATTTACTGAAAGATAATGGGACTTTTATGTCAAAAGACGAGTTCGAAGAAATTTATCAAGTGAAAACCAATTTCCTAGAGTATAATGGTATTATAAGAGCAATTAAGTCAAACTTCAATATCAGTCAATTAAATGGGTCGAAACTAGTATCACCTTTTAGACCTAGTAACGTGGAACTACTGTTCAAACAGCGAAAAGGTTGTACTTTATTCTACAAAGTCTTTATAAAATCAAAGAAAATGAAACAATCCATTAATAAGTGGCAATTAGACTTTGGTATAGAAAATAGGGAGTGGAAAAAAATATGTCTTTTAAATTTTAAGTTTTCCGATGACACAAAGTATAGATGGTTCCAATATAGAATCAATCAAAGTATTTTAGGAACGAATAGTCTTTTGCTAAAATGTAATATTAGAGGAGATGACTTATGCACTTTTTGTAAAAAAACCTCTGAAACAATTACGCATCTTTTCATAACTTGTCAAATCTCAAAATCATTCTGGAATATCTTTAAAAGGTGGGTTAAAGGTCAAACAAATGTGGACTTGAATATGAATCCAGTAACAATACTTTTTGGATCAAATTTGGATTTCACCCTAACATTGATAATGACAATGGCGAAATTCCATATTTATAGAGCAAAGATGACAGAAAAACAGCCAGATTTAGACACTTTCAAACACGAAATTAAGTATTATTACAATATTCTAAAATACCAAGCCACATGTAATTCAGACTTGAATACTTTTCTGGAAAAATGGCATAAATGGAAAAGTCTCTGCACTGATTAACGGATAAGTTTCATTTAAATATATTTGTCAATATGTTACCCATGTAAAAAGGTGTATGTAGCTTAAGGTCACTGAGTAAGTGACAGTACTATGTTTATGTCAGCTGTCAAGAAGGAATTAAAAAAAAAATTAAAAAAAAGAAGAAAAAAAAAGAAGAAAAAAAATGAAATCATCTGGGCCACTTTGGCTAAATCTCTGTCAACATCGCATTGCCGAGGCAGCATAATCTCTCCTGTCAAAATCGCATTGCTGAGGTATTCGCCCATAGTTTGGTCTGGAAATGTGTCGTAGTAACCGTGGAATATTGATGATACAAATACAGATTTTATAATATGCTAATTTAATTTTTTTTAATTTTTATTATTCCAAGTGTAACTTTATTAACAATTGATTTATTATTATTACTTTTGGGCCCATTATAAAATTGAGAGCAATGTTAACACCACGATGGCACAGACCATGTGAAAGACTGTAGATGGTGCGATGCGAGACGCCGATGAACTAAATGGATCTGAAATTTAAAAATATACCAGAAAGTAAATTAACTAAAGTTATAGCACTTGTTAAGTTGTTGGTCGCATATTGAATAGGCTAACTGTGGCGGAAGTCACCATACATATAGAGGACTCCCTTTGACTCGGACCAACATGATCGTGAATGTCGAATAATGGATATGTCTCGCATTATTGCCGCTACTACATATTTCATGTCCATTTGTATTGCTTGTACTTTTCTTGAGCTATTTATATTGTATATGGTCACGCGTTATGAACTCGCCTCCCAATAGGGTGGTGCCGTTACATTTTTTAGTTTTATGCTGTCATTTTCCTCAAATATTTTCAAAACCACAAAAGCTATCTCAACAAATTGGGTATCATTTTAAAGCCCTAATAACAAGCTATCCGCCTGCAAAATGACATTTGTATAGCTATAGCAGGGGTGGTGCTGGAAGGGGTGCCGCTGGAAGGGGTGCCGCTGGAAGGGGTGCCGCTGGAAGGGGTGCCGCCTCTACAAACTCAATGGGGATAATCCAATAATGGCGATAATCTTTGTCCTTTTTACAATAACTAGTCATCCTACAATGTTACAAACACCATTCTGGTCCCATTTTAAAGGATATTTAGTAGTCTTTAAGTATGTGGTTCAACAGACTTGTCAACTATTTGTAACAACTAATTAATTATGGATAAGACCATGATCACCAGCTTTCTTCCTATTCGCTACACAGTCAACATGAATAATCAGCCTCAATTTACCGGATTCATAAAAATGACTACAACAGAAAAAGTTTTCAACCTATGACAGCAAAAGTATACATTTTTGGAAAGCTTGTAACTAGAGGAATTCAGAAATGCAGTTTATATCAGGGAAGGGTTCATCCTTAAACAAATATTTCTGAAAATTCTAAAAATATATAAAATAAAAATTGGAGATATTCACTAGCCGGTATAATTAAAATACCGACGTAGTAACTTTGACAACTATATATCATCTAATGGGTAATTTCATGAGGAATTCAAATATGTAAAGTAAATAATGAGAGGGGTAGGTATAAAAAATATATGGATCTCAAATTAAAAATTAAAAAACTCTGATATTTTCCCGAACATTTCCGATCATACCATTTTAGTTCTTGGTCGTACTATAATTGTAATGGCATATTTGGTTTCCTCATGCAATTTCCCTTCAGAAAATGTATACTTTTACTACCTCAGGGGGGGGGGGGGGGGGGTATACAAGCAAATATAAATGTGTAAAGTTAAAATCATGTCGCGAAAGCCAAAATCCGTGTGTAACGCGCGCGAAAGGAGGCGAGCTTAAAACACATGACCATAGCTTAGTATCCTTCTTGATTGTATTACGAAATACAACAAAAAGAAACAAACTCGTGTCAATTAGAATATAATAAGCTAGCCAAATAAATTGAGTCATCACTAACACTATACTATACATACTCATGAATTGACAATTGACAATTGCCACATATTGTAATGTTCAAAAAAGGTAAAACTAAAACGTCACTTTACTCTGAATAGGCATATAGTAAACATTCACTGTTTGCACTGAACATGCTGCATAGAGCAGTCACTTTAATTCTAAATAGTAAATCGAGTAAAAAGTTACTTTTACCCTGCTCACTTTAACACTGCTCACTTTTACTCTGCTCACTTTTACTCTGCTCACTTTTACTCTGCTCACTATTACTCTGCTCACTTTTACTCTGCTCACTATTACTCTGCTCACTTTTACTCTGCTCACTTTTACTCTGCTCACTTTTACTCAGCTCACTATTACTCTGCTCACTTTTACTCTGCTCACTATTACTCTGCTCACTTTTACTCTGCTCACTATTACTCTGCTCACTTTTACTCTGCTCACTATTACTCTGCTCACTTTTACTCTGCTCACTATTACTCTGCTCACTTTTACTCTGTTCACTATTACTCTGCTCACTTTTACTCTGCTCACTATTACTCTGCTCACTTTTACTCTGCTCACTACTCTGCTCACTTTTACTCTGCTCACTATTACTCTGCTCACTTTCACTCTGCTCACTATTACTCTGCTCACTTTTGCTCTGCTCACTTTTACTCTGCTTAGTTTTCTTCTGCTCATTATTATTCTGCTCACTTTTACTCTGCTCACTTCTTCTCTACTCACTTTTAATCTGCTCAATTTAACTCTGCTCAATTTTACTCTACTCACTTTTACTCTAAGCAAAGTAAACATTCACTTATGGAGTAGTCACTACCCTTTTTACTCTGAATCCTAACCTATTAGTTTCGCATCCCTGCCTTCGCTTACCTGGTGGCATCCACTGATCATCAGGCCAACCAGGTTGATCGCCATTCATTTCATTCTGTTTCACCAACCAATCCGTCAGTGGCTGAAAATATTCCATTAATGCACTGGCGTCGAACTCTCGTTGTCCCGTCATTACTTCCATAGCCTCAGGCCATGGACGGCTTTGACCCATCTTCATCATGTTCCTGTGGCAAAGAAACCGATAGGATAATCTAGATTAAGAGTCGTTCTGATGGTGATTCTTTATGATAAAAATCTTTATACATCCTAAGAGTTTACTGTTTCCATCCATCTGCTTTAATTCCGTTAAAAGGAAGTAACATGACTATATAGTGGATTTTTCTCATGAGTTTTCTGGTTCCAACTGGATTAGTATGAACTATTAGGTTTGACGGATTTTGCCACCGAAATGCGTTGAAAATCGTCTTTTTCTATTTTGAATATTCGCGGTCTTTTCGACATATCAAAATCACGCGTTCATATTTTGCGTGAAATGAGCAGGTGACCCAAAACCCAAGTGATGGGCTATGAAATCCATACAGTCCATATGGAATACATGACCTTAATCTTCCAGACAGGGAGAGTAGATGTCAAACAGAGTTACCATGCAGGTAACTCCATTTGAAATTCACACTCCCTGTGGCGAAGATTAAGGTCGTGTCTTCCATAAGGGGTGTGTGGATTTCAAATGAAATAATCCATTCTTCGAAACATGCACTGAAACTCAAATACTATTGCACGTTTGAATTTGGTAACATTTAACAGGAACTTAAACATGTTAAAATAAGCACCTTGCAATTTCGTAGTTTGTCAATAAGTTGAATAAGTGTGTATACTCACGAAATTAACGTTCCCGCTTCTGTAGAACGATATATATCACAGCGATGTAAAGGTCCAACATGATTGGCTTTCACGCATAGTGCTTTATGGAATTGGAACTGAATTACAAAACTGATAAAGTATCTGAAAAATGTATGAAAAGATTGATAAATAAATATTAATAATTCGACCTCACAAGCCCATCATAAGGGGGGGGGGGGGGGGGGGGGGGGGGGGGGGGGGTAACGTCATTATTAAGTCATAATTTCTTGCTGTAAACAGTTCTGATTATATAATGAAAGTTGAATTGTGTTGGTAATAACAAAGATATTATAAGAATATCTTTGCTAATAATACAATTTCAAGTTGAACTTTCATTCTGAACACGAGTTAATAACTACCACAACATAGTGGTGATTTTGGCACATTGAGATTGATTTAAATCAATTTAAAGGTAGATGACCCGATCACATTTTCATAACACAGATTTTTCTCAAACATTTGGAGATTTTCATATCATATTTTTCTGATTAACATACTGAAATTTGACGGTCCAAATCAGTATGATTACGAAGAAATCGGTGAAATAACATCGAATTACCGCGAAAAGTGGTACCCACCAATATAGTTTGTGTACAACTCAATGGGCACATGTCACGGCATCTTGTGCAACTAAAATAAGAACCATTAGAGTTATGCAACTCAAACTTTGGAATACGACTTTTTTGAGGATGACCTTTCATGTCGAATAGAAAACTTCAAGTTGAAAATCGGAACATCTACCTTTAACTAATACAGTTTTAGCTAAGGACAAACTAATTACGAAGACGATATTTCAAAACAACAGGTTATATACATCACAAAAAAGATCACCTTTGCAGAAATGTTTCTATCAAAAGTATATCAAATCACTATAGAAACCTTATCAAATGAGCATTTGATTGGGTTTTGATCAAAAAACCTATCAAATCACTTTTGATAATATAGTATCAAAACCCTATCAAATCCTAAGTTAAATTTTGATAAACTATCAAAAATCTATCAAATTAAGCTATCTCTATCACTATCGCCGGGGTAAATCAATGTAACTAATACATCAACATAATTACGAAAACGAAATTTCAAAACAACCGGTTATACATCACAAAAAAGACCAATGTTTACCATACGTCACTATGTAATACCACTGACCATAATTCACAATGTAATGCCACCTACGAAATGTTATCTTTGTAAATGTTATCTTATTTAAATGTTTTAGTCTCATTTGAAGGCTAAATAATGGCATTACATAACCTGTAAATAAGAAGCATTTAACTTCTTAAATGGGGGAGATGTGGTTGATTGAGTTGGGAACAACCGAGGTGGCGGATGGGGGGGGGGGGTGGAGGGGGGGCGGTACACATAAACTCTATGGGGGAAAAAATTGAGTCCCATTTTTCACCCGTCTGGTAAATAAATTAACCCTTTTTATAAAATGTTTGGGTCTAAAATCCTTACATTTGCTATTTTTTACAGAAATTTAAGCAAAATCTGTCAAATATGTACGAAAATGATGGGTCTCTGGACAACATATGGGTCCATCCCCTAATTGGTAAATGTTTGGGTCAATTTTCATTTTGCTGGCTGCATAAAATCGGACAAAAGGAACTGATTTAACCTCAGATAAACCAAATGTTCGCTGAAATCTATCGATCAGTTGAGAAATCCCATGTCAGAACGTGGATACAAACTTACCTTATATAAGGCACATCAGCTACTATATGGTATTTGGCTGCAGGGTCGAAGTCTGCCTCTGTACGTTTAACTGGTGGAACGATTCCTTGGTATTTGGTTCTACGGATAGATTTCAAACATTGGTCAAAAAGGATCGATTGGTTTCCTATCAGTATTTGCTCGGACATTAATGATAGCCGATCGATTAGTTACTATAGGTTTTCCCAGTTAGTTTAACACTTTTTTCATTATATTTCATATAATTCGTCCCCAAAATCTGACTTACGCATTTTGTTAGATAAATTCGTCAATGAGCATATATTTCAAAGTATGACCATTTCATTTAAATCATGGTCATTCTTTTCGTCAAGGAAGGATTGAATTCGTATCACCTGATGGGTAGCGGGTCTATGCACAAATATAATTCGTCTTTGTTCATTATTTTTAATACTTTTATCACATATATTCGTCAGGTGTTAGAAGAATAGGCCTACATATTATTGCAGGTTAGATTTGAACCACCGACATGTGTTCGTTTGCCTTGTGATTCAGATCCGAACAGACTACATTTCATATCAGCGAACAAGAAGAAGAAAGAAAGAAAGAAAGAAAGAAAGAAAGAAAGAAAGAAAGAAATGAAAGAAAGAAAGAAAGAAAGAAAAGAAAGAAAGAAAGAAAGAAAGAAAGAAAGAAAGAAAGAAAGAAAGAAAGAAAGAAAGAAAGAAAGAAAGAAAGAAAGAAAGAAAGAAGAAGAACAAAAAATATTGATTTTGCCTCCAAGTATGAAAATATCTCGCAGCAAGAAACGGATATTATCCTTCATGCCAAGGAATCGCTGCTCTTCAACAACGGTACACCGTGGTGTAAGCGAAACAACACCAAATTTGACGTCACCATGGAAGTTTTGACGGGGCAGAAACGTGCGAACTAGTAGGACTATTCTTGTTATCGCAACTTAATGAAATAAATATCAATGTTGGTCTATGCAGAGACGATGGTCTTGCCATCTGCTCTCACCTCCGAAACAAGTTGAGGCGATCAAAAAGCAGATTTGCCGAATCTTGAGAACAATCAGTTAAAAATAACAATCAAGGCAAACAAGAAATCTGTTGATTTCTTTAGACATCACCATGGACCTACGGACAGAGACATTTAAACCATATACAAAACCAAACAATACCCTACTCTACGTCCATAACCAAAGCAACCATCCGCAGCAATCATCAAAAACATTCCTGAAAGCATCAATCGGCGATTGTCAAATAATCATCGAACGAGGAGATTTTCGACAATGCTGCCCCACCATACCAGGAAGCGCTGAAAAAGAGTGGATACGATTACAAACTCAAATACAACCCTCAACCCCGGATAATAATGCACAAAGGAAACGCAACAGAAAACGCAACATAACATGGTTCAATCCTCCACATAGTGATACCGTATCAACAAATGTTGGCAAGAAATTCTTTGGTATTCTAGACAAGTGCTTTCCACCAGGTCCACATTCACAAGCTTCTGAACAGAAACACAGTAAAAATCAGCTACTCATGTATGCCGAACATGCAGCAGATCATATCGGCGCATAATAAATCAACACTCAAACCTGAAAACACACCTCCAGCACCAGGCCCTGAACAACCTAATTGTAGCTGTGGCAAAAAGACATGCCCACTTGACAGAAATTGCCTAACTAAAGGAGTAATTTATCAAGCTACGGTTACCAGGCAAGACAATTTCAAAGAGGATCATATATCGGACTAACAGAGCTAACATTCAAAAAAAGATTTTATGGACACACCAGCAGCTTCAAAATGAACACCAAAGAAACGCCACAGCACTAAGCCAATATATCTGGTCACTAGCTGACAAAAATGTGGATTATAATATAAAGTGGAAATAAGCGCTAGAAGCAAGCCATACTCAACTACCAGTAGCGATGTAACCTGTGCTTACCGGAAAAGTATTTCATCATACACAAACCACTTATGTCAACCCTAAACACAGAATGAACTGGTGAGTGGATGTAGACACAGAAGAAAACATCTCTTATCCACTTTTAAACCACCCTAGACTATAAGTGCCCTACTTATTTGACACTTTGACTCTTTGACTTATTGACTCTTGTAATATAAACCTGGTATATCCATCTGTGTTATAACCATTATGTGCTGTTTAAAGTACGGTATGACTATTTTTGTCACTCTACGCATAGCAACTGAGGAGTGTGGATGGCCTAACTTCATCCATACGAAACAAATTTGTATTGCAATGATGTGTTAAGTCCACCACTAATTTTGAAATCTATTTCGCTCCTAGTTATAGTTGAGCACTATTTCTAGTGATGGTTTCCTCAAGATTTATTATGTATATATATATATATATATATATATATAAAACGTATAGGCCTATAGCTGGATTTTACATGCTTCTAGGCAGGACGTTCCACAATGGGACGAAATAAAGTGAACTGAATATGAACTATTTGATCAAAGACGAAATAAATGTATACATTAGTAGGTTACCGCTGTATCAGACGAAATGGAAATGTGTTAGGACGAAATAAAATGAACATTAAATGAAATTCATTGCGCAAAATATGAATATACTTGACCAAAGACGAAATTCACTTTAACAAATGCAACCTTCAAAATTTTGGGACGAATTCAAACTTAACGAGATATGAATTATAATGAATAAAGTGTTAAACTAACTGGGAAAACCTATAGTATAATTGGTTTTAATTTGTCTTTTGCTGAACGTTCAAAAGTTGTTTAAAGGAAATGTTATTCTAACAATATCATCATTCTACTTTAATTGAACTGGTACCACAATTCATCCACGTCGGGTCCCTTACCAAGGAGTTATCATAGTTAACTCCTTGCCCTGACCTACATGTATTAGCAAAAGCTGAAGCTCATGATGAATGATCTTGCAAACACTAGGAGGAAATGCTACAGAGTGCATACCACTAGTAAAAGGTTGTCTTTATTTATATGATAATAATTCGCAATTGATTTTGCTTACTTCTCGAAGCATTTACTATATAAAAAGAATGCTATTCAGCCCACTGTCATACATTCTTCCTCCTATGCGTACCTGAGCTCCCACCATTTTGTATTATATTGATCCGGTGTTATAGAGCCATTGAAGACAGCCCATCTCCACTGATCCATCAGAAAACCAAAGGGCAGAAAGGCAATCTTATCAGTTGCCATAAACATTAGGAAATTTAGATCATCTTCTGTAAGAACAATTGATGCATGGGTATTGTATTCAATCATCAATAGTATTTTAAATAATATAGTTTATAAACACCTCCCCCCACCACACCTTTTGAATAGAGCAAATATTTTAAATGCGATTGAGCTAGACAACTAATGAGTACAAGAACCTCTAGCCTAGCGACGCAGTGGCGGTACCACGGGGGAGGGAGGGGGGCGGCATGGGAGGGCATTTGCCTCCCAGAGGGGGTAGGGTGGGTGGGGTGGGTGGGGGGGCATGGGAGGGCATTTGCCTCCCAGAAAAAATTCTTTCCCCCCACTTCCCCCCAATAAATTTTAAGCATAAATAGGCAAATTTTTCCGCGCTGTGCGCACATATTCTTACTAAATTAGGTTTATTTAGACCAACTGTTGACAATTTTAGCATAAAACAGCTAAATTTTGCGCGCATACCAAATTAGTTAGAATTAGACCAAATTTGACCATTTAAGCGTAAAATGGTACACAAAATTTGCGCACTTCCCATGCGGCAGGCGTCTGCAGACGACTTTCCAAAAAATCACAAATTGTTTCAAAATGTCAACTTTATTGAATTACATCTCCATATTTGGAATCACCATGAGAAATGCATTGCAATTATAAGTACAAACATGTCTATATAGTATTGGGTCAGTAATCCTTGAGAAAGACTTTGAAAATTGGGATAGGTTTCTGACAAGTTTGTTTTGTAGATGGTAAAACTAATAGCCGCGTGGAAAGTGTGAAAGGTTCCATAACCATGATAACAGAAGGTCCGCTTACAGATTGTTATAATAATACAGAGAAAATGAAGTGCTAATGTGCTATAAAAGTTTAGTTGGCTAAAAAAAACTATTTCAGCACAGGGAACAGATGAGAGTCATGATCAAATGCTCTAATATCATATGTAAGTCTAGATAGGTATTCCTGAAGAATCAACTCATTTTGCGCATGTCACGTATTCTTTGAAATAAAAATCGCCTTCTTACCATCGTCTTCCTGTAACTCATCCAGTAATCCTAGTGCGTGTAGATGTTTAGGTGTAGCAACGGATAGGGCCAAGGTATCACCGATGGCCTCATGGAATCCTGGATTGGCACCACCGCGATAAAGATAACTCTGATTCATATACTGCAGAACGTATTGGATATGACCCATTTCGTGGTGAATTATGACGAACTCATCCATGTTGATATCCGTACACATTTTAATTCTGCGAAGATAAAAGATAATAATTTGTCCCAGGATCATCATTGTATGTGAAAATTCATCGAATCAGGGGAGGGAGGGTTCCCATATAAAAAACCGCGCACTACAATTATAACATATATGATACTACCGTATGTGGTATAAATATAGCCTGCTTTTGTGTAAAGAGACTCTACCTTTTCTTCCATTCTGAGGATATATTGCTGCACTTAATATTGGTCTTCTACTCAAAGATTGGTCAGTAGATAAATTATGATGTCTAGACAATGTTATGACATGCCACAATAACCAAAACAAAACATTAGGCTCTATTTTAGGATGACATGACCAAACGTTTCAAAACAAAACACTGGAAAACCCATAAAACACATGTGACAGCAAACGGTGCCTCTGCATTTTTAATCACCTCTTTCAAAACAAATGTAATTGTGACCAGTCAAACGCATAAAACACAAGTGACAGCAATGGCTTTAGCCTATCTATCACTATTGTCATGTTTACAAAAGTCTCAGTTCCTTACAAGTTTTACACAGCCCAATTGAGTCCTTGTCTATACACGTATCATATATGAAATATTCACCGCGTTGGCTGCGCCAACTTGGTGAATATTTCTCATATGTTATGGACCGGCCCTAATATGTGTCCATACCATAGTGCATTATACTGCTCTCTGTTGTTCCCCCAAATATTTGTGGATGATAATGACCTGTCATGACCTTAGATTTAAGTGAGTGTTTGATTTCCTGTTTATGACCTCAGGTCAATGATATTCAATGAATAGCTGTTGATCAGCTGTCATTTTTCAGAAAGCTCCACCAATTTCTCTTTTCTCTGTTCATGCAGGTAGTGTCCCATCAGTGGCGTAGCCAGAGGGGGAAGGGGGAGGGAGTGATCTTTTTCGCGCCTGTCTTGTGAACACCCCCCCCCCCCCCCCCCCCCCCCCGCTCTCAAGTTTTTGACTCTGCGGTAATTCGCATTCGCGAAAGTTGACTCTCTGATTATTTATTAAGATAAAAACCAAAGTAATATTTTGACGAGGCCCTGACGATGTACTACCGTTCTTAGTGATGTGATACCGTTGCGCTACCGTACTAGTAGTAGTACCGATCCCCGACCATCGCCAAATTTGTGCGCCGGTGTAGCCCGGGCGAGCCAAATCGGCTAGGCGTGACAGCGCTTTAAAGGCATATTATGTGATCTTTTCCAGAGAGCGCCCTCCATTCATGATTTTTTTTAGAAAGTAGATTTTCTTGCGGATTTACATTTCCGATCATAAATCATACATACATTCCAAGTTATAGAGCGATACGATTCCTAATTACCTCAAAATCATGGTTTTAGAGTGAATTTAGAGTGGAAAATATAAACTGTCGGAATCCCGACAGTTTATTTTCACTCTAAAACCATGATTTTGAAGTAATTAAGAATCGTATCGCCCTGTAACTTGGAATGTATGCATAATTTATGATCAGAAATGTAAATCTGCAAGAAAATCTGCTTTCAATTTTTTTTTCGATGTTGAGGGCGTTCCCTGGAAAGATCACATAATATACCTTTAATAGAATCCCTGACCGTAGTCCTGCCGATGTACTGACGATGTACTACCGGTATACCATACTTGCACCGATCCCCCCCCCCCCCCCCGAGGATCGCCAAATTTGTGCTCCGGTATAGCTCCGGCGAACCATATCGGCTAGGTGTGACCCCGGGGGTGTGACAGCGCTTTCAATTGGAAGCAGATTTCCATTACGATGTGCTGTGATGGTTTTCTTTTAACGGAAAAAGTTCAAACATTTATGAGTTCAGGAAAGTCTTTCCTGATAACTGCTTTAACAAAATAAAACTTTACGTTCACCATGGCGGGTTCATTAACACTTTCCATGCGGCTATTATTAGTTTTACCATATCCAAAACAGAAGTGCGAAACAAACCTTTCCCGACTTTCAAAGTCTATCCCAAGAATTACTGAACCAATACTAGGCATGTTTGTACTTATTGTTAAGAATTTCTCATGGTGATACTAGAAATGGTGATGAAATCTAACAATTTGACATCATTGAAACGTTTTGTGAAATTTTGGAACTGTCGTCTGCATACGACTGCCGCGTGGAATGTGTTAAGACACTTAAAATGAAAGCAGCAATACCTCGCAGTCAGAAACTATCTCCACTATGCATCATTCTGACAATCACATGCACGACAATGACATAATTTAGCTTGTTCTTAAAATTAATTTATCTACCAACTGGCCTCGAGCATTCGCTAACATTACACTGATAATATAAATGAAAAAATGTATGCATGTCGGGGTTCTAGAGCATATTAGACGTTTGTGGCTGCACATTCGGTAGTGTTAAAGTGTTAAAGTAATGTTAAAGCGCGCTGTTAAAAATTCAATATTGATATAAATTGATATTGATAGCTGAATAGACGTCTTGAATACAATACAAATAGGTAGGCCTACCTGAAATCTTTCTGATTTCCAAAATCTGACGCAGAAGCGTGACAAATCACTTCTCTGTCTTTAGGTTTTTCTATCATGGATTTATCCCAGAATGCTTGTGGCAATGGAACCAAACCTAGAGATGTGAAAAACTCCTCTGAAACTTGAAACATTCTCAAAGCTGTAAAGTTCTGCAAATAAAACGACAACAATGTTATTATCCAGGTAGCTATGCGCAACGGACTACGAAGGGGAATCGGTGCATGGCGTTCAATTCATTGCATGAACTGTGTTACCAGTTTGACCTTAATTATATCATTATCATCATATATCATGAAACGGGTTTGTCTGCTTTCTGAAAATCTTAACACTTTCTGCGCGGCAGTCGTCCGCAGACGACGGTTCCAACATTTCACAAAATGCTTAAAAAAATGTCAATATTATTGAATTTCATCTCAAAAATCATAAGATATTCTTTAGCATGCGAACCTCACTACAGCAACGAATGCATACAGAAGGACGCCGGCGCGTATGAAGGCAACACGGGCACTGTGCATCGTATGCTTGACGCGCGCGTAGGTCAAAAACAAGGCCATAATCACGCAAGTACGCTTGGATTACTTTTACGCGCGGAGAGATAAAAACCGAATATTTCTACAATGTGGAATTGATAAGGAAGGTTAGGATTACTCTGAGAAGTGTTGTAGACTATACTTCCTGCGTTGTCATGTATTTTGCTGGAATTTTATCTAATTACTTTCCATGTAAAGCAACCTATTGGTGCTATTAGTAATACAACGAAGCTTATAATGGCAATGGAAGGCTTTACCTGATCCTGTAAATTTTGCGTGATGTCCACAGCAGGTTTATCAGGGAATGGTTTCAGTAAATCGTAGATTCCCGACCAAGTTTGAGACCACATGTTACCTGTGTAGCAAACATGTACACAGATTTGCATAAATATCGATATCCCATCCGTGTACTAGAAAAACAATACTTTCACGCTAAAATACTTTCATTTTGAGTAAACAAACAATGAATAGGATAACAAGTTTATTCTACTGGAAATGTTGTAATGTCATGAAATATCCATGAAGTCAACCCCGTGAGATGACGTCACGGCAAGGCCGACTCATCACAATCCAAGTACTTGCTCCAAATTGGAGCAGACACCAACACATTTGCCCGCCCAGTTTGAGTGATGTTCCCCATTCACAATGCGCTACATCGAAAAGAACAAGACAAATTGCAATTTTCATTTTCGCACTTGGAATGCTATGCTCAAAATTGAGTAGACTCCAACCAATTTGCACGCTTAGTTTGAGTGGTGTGAAATTTCACTCAAAATGCCCGAAATTATCGCTCATACATCTCTTAAAATTATAACTCCAATTATGAAATTATGAGGTGATGTCTCTTTTTCACTTGAAATCATTGTCACGAAGATCGGATAACTATTAGGAACGCTACATCAAAAAAAGAATTGAGGCATAGTGCAATTTCCATTTTTACACTAGGATTTTCAACACCATGGTGTGATATTAAGGATCATTTGTTTGCGTAAGCTGTCCAACAAAATGTTGTGCAATAAAAGGGTCACATTTTAGTTTGTGACGTAATCAATGTAATGTTTTTTCAAGGCCAAGGGGAAAATGCAAGTGTAATTTTTCGAGAAGTATGAAAATATCTCGCAGCAAGAAACGGATATTATCCTTCATGCCAAGGAATCGCTGCTCTTCAACAACGGTACACCGTGGTGTAAGCGAAACAACACCAAATTTGACGTCACCATGGGAAGTTTTGACGGGGCAGAAACGTGCGAACTAGTAGGACTATTCTTGTTATCGCAACTTAATGAAATAAATATCAATGTTGGTCTATGCAGAGACGATGGTCTTGCCATCTGCTCTCAACCTCCGAAACAAGTTGAGGCGATCAAAAAGCAGATTTGCCGAATCTTTGAGAACAATCAGTTAAAAATAACAATCAAGGCAAACAAGAAATCTGTTGATTTCTTAGACATCACCATGGACCTACGGACAGAGACATTTAAACCATATACAAAACCAAACAATACCCTACTCTACGTCCATAACCAAAGCAACCATCCGCCAGCAATCATCAAAAACATTCCTGAAAGCATCAATCGGCGATTGTCAAATATATCATCGAACGAGGAGATTTTCGACAATGCTGCCCCACCATACCAGGAAGCGCTGAAAAAGAGTGGATACGATTACAAACTCAAATACAACCCTCAACCCCGGAATAATAATGCACAAAGGAAACGCAACAGAAAACGCAACATAACATGGTTCAATCCTCCACATAGTGATACCGTATCAACAAATGTTGGCAAGAAATTCTTTGGTATTCTAGACAAGTGCTTTCCACCAGGTCACATTCACAAGCTTCTGAACAGAAACACAGTAAAAATCAGCTACTCATGTATGCCGAACATGCAGCAGATCATATCGGCGCATAATAAATCAACACTCAAACCTGAAAACACACCTCCAGCACCAGCCCTGAACAAACCTAATTGTAGCTGTGGCAAAAAGACATGCCCACTTGACAGAAATTGCCTAACTAAAGGAGTAATTTATCAAGCTACGGTTACCAGGCAAGACAATTTCAAAGAGGAATCATATATCGGACTAACAGAGCTAACATTCAAAAAAAGATTTTATGGACACACCAGCAGCTTCAAAAATGAACACCAAAGAAACGCCACAGCACTAAGCCAATATATCTGGTCACTAGCTGACAAAAATGTGGATTATAATATAAAGTGGAAAATAAGCGCTAGAAGCAAGCCATACTCAACTACCAGTAAGCGATGTAACCTGTGCTTAACGGAAAAGTATTTCATCATACACAAACCACTTATGTCAACCCTAAACAACAGAAATGAACTGGTGAGTGGATGTAGACACAGAAGAAAACATCTCTTATCCACTTTTAAACCACCCTAGACTATAAGTGCCCTACTTATTTGACACTTTGACTCTTTGACTTATTGACTCTTGTAATATAAACCTGGTATATCCATCTGTGTTATAACCATTATGTGCTGTTTAAAGTACGGTATGACTATTTTTGTCACTCTACGCATAGCAACTGAGGAGTGTGGATGGCCTAACTTCCATCCATACGAAACAAATTTGTATTGCAATGATGTGTTAAGTCCACCACTAATTTTGAAATCTATTTCGCTCCTAGTTTATAGTTGAGCACTATTTCTAGTGATGGTTTCCTCAAGATTTATATTGTATATATATATATAAAACGTATAGGCCTATAGCTGGATTTTACATGCTTCTAGGCAGGACGTTCCACATGGGACGAAATAAAGTGAACTGAATATGAAACTATTTGATCAAAGACGAAATAAATGTATACATTAGTAGGTTACCGCTGTATCAGACGAAATGGAAATGTGTTAGGACGAAATAAAATGAACATTAAATGAAATTCATTGCGCAAAATATGAATATACTTGACCAAAGACGAAATTCACTTTAACAAATGCAACCTTCAAAATTTTGGGACGAATTCAAACTTAACGAGATATGAATTATAATGAATAAAGTGTTAAACTAACTGGGAAAACCTATAGTATAATTGGTTTTAATTTGTCTTTTGCTGAACGTTCAAAAGTTGTTTAAAGGAAATGTTATTCTAACAATATCATCATTCTACTTTAATTGAACTGGTACCACAATTCATCCACGTCGGGTCCCTTACCAAGGAGTTATCATAGTTAACTCCTTGCCCTGACCTACATGTATTAGCAAAAGCTGAAGCTCATGATGAATGATCTTGCAAACACTAGGAGGAAATGCTACAGAGTGCATACCACTAGTAAAAGGTTGTCTTTATTTATATGATAATAATTCGCAATTGATTTTGCTTACTTCTCGAAGCATTTACTATATAAAAAGAATGCTATTCAGCCCACTGTCATACATTCTTCCTCCTATGCGTACCTGAGCTCCCACCATTTTGTATTATATTGATCCGGTGTTATAGAGCCATTGAAGACAGCCCATCTCCACTGATCCATCAGAAAACCAAAGGGCAGAAAGGCAATCTTATCAGTTGCCATAAACATTAGGAAATTTAGATCATCTTCTGTAAGAACAATTGATGCATGGGTATTGTATTCAATCATCAATAGTATTTTAAATAATATAGTTTATAAACACCTCCCCCCACCACACCTTTTGAATAGAGCAAATATTTTAAATGCGATTGAGCTAGACAACTAATGAGTACAAGAACCTCTAGCCTAGCGACGCAGTGGCGGTACCACGGGGGAGGGAGGGGGGCGGCATGGGAGGGCATTTGCCTCCCAGAGGGGGTAGGGTGGGTGGGGTGGGTGGGGGGGCATGGGAGGGCATTTGCCTCCCAGAAAAAAATTCTTTCCCCCCACTTCCCCCCAATAAATTTTAAGCATAAATAGGCAAATTTTTCCGCGCTGTGCGCACATATTCTTACTAAATTAGGTTTATTTAGACCAACTGTTGACAATTTTAGCATAAAACAGCTAAATTTTGCGCGCATACCAAATTAGTTAGAATTAGACCAAATTTGACCATTTAAGCGTAAAATGGTACACAAAATTTGCGCACTTCCCATGCGGCAGGCGTCTGCAGACGACTTTCCAAAAAATCACAAATTGTTTCAAAATGTCAACTTTATTGAATTACATCTCCATATTTGGAATCACCATGAGAAATGCATTGCAATTATAAGTACAAACATGTCTATATAGTATTGGGTCAGTAATCCTTGAGAAAGACTTTGAAAATTGGGATAGGTTTCTGACAAGTTTGTTTTGTAGATGGTAAAACTAATAGCCGCGTGGAAAGTGTGAAAGGTTCCATAACCATGATAACAGAAGGTCCGCTTACAGATTGTTATAATAATACAGAGAAAATGAAGTGCTAATGTGCTATAAAAGTTTAGTTGGCTAAAAAAAACTATTTCAGCACAGGGAACAGATGAGAGTCATGATCAAATGCTCTAATATCATATGTAAGTCTAGATAGGTATTCCTGAAGAATCAACTCATTTTGCGCATGTCACGTATTCTTTGAAATAAAAATCGCCTTCTTACCATCGTCTTCCTGTAACTCATCCAGTAATCCTAGTGCGTGTAGATGTTTAGGTGTAGCAACGGATAGGGCCAAGGTATCACCGATGGCCTCATGGAATCCTGGATTGGCACCACCGCGATAAAGATAACTCTGATTCATATACTGCAGAAAGTATTGGATATGACCCATTTCGTGGTGAATTATGACGAACTCATCCATGTTGATATCCGTACACATTTTAATTCTGCGAAGATAAAAGATAATAATTTGTCCCAGGATCATCATTGTATGTGAAAATTCATCGAATCAGGGGAGGGAGGGTTCCCATATAAAAAACCGCGCACTACAATTATAACATATATGATACTACCGTATGTGGTATAAATATAGCCTGCTTTTGTGTAAAGAGACTCTACCTTTTCTTCCATTCTGAGGATATATTGCTGCACTTAATATTGGTCTTCTACTCAAAGATTGGTCAGTAGATAAATTATGATGTCTAGACAATGTTATGACATGCCACAATAACCAAAACAAAACATTAGGCTCTATTTTAGGATGACATGACCAAACGTTTCAAAACAAAACACTGGAAAACCCATAAAACACATGTGACAGCAAACGGTGCCTCTGCATTTTTAATCACCTCTTTCAAAACAAATGTAATTGTGACCAGTCAAACGCATAAAACACAAGTGACAGCAATGGCTTTAGCCTATCTATCACTATTGTCATGTTTACAAAAGTCTCAGTTCCTTACAAGTTTTACACAGCCCAATTGAGTCCTTGTCTATACACGTATCATATATGAAATATTCACCGCGTTGGCTGCGCCAACTTGGTGAATATTTCTCATATGTTATGGACCGGCCCTAATATGTGTCCATACCATAGTGCATTATACTGCTCTCTGTTGTTCCCCCAAATATTTGTGGATGATAATGACCTGTCATGACCTTAGATTTAAGTGAGTGTTTGATTTCCTGTTTATGACCTCAGGTCAATGATATTCAATGAATAGCTGTTGATCAGCTGTCATTTTTCAGAAAGCTCCACCAATTTCTCTTTTCTCTGTTCATGCAGGTAGTGTCCCATCAGTGGCGTAGCCAGAGGGGGAAGGGGGAGGGAGTGATCTTTTTCGCGCCTGTCTTGTGAACACCCCCCCCCCCCCCCGCTCTCAAGTTTTTGACTCTGCGGTAATTCGCATTCGCGAAAGTTGACTCTCTGATTATTTATTAAGATAAAAACCAAAGTAATATTTTGACGAGGCCCTGACGATGTACTACCGTTCTTAGTGATGTGATACCGTTGCGCTACCGTACTAGTAGTAGTACCGATCCCCGACCATCGCCAAATTTGTGCGCCGGTGTAGCCCGGGCGAGCCAAATCGGCTAGGCGTGACAGCGCTTTAAAGGCATATTATGTGATCTTTTCCAGAGAGCGCCCTCCATTCATGATTTTTTTTAGAAAGTAGATTTTCTTGCGGATTTACATTTCCGATCATAAATCATACATACATTCCAAGTTATAGAGCGATACGATTCCTAATTACCTCAAAATCATGGTTTTAGAGTGAATTTAGAGTGGAAAATATAAACTGTCGGAATCCCGACAGTTTATTTTCACTCTAAAACCATGATTTTGAAGTAATTAAGAATCGTATCGCCCTGTAACTTGGAATGTATGCATAATTTATGATCAGAAATGTAAATCTGCAAGAAAATCTGCTTTCAATTTTTTTTTCGATGTTGAGGGCGTTCCCTGGAAAGATCACATAATATACCTTTAATAGAATCCCTGACCGTAGTCCTGCCGATGTACTGACGATGTACTACCGGTATACCATACTTGCACCGATCCCCCCCCCCCCCCCCCGAGGATCGCCAAATTTGTGCTCCGGTATAGCTCCGGCGAACCATATCGGCTAGGTGTGACCCCGGGGGTGTGACAGCGCTTTCAATTGGAAGCAGATTTCCATTACGATGTGCTGTGATGGTTTTCTTTTAACGGAAAAAGTTCAAACATTTATGAGTTCAGGAAAGTCTTTCCTGATAACTGCTTTAACAAAATAAAACTTTACGTTCACCATGGCGGGTTCATTAACACTTTCCATGCGGCTATTATTAGTTTTACCATATCCAAAACAGAAGTGCGAAACAAACCTTTCCCGACTTTCAAAGTCTATCCCAAGAATTACTGAACCAATACTAGGCATGTTTGTACTTATTGTTAAGAATTTCTCATGGTGATACTAGAAATGGTGATGAAATCTAACAATTTGACATCATTGAAACGTTTTGTGAAATTTTGGAACTGTCGTCTGCATACGACTGCCGCGTGGAATGTGTTAAGACACTTAAAATGAAAGCAGCAATACCTCGCAGTCAGAAACTATCTCCACTATGCATCATTCTGACAATCACATGCACGACAATGACATAATTTAGCTTGTTCTTAAAATTAATTTATCTACCAACTGGCCTCGAGCATTCGCTAACATTACACTGATAATATAAATGAAAAAATGTATGCATGTCGGGGTTCTAGAGCATATTAGACGTTTGTGGCTGCACATTCGGTAGTGTTAAAGTGTTAAAGTAATGTTAAAGCGCGCTGTTAAAAATTCAATATTGATATAAATTGATATTGATAGCTGAATAGACGTCTTGAATACAATACAAATAGGTAGGCCTACCTGAAATCTTTCTGATTTCCAAAATCTGACGCAGAAGCGTGACAAATCACTTCTCTGTCTTTAGGTTTTTCTATCATGGATTTATCCCAGAATGCTTGTGGCAATGGAACCAAACCTAGAGATGTGAAAAACTCCTCTGAAACTTGAAACATTCTCAAAGCTGTAAAGTTCTGCAAATAAAACGACAACAATGTTATTATCCAGGTAGCTATGCGCAACGGACTACGAAGGGGAATCGGTGCATGGCGTTCAATTCATTGCATGAACTGTGTTACCAGTTTGACCTTAATTATATCATTATCATCATATATCATGAAACGGGTTTGTCTGCTTTCTGAAAATCTTAACACTTTCTGCGCGGCAGTCGTCCGCAGACGACGGTTCCAACATTTCACAAAATGCTTAAAAAAATGTCAATATTATTGAATTTCATCTCAAAAATCATAAGATATTCTTTAGCATGCGAACCTCACTACAGCAACGAATGCATACAGAAGGACGCCGGCGCGTATGAAGGCAACACGGGCACTGTGCATCGTATGCTTGACGCGCGCGTAGGTCAAAAACAAGGCCATAATCACGCAAGTACGCTTGGATTACTTTTACGCGCGGAGAGATAAAAACCGAATATTTCTACAATGTGGAATTGATAAGGAAGGTTAGGATTACTCTGAGAAGTGTTGTAGACTATACTTCCTGCGTTGTCATGTATTTTGCTGGAATTTTATCTAATTACTTTCCATGTAAAGCAACCTATTGGTGCTATTAGTAATACAACGAAGCTTATAATGGCAATGGAAGGCTTTACCTGATCCTGTAAATTTTGCGTGATGTCCACAGCAGGTTTATCAGGGAATGGTTTCAGTAAATCGTAGATTCCCGACCAAGTTTGAGACCACATGTTACCTGTGTAGCAAACATGTACACAGATTTGCATAAATATCGATATCCCATCCGTGTACTAGAAAAACAATACTTTCACGCTAAAATACTTTCATTTTGAGTAAACAAACAATGAATAGGATAACAAGTTTATTCTACTGGAAATGTTGTAATGTCATGAAATATCCATGAAGTCAACCCCGTGAGATGACGTCACGGCAAGGCCGACTCATCACAATCCAAGTACTTGCTCCAAATTGGAGCAGACACCAACACATTTGCCCGCCCAGTTTGAGTGATGTTCCCCATTCACAATGCGCTACATCGAAAAGAACAAGACAAATTGCAATTTTCATTTTCGC
Source organism: Ophiura sarsii (assembly GCA_035610835.1). Taxonomy (NCBI): domain Eukaryota; kingdom Metazoa; phylum Echinodermata; class Ophiuroidea; order Amphilepidida; family Ophiuridae; genus Ophiura; species Ophiura sarsii. The sequence goes on along the minus strand of CM069451.1, from coordinate 31,146,316 downwards.
ACTTGGAATGCTATGCTCAAAATTGAGTAGACTCCAACCAATTTGCACGCTTAGTTTGAGTGGTGTGAAATTTCACTCAAAATGCCCGAAATTATCGCTCATACATCTCTTAAAATTATAACTCCAATTATGAAATTATGAGGTGATGTCTCTTTTTCACTTGAAATCATTGTCACGAAGATCGGATAACTATTAGGAACGCTACATCAAAAAAAGAATTGAGGCATAGTGCAATTTCCATTTTTACACTAGGATTTTCAACACCATGGTGTGATATTAAGGATCATTTGTTTGCGTAAGCTGTCCAACAAAATGTTGTGCAATAAAAGGGTCACATTTTAGTTTGTGACGTAATCAATGTAATGTTTTTTCAAGGCCAAGGGGAAAATGCAAGTGTAATTTTTCGAGAAGTATGAAAATATCTCGCAGCAAGAAACGGATATTATCCTTCATGCCAAGGAATCGCTGCTCTTCAACAACGGTACACCGTGGTGTAAGCGAAACAACACCAAATTTGACGTCACCATGGGAAGTTTTGACGGGGCAGAAACGTGCGAACTAGTAGGACTATTCTTGTTATCGCAACTTAATGAAATAAATATCAATGTTGGTCTATGCAGAGACGATGGTCTTGCCATCTGCTCTCAACCTCCGAAACAAGTTGAGGCGATCAAAAAGCAGATTTGCCGAATCTTTGAGAACAATCAGTTAAAAATAACAATCAAGGCAAACAAGAAATCTGTTGATTTCTTAGACATCACCATGGACCTACGGACAGAGACATTTAAACCATATACAAAACCAAACAATACCCTACTCTACGTCCATAACCAAAGCAACCATCCGCCAGCAATCATCAAAAACATTCCTGAAAGCATCAATCGGCGATTGTCAAATATATCATCGAACGAGGAGATTTTCGACAATGCTGCCCCACCATACCAGGAAGCGCTGAAAAAGAGTGGATACGATTACAAACTCAAATACAACCCTCAACCCCGGAATAATAATGCACAAAGGAAACGCAACAGAAAACGCAACATAACATGGTTCAATCCTCCACATAGTGATACCGTATCAACAAATGTTGGCAAGAAATTCTTTGGTATTCTAGACAAGTGCTTTCCACCAGGTCACATTCACAAGCTTCTGAACAGAAACACAGTAAAAATCAGCTACTCATGTATGCCGAACATGCAGCAGATCATATCGGCGCATAATAAATCAACACTCAAACCTGAAAACACACCTCCAGCACCAGCCCTGAACAAACCTAATTGTAGCTGTGGCAAAAAGACATGCCCACTTGACAGAAATTGCCTAACTAAAGGAGTAATTTATCAAGCTACGGTTACCAGGCAAGACAATTTCAAAGAGGAATCATATATCGGACTAACAGAGCTAACATTCAAAAAAAGATTTTATGGACACACCAGCAGCTTCAAAAATGAACACCAAAGAAACGCCACAGCACTAAGCCAATATATCTGGTCACTAGCTGACAAAAATGTGGATTATAATATAAAGTGGAAAATAAGCGCTAGAAGCAAGCCATACTCAACTACCAGTAAGCGATGTAACCTGTGCTTAACGGAAAAGTATTTCATCATACACAAACCACTTATGTCAACCCTAAACAACAGAAATGAACTGGTGAGTGGATGTAGACACAGAAGAAAACATCTCTTATCCACTTTTAAACCACCCTAGACTATAAGTGCCCTACTTATTTGACACTTTGACTCTTTGACTTATTGACTCTTGTAATATAAACCTGGTATATCCATCTGTGTTATAACCATTATGTGCTGTTTAAAGTACGGTATGACTATTTTTGTCACTCTACGCATAGCAACTGAGGAGTGTGGATGGCCTAACTTCCATCCATACGAAACAAATTTGTATTGCAATGATGTGTTAAGTCCACCACTAATTTTGAAATCTATTTCGCTCCTAGTTTATAGTTGAGCACTATTTCTAGTGATGGTTTCCTCAAGATTTATATTGTATATATATATATAAAACGTATAGGCCTATAGCTGGATTTTACATGCTTCTAGGCAGGACGTTCCACATGGGACGAAATAAAGTGAACTGAATATGAAACTATTTGATCAAAGACGAAATAAATGTATACATTAGTAGGTTACCGCTGTATCAGACGAAATGGAAATGTGTTAGGACGAAATAAAATGAACATTAAATGAAATTCATTGCGCAAAATATGAATATACTTGACCAAAGACGAAATTCACTTTAACAAATGCAACCTTCAAAATTTTGGGACGAATTCAAACTTAACGAGATATGAATTATAATGAATAAAGTGTTAAACTAACTGGGAAAACCTATAGTATAATTGGTTTTAATTTGTCTTTTGCTGAACGTTCAAAAGTTGTTTAAAGGAAATGTTATTCTAACAATATCATCATTCTACTTTAATTGAACTGGTACCACAATTCATCCACGTCGGGTCCCTTACCAAGGAGTTATCATAGTTAACTCCTTGCCCTGACCTACATGTATTAGCAAAAGCTGAAGCTCATGATGAATGATCTTGCAAACACTAGGAGGAAATGCTACAGAGTGCATACCACTAGTAAAAGGTTGTCTTTATTTATATGATAATAATTCGCAATTGATTTTGCTTACTTCTCGAAGCATTTACTATATAAAAAGAATGCTATTCAGCCCACTGTCATACATTCTTCCTCCTATGCGTACCTGAGCTCCCACCATTTTGTATTATATTGATCCGGTGTTATAGAGCCATTGAAGACAGCCCATCTCCACTGATCCATCAGAAAACCAAAGGGCAGAAAGGCAATCTTATCAGTTGCCATAAACATTAGGAAATTTAGATCATCTTCTGTAAGAACAATTGATGCATGGGTATTGTATTCAATCATCAATAGTATTTTAAATAATATAGTTTATAAACACCTCCCCCCACCACACCTTTTGAATAGAGCAAATATTTTAAATGCGATTGAGCTAGACAACTAATGAGTACAAGAACCTCTAGCCTAGCGACGCAGTGGCGGTACCACGGGGGAGGGGGGGGGGGCGGCATGGGAGGGCATTTGCCTCCCAGAGGGGGTAGGGTGGGTGGGGTGGGTGGGGGGGCATGGGAGGGCATTTGCCTCCCAGAAAAAAATTCTTTCCCCCCACTTCCCCCCAATAAATTTTAAGCATAAATAGGCAAATTTTTCCGCGCTGTGCGCACATATTCTTACTAAATTAGGTTTATTTAGACCAACTGTTGACAATTTTAGCATAAAACAGCTAAATTTTGCGCGCATACCAAATTAGTTAGAATTAGACCAAATTTGACCATTTAAGCGTAAAATGGTACACAAAATTTGCGCACTTCCCATGCGGCAGGCGTCTGCAGACGACTTTCCAAAAAATCACAAATTGTTTCAAAATGTCAACTTTATTGAATTACATCTCCATATTTGGAATCACCATGAGAAATGCATTGCAATTATAAGTACAAACATGTCTATATAGTATTGGGTCAGTAATCCTTGAGAAAGACTTTGAAAATTGGGATAGGTTTCTGACAAGTTTGTTTTGTAGATGGTAAAACTAATAGCCGCGTGGAAAGTGTGAAAGGTTCCATAACCATGATAACAGAAGGTCCGCTTACAGATTGTTATAATAATACAGAGAAAATGAAGTGCTAATGTGCTATAAAAGTTTAGTTGGCTAAAAAAAACTATTTCAGCACAGGGAACAGATGAGAGTCATGATCAAATGCTCTAATATCATATGTAAGTCTAGATAGGTATTCCTGAAGAATCAACTCATTTTGCGCATGTCACGTATTCTTTGAAATAAAAATCGCCTTCTTACCATCGTCTTCCTGTAACTCATCCAGTAATCCTAGTGCGTGTAGATGTTTAGGTGTAGCAACGGATAGGGCCAAGGTATCACCGATGGCCTCATGGAATCCTGGATTGGCACCACCGCGATAAAGATAACTCTGATTCATATACTGCAGAAAGTATTGGATATGACCCATTTCGTGGTGAATTATGACGAACTCATCCATGTTGATATCCGTACACATTTTAATTCTGCGAAGATAAAAGATAATAATTTGTCCCAGGATCATCATTGTATGTGAAAATTCATCGAATCAGGGGAGGGAGGGTTCCCATATAAAAAACCGCGCACTACAATTATAACATATATGATACTACCGTATGTGGTATAAATATAGCCTGCTTTTGTGTAAAGAGACTCTACCTTTTCTTCCATTCTGAGGATATATTGCTGCACTTAATATTGGTCTTCTACTCAAAGATTGGTCAGTAGATAAATTATGATGTCTAGACAATGTTATGACATGCCACAATAACCAAAACAAAACATTAGGCTCTATTTTAGGATGACATGACCAAACGTTTCAAAACAAAACACTGGAAAACCCATAAAACACATGTGACAGCAAACGGTGCCTCTGCATTTTTAATCACCTCTTTCAAAACAAATGTAATTGTGACCAGTCAAACGCATAAAACACAAGTGACAGCAATGGCTTTAGCCTATCTATCACTATTGTCATGTTTACAAAAGTCTCAGTTCCTTACAAGTTTTACACAGCCCAATTGAGTCCTTGTCTATACACGTATCATATATGAAATATTCACCGCGTTGGCTGCGCCAACTTGGTGAATATTTCTCATATGTTATGGACCGGCCCTAATATGTGTCCATACCATAGTGCATTATACTGCTCTCTGTTGTTCCCCCAAATATTTGTGGATGATAATGACCTGTCATGACCTTAGATTTAAGTGAGTGTTTGATTTCCTGTTTATGACCTCAGGTCAATGATATTCAATGAATAGCTGTTGATCAGCTGTCATTTTTCAGAAAGCTCCACCAATTTCTCTTTTCTCTGTTCATGCAGGTAGTGTCCCATCAGTGGCGTAGCCAGAGGGGGAAGGGGGAGGGAGTGATCTTTTTCGCGCCTGTCTTGTGAACACCCCCCCCCCCCCCCCCCCCCCCCCCCGCTCTCAAGTTTTTGACTCTGCGGTAATTCGCATTCGCGAAAGTTGACTCTCTGATTATTTATTAAGATAAAAACCAAAGTAATATTTTGACGAGGCCCTGACGATGTACTACCGTTCTTAGTGATGTGATACCGTTGCGCTACCGTACTAGTAGTAGTACCGATCCCCGACCATCGCCAAATTTGTGCGCCGGTGTAGCCCGGGCGAGCCAAATCGGCTAGGCGTGACAGCGCTTTAAAGGCATATTATGTGATCTTTTCCAGAGAGCGCCCTCCATTCATGATTTTTTTTAGAAAGTAGATTTTCTTGCGGATTTACATTTCCGATCATAAATCATACATACATTCCAAGTTATAGAGCGATACGATTCCTAATTACCTCAAAATCATGGTTTTAGAGTGAATTTAGAGTGGAAAATATAAACTGTCGGAATCCCGACAGTTTATTTTCACTCTAAAACCATGATTTTGAAGTAATTAAGAATCGTATCGCCCTGTAACTTGGAATGTATGCATAATTTATGATCAGAAATGTAAATCTGCAAGAAAATCTGCTTTCAATTTTTTTTTCGATGTTGAGGGCGTTCCCTGGAAAGATCACATAATATACCTTTAATAGAATCCCTGACCGTAGTCCTGCCGATGTACTGACGATGTACTACCGGTATACCATACTTGCACCGATCCCCCCCCCCCCCCCCCGAGGATCGCCAAATTTGTGCTCCGGTATAGCTCCGGCGAACCATATCGGCTAGGTGTGACCCCGGGGGTGTGACAGCGCTTTCAATTGGAAGCAGATTTCCATTACGATGTGCTGTGATGGTTTTCTTTTAACGGAAAAAGTTCAAACATTTATGAGTTCAGGAAAGTCTTTCCTGATAACTGCTTTAACAAAATAAAACTTTACGTTCACCATGGCGGGTTCATTAACACTTTCCATGCGGCTATTATTAGTTTTACCATATCCAAAACAGAAGTGCGAAACAAACCTTTCCCGACTTTCAAAGTCTATCCCAAGAATTACTGAACCAATACTAGGCATGTTTGTACTTATTGTTAAGAATTTCTCATGGTGATACTAGAAATGGTGATGAAATCTAACAATTTGACATCATTGAAACGTTTTGTGAAATTTTGGAACTGTCGTCTGCATACGACTGCCGCGTGGAATGTGTTAAGACACTTAAAATGAAAGCAGCAATACCTCGCAGTCAGAAACTATCTCCACTATGCATCATTCTGACAATCACATGCACGACAATGACATAATTTAGCTTGTTCTTAAAATTAATTTATCTACCAACTGGCCTCGAGCATTCGCTAACATTACACTGATAATATAAATGAAAAAATGTATGCATGTCGGGGTTCTAGAGCATATTAGACGTTTGTGGCTGCACATTCGGTAGTGTTAAAGTGTTAAAGTAATGTTAAAGCGCGCTGTTAAAAATTCAATATTGATATAAATTGATATTGATAGCTGAATAGACGTCTTGAATACAATACAAATAGGTAGGCCTACCTGAAATCTTTCTGATTTCCAAAATCTGACGCAGAAGCGTGACAAATCACTTCTCTGTCTTTAGGTTTTTCTATCATGGATTTATCCCAGAATGCTTGTGGCAATGGAACCAAACCTAGAGATGTGAAAAACTCCTCTGAAACTTGAAACATTCTCAAAGCTGTAAAGTTCTGCAAATAAAACGACAACAATGTTATTATCCAGGTAGCTATGCGCAACGGACTACGAAGGGGAATCGGTGCATGGCGTTCAATTCATTGCATGAACTGTGTTACCAGTTTGACCTTAATTATATCATTATCATCATATATCATGAAACGGGTTTGTCTGCTTTCTGAAAATCTTAACACTTTCTGCGCGGCAGTCGTCCGCAGACGACGGTTCCAACATTTCACAAAATGCTTAAAAAAATGTCAATATTATTGAATTTCATCTCAAAAATCATAAGATATTCTTTAGCATGCGAACCTCACTACAGCAACGAATGCATACAGAAGGACGCCGGCGCGTATGAAGGCAACACGGGCACTGTGCATCGTATGCTTGACGCGCGCGTAGGTCAAAAACAAGGCCATAATCACGCAAGTACGCTTGGATTACTTTTACGCGCGGAGAGATAAAAACCGAATATTTCTACAATGTGGAATTGATAAGGAAGGTTAGGATTACTCTGAGAAGTGTTGTAGACTATACTTCCTGCGTTGTCATGTATTTTGCTGGAATTTTATCTAATTACTTTCCATGTAAAGCAACCTATTGGTGCTATTAGTAATACAACGAAGCTTATAATGGCAATGGAAGGCTTTACCTGATCCTGTAAATTTTGCGTGATGTCCACAGCAGGTTTATCAGGGAATGGTTTCAGTAAATCGTAGATTCCCGACCAAGTTTGAGACCACATGTTACCTGTGTAGCAAACATGTACACAGATTTGCATAAATATCGATATCCCATCCGTGTACTAGAAAAACAATACTTTCACGCTAAAATACTTTCATTTTGAGTAAACAAACAATGAATAGGATAACAAGTTTATTCTACTGGAAATGTTGTAATGTCATGAAATATCCATGAAGTCAACCCCGTGAGATGACGTCACGGCAAGGCCGACTCATCACAATCCAAGTACTTGCTCCAAATTGGAGCAGACACCAACACATTTGCCCGCCCAGTTTGAGTGATGTTCCCCATTCACAATGCGCTACATCGAAAAGAACAAGACAAATTGCAATTTTCATTTTCGCACTTGGAATGCTATGCTCAAAATTGAGTAGACTCCAACCAATTTGCACGCTTAGTTTGAGTGGTGTGAAATTTCACTCAAAATGCCCGAAATTATCGCTCATACATCTCTTAAAATTATAACTCCAATTATGAAATTATGAGGTGATGTCTCTTTTTCACTTGAAATCATTGTCACGAAGATCGGATAACTATTAGGAACGCTACATCAAAAAAAGAATTGAGGCATAGTGCAATTTCCATTTTTACACTAGGATTTTCAACACTCAGGATAGTGTGAAAGGTAAGCGTACGGACCGTATCGATCAATTGAAGCATCCTACTATCGACCGGTGAGTTATTACTACTATACTCTGTTTGGCCATCTCGAGACAGTGACGTAACCGCGTATTCTACTAATTGCATCACATAACGCGCGCGCATACTCGCGGCGCTGGCGTACAAACACGAGCGTTGAAAGGCGGAAGATACACACGCGTGCGTAAAAGCTGCGCCTGTTCAGTTACGTCACTGTCTCGAGATGGCCAAACAGAGTATAGTACTAGTTAATATACACCAAGCTTGCGTGATGAAAAGCAAATGCAAATATGAAAATCACACTTTGTTCTGATTTTTGACACATAGCTCTCTCAATATCCAGGTCTTCAGTGCAATATCTCAAATTAAGAGGGGACTTTCTTCACAATTGTTCACGTAGGAGAAGCTATAGTTTTTGAGTTACGAGCATAATTACCCTCTGGTATAAAAACTATCAATTGAACAGAAACTATAAAGGTTGATCCGCCTTACCTAAAATATGCGCTGGAATTGGACCACGTAAATTGATGTACTTTTTACCGTAAATGTTATACAATTTTCTTCTCACATAGGCGTGCAGGTTTTCGTATAATGGGCCCAGCTGACTGTACAATTTTAAAGCTTGCTCTTCTAAGTTGTCAATTTCGTAATTAGCACGCCACACCTCACCCAGATCTATGGCTCCTGAAAATCAACATACACATTAAAATGCGTCAAGTACACGGTAGAATAAATGTATCGTTGTATAATCATTTATGATCCATTAAGGCATACTTGTATCTGAAGTACCGGTACACAATTTCCCAGTCCACGTTAGAAATAAGTTATCAAAAAGGTATTGGACATGGTTTATTAAGAAGATAGACATAGACATGTGTAATTAAATGTGTGTGTTTTTTCTCCAAAGAGTTGTTTTGATAGAGTAATATGTGGTTCTGGAATATATAATCAGAAAATGTTGATATATGTATTGTGATTGCGTTGAAAAAAGGGGTTTGACGATAATGTAATATGAATAAATAATGAATGATAAACTTATACAATGTTAAAAGATAAAACAACAGGTACTTTATCAATTCAATCTTTTTATGCAGTGGGAGTGGTTTAATATGTAAATCATCAAAAAGGCGGCGTTGAACGCTTCGAATTTGTTGCTGCCTATTACCAGGCCGTGTTTGATGGCAATGTTCCCAAGATTGGTGGTGATTGCGAGCGTTCTTTCTAATATTGCCGTGTTGTGCTGCTGAGCTAAATTTCTGCATTCAGAATAAACTGCAGTTGAACCAAGACAAAACTGTGTTATGGCTAGTAACAGGGTTGCTAAGACATTAGGTAAAATACAATTGAACATTGGTGAAGTTATCATTCGGCCATCCATAAGTAGCTGTTTGCAACACAATGAGATACCTTGTTTATACTACACTACATGTCGCGCTCTGTTCTTTGTAGAGCACTTTATAAATGCTTTGTATTATTATTATCATCTTCAAGCGCAATCGCGTGTTTTCTACGTTCTGCATATACATGTACTTCAAAGCGTTGCGTCCAGGGCGCGCCGTGCGTCCCTGTTTGGCACATTACATACACGCGCTCGAAAGCAGCGTATCGCGAAGAAAAAGAAGTTAACAACTTGCTGGATTCGTTTATTTTATTAATGGGTAAGATTTCTGTTGTAGATTATTTACGAAAATAAATTGTACATGACAAAATCGTTATGGAATGAGATATAATTATGATATAATTCATAAGAGAAAGAATACAAGATAGACATTTTAGTTTGATTGCTGGACTATGGTGTGATAATGGATGGGCAAGTTCATATTTTCACCATAGGTGACATCCACTACTCAAAATATAGACCTGCCCATCCATTATCACACCAAAGTCCGGTAACCAAACTAAATTGTCAATATTTTATTCCCTGAATAGGCCTGTCATTACAGCCGAAACCAAGTGTGCCTGGTTCATCTTTTCTAATAATGAAGTGTAGCTGGTATTGATATACATACGGTGTCTTTGAAAAGGCTACATATATATACAAAATAGTTACCATTTGCCTGCGCTATTTCGTTTAGAATCTCTCTTTTTCTGATGTAATCAGGTTTAGCTGATGGTCCCACAGCATCGCGCCATCCCTTCCAAGCCCATGCAAGGTCTGTGTAATTCCTGCTTGACGCCATTATGCTAGTCAGGTCTGTTGGTGAAAATATATCAACACTTAATTATATCGACCATAATTCATTAGACTATACTCTGTTTGGCCATCTCGAGACAGTGACGTAACTGAACAGGCGCAGCTTTTACGCGCGCGTGTGTATCTTTGCCTTTCAACGCTCGTGTTTGTACGCCAGCGCCGCGAGTATGCGCGCGCGTTATGTGATGCAATTAGTAGATTACGCGGTTACGTCACTGTCTCGAGATAGTATAGAGAGTTCAATGTCAAAACGGCAAAGCGTATAAACACACAAAGTATACACCTTTTAGTATACCGGTGGTTCCAAAAAAAGTTAACCCAAATTGAAAGTAATTTTTCAACCATATTGTATAGTTTCAGAGAATTTGTGTTTACTTATAGTCTTGATCAGCAGTAAGTTTTGCAATTATCCTGAAAATATGGTACATTTAGCTTGGTTGGTTCTTCAGATATGGTTCATTACAGAAAGCATGCACGAAACGTCTTTGTCCACGGGAGCGTCCTTTAGTAGAGATGGAATGCACAAAGTGGACTTACACACGATTGGTCACAAATTGTGAAAAAAGGAGAAAAATAAAAATAGGAGACATCTGAAACAACTGTTTGGTGCATGACATTACCTATCTACGTACCTATGTTTCTTTGTTGAATGCGAATGGCACATAAGCATAGAAATTGGGATACCTTGTTGGGAGGGCTTTTGAATTCGGTATCTAGAGCATGCTGTTTTGTTGAAGACTAAAACTAAATGACACTTCCGTGGACAAGTCAGTTTTGTTCATACTTTCTGTAATGAACTATATCTGAAGGACCAAACAAGCTAAACGTGCCATTTTTTCAGCATAATGAAAAACTTACTGCTGATCAAGACTAAGTTAACACAAATTCTCTGAAAAACTATAAATGTGGTTGAAAAATTACTCGGGTTACCTTTTTTAAAAAATTTTAAAACCACCCGGTAGAAGTCGTTTACTCAGAGTTGTATGCCCAATATAAGGGAATCATCAGACGACAGATGGTTATCATTGTTGGGTTGCGTTACAAACTCCACGGATAATATATATGAATATGTGAAATGCATGCAAAGACTATCCTTCTTTATGAAACATGTTATAGATAGTACAAATGTGTAGAACACATCGTCTTCCAACGGATATTGAGACAGGCTGCATGACATACCTGGATCCAATCGATAGCATTCTTCCGGTGGATCTTCTGGATTCACACACACTTTGCCGGTAGAATATCTTCTCCTTAAGGAGGCTGATATTGTGTTTATCTGAAAGATAATATTTAGAGGTTTTAGATAAGGTAAAGGCGGTCGATCCTGTAATTCCAGGAGCGGAGTGCCCATCTCTCTCTCAAAGCGATAGGGCTAGACTCGCACCTTTTTTATAATATTGCTGTGTGGGCTCGCTACACACAGCGAGCCCCACACAGCTCCACTGTGAGTCTATTACCTTCCCAGCACTTAAGAATGCCGGTACCCATTTAAATACACCTGGGTAGAGAGGAGTAATTGCGGTAAAGTGCCTTACTCAAGAGCACAACATGTTGACCACAGCGAGACTCGAACCCACAACCTTTAGATTAAGAGTTCGGTGCTCTACCCACTGCGCCACACATGCCCGCTAAGGGTTTTAGATAATAAGGATTTAATTTTTAGATTTTTATTATTGAAGATCTGTTGATGATTGGCAAAACGGTAAACTAGTTTGACAACGAACGCGTAAAATAGATAAATAGGTTGATAATTGGTCAAAGCGGTTTAATAATTCAAATAAAATAAAGAAATACTAATATTTGTTTATACCGTATTCAAATTATTGTTTCACGCGTTTGCTGTCTGTAAACTGAACACATATTTTGAGACATACCGCGATCTGTCGTATGAATAATAATATAACGAAGGGTAGTGTACGATTTATCACAGACATTCATCTTCATTATATTATTATGTTTTCTCCGTAGTCGAATCAAAATTCTACTAACATGTTAACAGAACAATCAATCTGATCAATCAAAAGCTAGTTCGATTGTGGAAATGGAAACGAACCAATCAACCTGTCTCAGCTCAATATTGTCATGGATGCTTGTATATATGGTGATGCTAATATTACGTTGGAGTCTATCGCGCTAGGCTTACGTAAAATTAACTTGTAAAAGTAACTTATACGTTTGAGCAAACGTATTAGTTTTGCAATGCGGCCTTGAATACCTCTAGTACTATTTGTTTTTTGTGCAGCCAGGTGCGTGAATGACCCCGTGTCCCAACTCGCTTGTTTTCTTATATACCCGGTCGGTTACTTCTTTTGTGTGTGTGTTTGTGTGTTAGGACTTAGGACATGTATTCATTTGTATATCATGTGTTTTCTTTATTATTATTATTATTATTATTATTACAGAGCATTTATAAGGCGCTTTTCCAAAAAAAGATCAAAGCGCCGTACACAATACAAATAACAACATTATAAAATATTAAAGATACAATCAAAGTATATACACAGTTAAAGTATTATAAAAATACAACAAGTATATAGAATACAAATACCAAGAATATAGATTCATCTTACTAGCGGGAGAGCCCGTCCGAAGGACGGGCGTCCCGCTAGTCTTACTATAATTCGCCGTATGATGTATGTAGGGATGTAGGGGTGTGTGTATGTATGTGTGTATCCTGAAAAGGCTTTCTCATTTTGCATTTTAAAGCCGTGAATATTTCACTGATACTAGATGATGACCTGACACGGGTTATAAGCTATAAATGGCCGAAAACCGTACAGAATTGACCGAGATATGAGCAAAAGGATGTCCAATTTAGGGCCTTTTCAGCCCGGCTTTTGAGACTCATGATTTCTACGGGCCATGTTTGTTTTTCTCTGTAACCATGCAGTCGGCGCGTAGCACATAACGCGTCGCAGTGCGCCATGCAAAATAAACGCGCACACGCACTACACCCACGCACCCCTACACACGCGGGCGGGAAAATATTGGAGAAATACGCTGCGCCACACGGGGTTGGTTATGGTTTAGGCCTTGGGTTGAGATAAGCCACGGGGCGTGGGCGGGGACGGGGCGGGGACATCAGGGCGGGCGGGGGGGGGGGGGGGGGGGTGGGGGCGGCGGCAGCGGGTCGTAAGGTAACGAAATAATGTGGTTTCTGATAAAACAAAACATGATATGGTGAATCTAAATTACGTAACATGGTGTCAGATGTGGGATTTTATACTGTATGCGACACGCTGGCGGACAAATATTGGAGAAATACGCCGCGCTACGGGAGATGGTTAAGGTTAGGCCTTGGCGTTGAGATAAGCCGCTGGGCGGGGAACTTTAGGCCTTGGGTTGAGATATGCCACGGGCGGGGCGGGGGCGGTGACGAATGGGGGTGGGGTGTAATGTGGTTTGGGAGGCAGGGGGTTAATGAAGAAATGTGATGCTAAATTGCGTAACGGATATGCCACGGGCGGGGCGAGCGGGGCGGGGGAGTGACTGGTGGGCTACGGGAGATGGTTAAGGTTTAGGCCTTGGAGTTGAAATATGCCACGGGCGTGGGCGGGCGGGGGTCTTTTAATTGAAATTTGAAAACTTTTGAAATAAAACAAAAATGTTTTAAATATTGTTCTATGCCTATGTGTTTCGTCATAAATTTGCTAACACTGTGTTGTTTCATTTTGTAGGTGTTCTGTCTGGTAGGCCCTACTCCCTAGCGGGAGAGCCCGTCCGAAGGACGGGCGTCCCGCTAGTTAATATAAAAACGATCAATAGAGCCAATAGGCCATGTAAAGTGATGAAAAACAAATTACTCTGATGGAAACAGGTGAGTTATAAGCATCTTTTTAAAAGTATGAACGCTACAGCCATTGCGAATAAAAATGGGGAGGTCATTCCATAGCTTAGGGCCTAAGTGCGAAAATGCTGTTTTGCCTATTGCACGTTTGTTAGCATTAACAACGAGACGAGTTGTGTCCTTAGAAGACCTAAGACCAGCGCGAGCACATTGATAAAAAGACACAATATATTTTTAATATTTGTGCAATTATTTTGGTATGTAAAGTATTTTTGTATATCCTTTTTATGCAATTATTTTGATATGTAATGTTTTTTTGTATATCCTTTTTTGCGCAATCACCAGCTCAATAAAACATATATATAACTAATATGTAATTTAGTGAATGCTGCCAGAGGCAGAATTTATTCATGATATCGGTCCAGGAAGTGGACTCAATATTGTTCCAAATACGGTGCGAGTAGTTGGTGGTGAATTAGGCTACCTAGTTCACCACCAGCCTTAAAACAACTGTCCATGAGTAACTAGTGCAATGAGAATTCATACGCATTACTTAATGTGGTGTTTCACATCCATCGCACCAAGCAACGAAGGAGGCTGGTGCAAACCCACCAAAAACAAGATACAAGGAGAGAAAACTATCCGACCAATGATTCACAAACAAGTCTAGGATCAAGGAACCAATAACACAAGGTACTGAAATTGTGACATCCCAATGTCAGAGGGTGCCCTCAGCGAATACCTCGACAGTGGACAACTAACTAGCCAACGATAATATTCAATAACCCAAGTAGCAAGTGATGCAGCTTAAGTAACCAGGCTACTATAACACACCCTACTCCAAATGACAGAGGGTGCCCTCAGCGAACCCTTTGTCTGAGATAAGAAACTATACTACGAAAACTACCCCATAATCCAAATGACAGCGGGTGTCCTCAGCGAATCCTACATCTGGTAACCAAAACCTAGACTACACTAATACACAAACATACAGGTGAGGTGGCAAAGGGTGCCCTCAGCAATCCGAATCGCCCCATAAAACGGACTACAGTCAACTACACGTTAAATCATTTACTGGACTGCGCAAACTCCGTGTGTCGTATATGAATAAAGAGAGAGAGACAAACAGACTAGACAGCACAAACAAACAACAAATCATATGGTAAAGGGTGCCCTCAGCGAGTCTGCTCACTTCCCCTCACAAAACGAACTACAGTTAACCGCTACAGTACCGCTAGTCTTAGCAAATGTAACTATACTATCCCCAATATGGGAGTGCACCATTTTGAAATATTTGCAAGCAAGCTTTCTTTTAGCAAACAGTTTCATAAACCTGAAGTTTCATAAGTCATGAATTACCGGGTGAATTACAACAAGTCGCCTCCATCGATCATCGTTTAAAGAACGGCAAGACATGCCTTCTGTCATCGTTTTAGATAACTATCATTAAGCAAGTTCGCTTTTTGATTCATCGTAAGATAAATAGACCTACTGCCATCATCTCATATAAGTTTAATATGAGTAAATACATGTTCAAAGTCAAGAACATTCAATGCCGCGTGTTTTTAGTCCAATACGGAATAAAGTACATTAGGCCTACACAACATTCAGCAAGACATTTAATTGTCAGATTTTAATAAGATATACTTTCCTAGTTTGGAAATTTATCATTTAAAATGTCGGATAAAGAGCCAGCGTTTATCGAGTTTCTTTCGGAAGCATTTACCGTTTGACATAGAATCTAATATATTTTGTGAGATAAGACAAAATAGGAATTTCAAGTTTAGAAATTCAGTGATGTTTGTTTTAACAACACATCATCTAATAAGTTTTGCCACACGTTGCCTTTAATTGATTTTCTTTTAAATCAACTACCGCTTAGTAAGCATTACTCTAAGTACAAGTTCACGCCCGACACAGTGTTTGCCGGTCAAAGCCTACTTTACATTTTATTTAATTTATTAAATAAACAGTTTTCTGTTTTTGAATGCTACATATATTAGATTTTCTAGTTTGAACTTCTATTATAGCATTTTACAATCGGTGGTTTAAAAGAGTTAGTTTGGTCGTCCGAAAGCAGGTACCCTTGGTACCCTCCCGCTCCTTTGTAATATTTGTAACAGTCGTCGCCCGGTTAACGATGAAAATCATTTAAAAAATAGCATTTTCAATAGAGTTGGTTAGCCAACTCGTACGGTTTTGGATTGGAAAAAAATCGTCTAATTATGATGAATTTTTCAAAATGATAAGATTAACATTCGCGATTACGTGTTATTCCAAAACGTATTCAAATTGTAGGCTTCGCGTGGCCACCGTCGTCTGGTAGTGCAGAGGGAGCTGATGTCCGTACAAATACCTTGATGTACTGTTGTTACATCAACGTTGTTATCAATGTTTTTATTGTTGGTCAATGTTTAATATGGTATAATTTTAGGATTTTAGTAGTTTTTAGTAGTTTTTAGGATTTTACTTTGTAAAGCGCCCAGATGCCTTTTCTTGTGTTATGCCATTTACTGGACTGCGCAAACTCCGTGTGTCGTATCTTACTATAAATCTGGAAACGGTGTGTGTTTGTGTGTGTGTTTGTTTGTTTATTTATTTGTGTGTTTATTTGTTATCCTTATTTCTCCGTTAGTTGTGATCAAAGTGGCGCCTAATTTGCATGAAAGATAGAGGAAATAACGGGAAGGGTGTTAAAGTTTATTTCAGTGAAATTGGTTAACAATTGGCTCCAAAAACAGCAAAAAACCTCTCAGATTTGGCTCATAAATGCCGCTAGAATTGAACAACATTGTGCGTTGCGCGTACTACAGCGTAATCTTACCGTGGTAACGCGTCGCGTGCATGTTTGCGCAAGGGCTGACTGCCGCGCGGCACACGCACTCCTACACATGGCGCAGAAGCCACACGGGAAATGGCTATTATAGGCCTGTGTTGGTATAGGGTAAGTACCGGGGGGGGGGGCGGTGTAAAACCATGGGAAATGGTTTAGGATAGGCCTAGGGTTATAATGGTACAAGTAGCGTTTTGCAGGGGTTAATGAAGCAACCTGATTTCTTTACTTTAAGTTGGCATGCCAAACAACCTACGGGACCGAGGGTTAATGAAGTAGCCGCGGGAAATGGTTAGGGAGGGTTATGATTATAAATCCACCTGGTTGGTGTAGTTGCAGTGGGGGTGGGCAATTGTAGGGGGTTTATGTGGTTTTCAAAGTACCGAGGGTTTGAGAGGTAGGGGTTAATAAAGTAGACACGGTAAATGGTTTAGGAGGGATATGGTTATCAATCAACCTGATTGGGGGTGGGGGGGGGGCGGTTGTAGGGGTTTATAATGCGTTTAGAAGGGATATGGTTATAAATAAACCTGGTTTGGGGGTGATGTAGGGGGTTTATGTGGTTTCAGAGGTAGGTAGTGGTATAACCAGGAGGTTTATGTGGTTTCAGAGGTAGGTAATGTGGCATAACCATCTAGCGGGGACCCGAGCGTAGCGAGGGTACGCCGCTAGTATGAATAAAGAGAGAGAGACAAACAGACTAGACAGCACAAACAAACAACAAATCATATGGTAAAGGGTGCCCTCAGCGAGTCTGATCACTTCCCCTCACAAAACGAACTACAGTTAACCGCTACAGTACCGCTAGTCTTAGCAAATGTAACTATACTATCCCCAATATGGGAGTGCACCATTTTGAAATATTTGCAAGCAAGCTTTCTTTTAGCAAACAGTTTCATAAACCTGAAGTTTCATAAGTCATGAATTACCGGGTGAATTACAACAAGTCGCCTCCATCGATCATCGTTTAAAGAACGGCAAGACATGCCTTCTGTCGTCGTTTTAGATAACTATCATTAAGTAAGTTCGCTTTTTGATTCATCGTAAGATAAATAGACCTACTGCCATCATCTCATATAAGTTTAATATGAGTAAATACATGTTCAAAGTCAAGAACATTCAATGCCGCGTGTTTTAGTCCAATACGGAATAAAGCACATTAGGCCTACACAACATTCAGCAAGACATTTAATTGTCAGATTTTAATAAGATATACTTTCCTAGTTTGGAAATTTATCATTTAAAATGTCGGATAAAGAGCCAGCGTTTATCGAGTTTCTTTCGGAAGCATTTACCGTTTGACATAGAATCTAATATATTTTGTGAGATAAGACAAAATAGGAATTTCAAGTTTAGAAATTCAGTGATGTTTGTTTTAACAACACATCATCTAATAAGTTTTGCCACACGTTGCCTTTAATTGATTTTCTTTTAAATCAACTACCGCTTAGTAAGCATTACACTAAGTACAAGTTCACGCCCGACACAGTGTTTGCCGGTCAAAGCCTACTTTACATTTTATTTAATTTATTAAATAAAAAGTTTTCTGTTTTTGAATGCTACATATATTAGATTTTCTAGTTTGAACTTCTATTATAGCATTTTACAATCGGTGGTTTAAAAGAGTTAGTTTGGTCGTCCGAAAGCAGGTACCCTTGGTACCCTCCCGCTCCTTTGTAATATTTGTAACAGTCGTCCTCCGGTTAACGATGAAAATCATTTAAAAAATAGCATTTTCAATAGAGTTAGTTAGCCAACTCGTACGGTTTTGGATTGGAAAAAAATCGTCTAATTATGATGAATTTTTCAAAATGATAAGATTAACATTCGCGATTACGTGTTATTCCAAAACGAATTCAAAATGTAGGCTTCGCGTGGCCACCGTCGTCTGGTAGTGCAGAGGGAGCTGATGTCCGTACAAATACCTTGATGTACTGTTGTTACATCAACGTTGTTATCAATGTTTTTATTGTTGGTCAATGTTTAATATGGTATAATTTTAGGATTTTAGTAGTTTTTAGTAGTTTTTAGGATTTTACTTTGTAAAGCGCCCAGATGCCTTTTCTTGTGTTGGGCGCATTTGCCTTTTCTTGTGTTGGGCAAAATATTATTTGGTGGTGTGCACTCATATGAATATTTGGAATATACAAGTGTCCGTCTTCTTGGAATTAATGTTAAAGGCATACCATAATAATACAATTATCACTGTTTTGGGATTCCAGGGCATAAAGTTAGTCAAAAAAGACATAGAAATTATAGGATTTCATCAATTCCAAGATGGCTGCCAGCAGCCATCTTGGATTTCATGCTGAAATGAGATTCCAAATTATGAACTAGCCACCGTATTAGATTCATAGACATAAAGTTAATTAACATACACATATCATTATATCAATCATGTCTCCAGGTTTATGTCTAAAAGACATACGATTTTCCAAATTTCAAAATGGCCACTGGCGGCCATTTTGGATATTGCTGTATCCCAGCTGTCTGCAGTTGCCCAGACTTTTGCGAGGGGAATAGTAGCTAATTTTGTTTCTAAATACCCTATAGTATCAAAACCCACCTTACCTTCCGCTATTGTGTTCCCTGGATCACTGAATACTATGGTTATGAGCAATTGAGGGCGTTTAATCTGGCAAAGCTGTTGTTTAAACACTATCAAATCATGTCCAACTTAATGCTGAATTGATACAAATATCATTTGAATGCATATCAATCCTTATCAATCCTTATCAGAATTTTCCATGAAAGTAAATCCTCAAAATCCCTATTTTTCACAATGAATTAAATGTCAATAAACCGAAAAAGTGCAAAGTTCCTGGCAACACTGCTCTCCGGTACAACAATTACCGGAACTTTTTTTTCTTGAAACATTTTGACCAACATCCTGTCTATTCACCCTGAATAGGCTGATTAAAAAAATACACCACTTTAGGGGTTATGTCATTTTTTACGACCTTCACTTTTTGCATAATTGAAATTAATCAAAACACCCCTATTCTACAAAATGGCTTAACCCACATTGAAAAAATGAAAGTTAATGTTGACATCATTTTTGGAAAGGACAAGGATGACTACTTCACTGTACAAAAGAAGGGGACTGTAATGCATGTTCTTCATACAGAAATATGACCTAATACTTACGCTTTTTTAAAGTTGTGAAATGGGTAAAAATAGTGAAAATTGGGTAATTTCATATATTGGCCGTTGCCATGGCAACCAAAGGTATATTGGTTATTTTTTCACCAAATATATACACGTTGACCAAAGGTCTAAACATGTGCAAAGTATAAAGGAAATCGATATTTTAAAGTCAGCCACCACTTCTTTGATTTTTACACACAAGGTCTCTTAAACATGTTTTATTAGTTTTTACAACATTATGCTCAAATTGTGAATTTTGATTTGTAATTGTATAGTGTCGTGTATGAATTAGGTCAATACAATAATGCGTATGTTTTGTTTCTCGATAAATTAGAAAAATCAATGCACTTTATCAAATATTGATATGTCAAATGCACTTGCGGGTCGTGCCATTATTCACGCATCAACATCAGCGCTCGTGCATTGATTTGTCGAAAACATTTAGACATTTTAACATTTCTTAGTGTTGAAAAGTATTTCTTTCAGAATTTATGGAATTTAAGAGAACATTTGTTAAAAATAGCTGGTTATATAACAATAAAAAAACGAATTTCTGATGTTACGTTTCCTTTGTATTTAATTGTTTGCAGACAAGCATTTGTAAAATCTGCGAATTTGAATTGACGATAACCTTCAAATCCAATGTGCGATTTGCATGGGACAAAACGCATAATAAAGAGAAACATCTTATCTTGCACTTCAATATTATTTCGAAAATGCCCCATTTTACTCATTATATGGTACAGGCTACAGCCCATAACGTTAAAATTGTGTTCAATGTCTTAGTACAGTCGATCCAAAACGCTGTCTATTTCAATTGGAAACCACTCATCATATATAATTCTTTACCTCTAGTATCGTTTCGTTGTCTTTCAGTGCAGCCGAACCAACATATTGCAGCATACTGAGCTGACGTTTAGTATCGTAACTAAACGAACTAAAATTAAACATAGACGCGTTCTGCCCAACTTCTTTCCAATAGTCTGTGTACTGAATACTGTATTCGATCTGTCGAGAATAAAAGAAAGTAATAAGTTTAAGTGTAGTTAATGAAACTGAAGTTATAAGTTGATTTTGTGACAGTCATGGCTACGTCGCTCGAGGCGTCCAGCAGCAGTAGTTCTAAACGACCTAGGTTTTGCTGATGACGTCGCTTGACAAAAAACTGCTGCAGCCGGCAAAAGACCTCGGCCTCATCATTCGCGTATCCAAAACGGATACCATCAACCAAGTGACGGATTTTAGGCATCTTGGCTCTATGATGGCATCGGGTGCAAGCGGCCATTAAATGCGAGAAAAAAGTGTACAATAACCCAACCCTTTGAACACGGGCGGCCGCTTTAGCGGCTTTTTTACTTTGATCCTACACTGGCGGCCGCTTTAGCGGCTTTAGACATGTGCGTTTTGTTTACACACGTTAGGGATTCCCCTATCGCATATAAACATGCCCTCTGACCCCGAAATCACAGATGAGTGTATAAGGCTACGGGCTGCACATGTATAACAGCTTCGTGTTGAATATAATTTGAGGCTGATAAGGTTTTATTGGTTTTATTTTGGTCGGATTTTCGGATTTCTGAATGGCGCTGGCGGCAGAGGATGTGTTAGCAAGGGTCATGGACTCTGATACGGAGAAATAGATGATTCTGACTATAGAAATGAGGATAATTGATTGATTTCGAGATGTATCAAGATACGGTAAGCATTCACAGTGCTGAAAGGGAGTGATAACACTACAGACAGTGATCTCGTAGACCTACAACTGGTGCCCGGTGCTGGTGACGATACACAGTTGGTGTTCGCGGTCATGTTAGAGATCCCGTGTAACATAAATATAACATTGCTATAATTATGTGTTATAATATAACATCATTTATCATTACACAAAAGTATATGACTATAAAACATTCCTGATAATGATGAATGCCTTGACATGTGGTATGGTACTTAAGATGTGCTGAGTTAACCCAGGGTCACCGGGGGGTCGGTGTGGGGGTGGCCTATGCTGCCCGCCTACGACAGAAGGAAGTATGGGACACAAGTTCATCAAAATATACTTTTTGGTTTGTTTAGCTTCAGAAGACCTACACAGTCACTTTAAAATCACTGTAGAACCTGAAACACCACCAAAAGTATGAAATTCACGTAACGAGGACTTGCTTCCTTTGATTTTGTACAGTAAAGAGATAGGGCAATTAACAAAAACCCACCACAAACGGAAGTATGGGACACATAGTTTTGGTTAATTTAAACAATTTAATAACATAAACAAATTATTTCCCTCATTCATTTTACATTTTCTGTAATAGAAAGACATTAAATAACATTAATATTTAAAAAAGATAAGTAATTGCTTGAAGAAATATGGAAATAGTAATTTTACCATATCTCTAAACATAAATTGTCTCATACTTCCTTTTGTCGTGGGCGGGCAGAAACAAATAATACATTAGGGGGTCAGTGTTCAAAGGGTTACACTTTTGGGATGGACATGTTGTAAAACTATCCGGGGATGGAAATGGGTGAAATTTAGCGGGAAAAACGGACTTGCCGGCGACGGGATTCGACCCTGAGTCCTTCAGCATGGGAATTCAGTTTCTTAGGGGTCGTCCATAATTTTCGCCATTTTAAGTTACGTACAAGTACAAAGCGTACGTCACAAAGCGTACATAACTTAAATGGCGATCTTGAGAGATGGGAATTTTAGGGTAAACAATAAAATAATAATACTTAAATATTAAATAAAGATTTAATAAAACTGAAAATAGATGGAAGGGTAGATATTAGTTATACAAACATAGAATGAAAGCAACAAAAAAAGAATCTAATCAAGAATACATACTTTGACACTTACTTGTACATATCTATATTAATCAACATCATATACTTCTTTTTTTTAAATTATTATTATCATTATTATTAGTGTTATCTTGCTAACAGGTACCTTAGGGCGAAACAGGTTTTTGTTATTCACTCATTAGTACGTTAGGGCGAAAATAGTATTTCGCCCTAACGTAGTTTCTTTCATAAACTAATAATGCGCTTTATTCCGTTATAAATAACAAAGGAAATTACTATTCATGAGCTAATTAATTATGCAAATTTATTCAAATATTCAATAAATTTGCATATTTGTACGACGGGCTGTCTCTAACAAGTGACTAAAGACAGCCCGTCGTACAAATTATGCACATTTTGTGAATATTTGAATAAATTTGCATAATTAATTAATTTATGTAAATGAATGTTATTGTTAGTTAATCTCATGTAGTTTTTCTCCTTAATGTTATCATTAGTGATATTATCATTATTATTATTATTTTATTTTTTTAAACACAAGTATTCTCAAATTAGCCATATCATTCAGAATTTTGCTTTTCTATATAAATAATCCTCTCAAAATAGTGATATTTCAAATCTTGTCCAAAAAGAAAAGAACACTAAGAGTATTCAAAAAAAGGTCATATAATTGTTTTGGTGGGGTTTTTTTCTGGTGTTTTTTTTTCTATTTTCAAATTTATTAAACAAAGCTTAAGATTTACTTACTAACATTTCAAATATAATTAATTTAATCATCCGAGCTCATATAAGTTTTGCGTTTAAGAACTAAGTTTGAGTAAACATATCGTCGCTGTTCTGACTTACCGGCACATCACGAAAAACAGCGTTTTGAGAAAATCGTGTTTGAAAATTTTCCAATTTTTAAAGATTTGTTAGAGAGCATTTACATCAAATGTCACTATCATTGTCAAAGAACACTAATAGATAAATACTTATGTTTGTTATGAGCATGTTACAACAACAAATTGCAATTATTAATTAGGAGTAATTATGTCATAAAGTCATGTGCCGGTATGTTAGAAAGAAGAACAAACACTTCATATTCGTCCTACAGTGATATGCCAGTGATATGCCGGTATATCAGAACTGCAGTTACACGGTGGTCTATGGCAGAATATTGTGATGTGCCGGTATGTCAGAATACAAAATGAGGTTTTCATGCCGGTATTATGTTAAAACCCTGGCATATCACACTAATTAGTGCGGTATCTCATTAATTAATTGCCTTTTTGTCTCATTTTTTGTGGAGAATGAAGAGTTTCATTTGTAGATCATAAAATGCAACTTAACTCATTTTGCCCAAAATGGCACATGTGCCGGTATGTCAGAACAGCGCCTTTACTGATAACTTTAACCATTTTCTTATATTAATTTCTTTTTCAAATAAAAATAGCAAATTGGGTGTTTCCCATATTTGTATTTACTTAAGCTTTTCAATTACAATTAGTCTATGTATATACTTGTTTTCTTTATCGTTTCCTTAACAAAACTCAAACATGGCATCAGTAAGAGATATATTAACGAAGCTGATCAGTTTAAGGTTAACATATTGTCCATCCGTGACGCAAATATTTAACTGTGTCTCTTTTAGTAACACCCACACCCACCAACATTTTAATAAATATCAATGAAGTTGATGACACTCTTCAACATAATACATAAAACATTTGAATAAGTGCAAGTAGTTTGTGTTAATAATCCATTTAAAAATGTCCGTCCGTGACATGTCCGTCCGTGACAAACTGATCAGACTCTAATGGTTGTTCCTGTTTTCCCAATCATATTGTTTATTTCTGACCATATCTTTCTAATTATTTTGCAGTTAAAAAAGAAGTGTTCTAAATAATCTTTCTCGTTGCATTTTTCACACATAAATTGCTCCTTGCTATTCCCATTTTTTCTAAAAGAATATTTGTAGGATATATATTATTTAAGATTTTCCAGTTTAAAGTTATTAGCCTTGCTTCATTGGCGTGGGACGGTACGTTTTTCCAAATGGTCTCCCATAAAAAAAATTATAATTTTGAAATTTTCTTTCCCAGAAAATTTGGCAAATCGGTTTGACAGAAATGTCAGAAATCAATCTGCAACGAACAATTTTAGATGCACATTCTTCTAAAGGATAAAAGATCAGTTTATTTTGCATACCATTTTGGTGAACTTTATTTGAACTTGTATTTTTATATTCTTTCCAGCTTTCTGGAATGGATGATAATAACGTGAGTGACATTACGACCTTTTCACAATTCAGCAACATTCCACACATTATTATTACTTAGCGGGACGTTGTTTATTTTAATATAATAACTATACAATTTAGGCTCGATAATTACTTTTCTAACATTATAATGGGCTGCTTTGACCCTAGAAGAATAGTATGAAGCTTAGACTTGAATCGACGTTTTGTTTTACAAGCAGGGCTGATTTTTCTGAATTCTTAGAAGTGTAAGCTCATACATGTAATACAATTGTACAAATCCCAGTTTTTATCGAAATGTAGGGCGCAGCTTCCAACACATCTCCTGCACGTCCCGTTAACGCTGTTTGCCCCCTGTTATTGAGACTCAATAACATGCCAACGATTATGGTTATTAAAGGCATATTATGTGATATTTTCCAAGGAGCGCCCTCTATTCATGATTTTTTTTAGAAAGTAGATTTCCTTGCAGAATTACGTTTCTGATCATAAATCATATGAGTTACAGAGCGATACGATTCCTAATTTCACTCTAAAAACCATGATTTTGAAGTAATTGTACGCGCAGTAATACATTATTAAAACTAAGGTGACATACCACATCTGTGCACCCCATGCCATTTAGATACATCGTTTATCCTTTAGTGTTCACACGATTTTAAAACATACGAGTCATTTTCTTTGGGTGACTTATACGGGATTGCCTTGGTACCTTAGATGCTATATTCTTAAGGTAACGGATACCCTGTTCGAAACTGAATTCCCTGCTTGTATGTTATACATTCTATATACATTTCGTCGCTGTTCTGACATACCGGCACATCTCTTTACTTATTTCTGTTGTGATGTGCCGGTATGTCAGAACAGCGACGATTTGCTTTCAAGGAATAAATGTTTCAAGTTGTAAAAAAATACACTATAGCCTTTTTATATCATCATGCTGTACCCCCGTATGGACCGACCGTTTAAAAAACAAACAAAAAACAACATACAGGGTGTCCCAACACACCCGCAACTTGTTTTGATGTCACTCGAGTTTTACCGTGTCATTATCATGACTATTAGAATCTCCACAATGTGTTTGTGAAAATAGTATTCCTGATTGTTGAAACGTTTTTTGCCCCAGAATGATTTAAACCGTGTTTGAAAATCTAATAAAAATGAGTCCAAATCGAATGTCTATAATAATAATGTGGGACTTGTTTTCTATTTCAAAACTGCCGCTTAAGAAAGTATGGTATAAATCATTCAAGCTGAACAATGTCCTCATCACACCATTTAAATATTGCTTCATAAAACATCACAAACAGTCGATGTCTATTAACTTTGTAGTGGAAATCGATTAAATAGGGACAAATATTACCAGTTTATAATTTTTAAATGAGATTTGTGCCAAACATTTTTTGTCAAACCTGGAATCTACCATTTTTGCAAGATTCCATATTATTTTGTTGTCAGAAACCTGATTAAGAAAGCTAAATATACGTAAATATTAGAATCATAAACACTTTGATCAATAACAAAGGTATTCATTATGATACACCCTATAGCAATGGTTTGTAAGGATAATTCACAGAACGAAAAATAAATATTCTTACCATTTTCTCTTGATTATAATCCGTGATATTTGTACTGTATATCCAGTTGAACTCTTTCATTATTGCTCCCCTCTTCTGTGCCTCCCTGCTTAAGTCATTCAAAAATGCCCTAGCCTGGGCTTCGTCTCTGCTTTTAACGCTCTGCCCGTTTGAAATATTGCATTGGTATGTAAGCAGAATTAACAAAGAGCAAATTGCAAGTCGATAAATCTTGGGGAAAGTTGGCGAGAACATTTTCCTTTTTACTGAGCAAAATGCGCTTGCTGATCCAAGTTCTATTTACAAGTGCATCGCCTGCGAAATATTCGCCGGTCGCTCGGTATAAGGCTCCAGTCTTATTTCCTTGTGTATATCTCGGTCGCTTATTGACTTGTTACTTCAGTACGCAACACAGCAGTCGTCTAATTCCATTCGATTACGACTAATGCCTTGGTTGAGCAACCTTTTGGGTAATACTTTCAAAGCATTAAGTTGTTGATCGTCGGTGGCGCGTGTCAAGTCTAACACTGTGTCAGGGCAGTGTTCGGTTCGGCTCTATATTTGGAATCAACATGATAAATGGTCAGAAGTCACAAACTGGTCCAAAAAAATGTTTCACTTCTAATAACGTTGAGAAATGCACCAATTCTGATTAAACGGGACAAAACTTAAGTTTTACATACTTAATGACCCACAAACTATTGTTGGAAAGCTTATGATTCAAGGTTTTTCATTTTTGCAAAAAAGAATCAAATTATACAGGGTGTGTAAACATAAAAAAGTTGATCGTTTTTTCTCCTCACAAAATATTTTGATAGTTTGTACAATTAGGGTTTAGCTGAAGATAGTCACCAAAATCAGAACAACCGCAGAAGGTGCTGCCAAATTTGCTAAGAGTCACCTGCCCAAAATGTATACAGGAAAAGTACAGGGTGTCTAAAATTATGATGAAATAATGCATAAAATGAAGGTTTGTATATAATATTCTATGAAATTTAGTTAGCATGGACTATTTAATTTAAAGGAAAATGGTTATCAAAATGAACTACATGAATATCATTAAAGTTCCTTTTATTTTGAATACAGGGTGGTCCAAAATATGTCTAAATAGCAAATTTTTCATAAATCTATAAACAATTCTGTGAAGAAACACTTCTGGCTTTTTTTAGTTAAATGTTTTACTACCCAGGGTAGAAAAGGACCGAAGAGTCACACAAATGAAATAGAGAGACTGCGATTTGGCCATTGTTTAATCAATAAAATGAATAAAACTGTGTATTTTTTACATTAAAACACTCCCTGAATTGAACATCATATTCTAGTAGAGAATGTCTAGATAACAATTCAATATTAATATTCATAGTAGCAGGCACATGTTATTAACACATATGAGAAGTTTGAATACTTTCCTATATACTTTTAAAATGGCGTCAATTTCAAAAGTTCTAGTTTTCCGCTATTTTGTGTAGAAACCTATGGGCGCCTCATCCACCGGCCCCACCCTTGACTCACTCGACGTTTAGATTGATAACTTCACTGTTGCTAAACATGTGGCTTTAATCCTTTTTTTATTCGGTAGCTGGATAAAAAAATTTAATATGATACCAAAAATGTTATGTTTCTATTTAATATAGAGACACGTATTACGATTTTAAGGATTTTTTGAAACGGCCCCACCTTATTTGATATACCTATTAGCGACCTGTGACCAAATGCGTAATAAAATAAACATGCCTAGTTTGGGTTCAGTACTTCATGAGATAAGACTTTAAAAGTTAGGGAAGGTTTCTGACGAATCTCTGTTGTATACAACTATTTAATAGCTGCGTGGAAAGTGTTAATAACTCCTACAAGAGACATATCATTATAACTGTCTGGAATGCATGATTAAAGTAATAAAAATATCTAAGAATTAACTGCAAATCAGTTATGTAAAACGGGTACTTGTAGTCTGGCGCGTCGCAACCGGGCGGCCCCACTTTTTTGCAAAGAATGAAGAAAAAAGAAATCAAGAATAAATCAGTTATGCTGAACTTCTTTCGTGCATTGATAAAAAACAAAATATTTATTGGAAATGAAGAGGTGGCTTTTCAATAAAATGTGGCTCAAAAGTATTGGCCTACACCAGATCGCACCAAATGAGTTCGAAAATTGAAGAATTATCTACTTCGGACACCCCCTGTCCGAGCATAGCTCGGAGGTTGGTGCTGCGCACCGCTTAGATGGTACCAGCTCAATTGTCAGCATAAATGGCCGCCCCACTTTTTTGTACCTTGTTACACCCCTACTTGTAGTGACACTCAGGTTTATTGTTACATACCGCACAAATATGCCTTAGAATTTGACAAACATGATGCGATTTTTAGGTTTATGATTTATATTATCAGCTCATCAAATGCTACACAAAAAGGCCTTAACCATAGAAAGTATTTCATCTGAGACACCAGCGTGATTATTCCAAATCATATGACAAGTAGGGGGGCAGGGGGCCTATATAGTTTGCTGGTTTCCATACGCTTCAAAGGTCAAAAATCCTCATTTATAGCCCATATTTAGAATTGAAATGATCATATTTATCAGACTTCTACAAAAAAAGGAAGGCAAACAAATATATATCTATACTATCTTCAACATATGAGTGTAAAAGGGAAACATCACCGTCCCCAACATTTGAAGAGTTTTTTTGTTTTGTTGTTGTAGGCTAGCTTCGTAACCCAATTAACCAATTTTTTCGTTCAAGCGGATGTAGCTAGCTTTTATCGTTAGTGTTTTTAGTCATGGATAGCTCTCTATCTAGTCAGGGCCACTATGTGCTTTGCAGTAGATTCGTTGGATTTTTGTGGGGAGTTGCTAATTTTTGCATTTTCATGAAGGTAAAGGTCTACAGAAAGTGAAAACCAATGTTTACACATTTTTAAATTCCGTTATAGCAGCCATTTTGGAATTTCAAAATGGCCGCCAATCTTCATCTCATTAAATGACGTATAGCAATCAAAATGTATGGTGAAAACCGTGAAAGTAAAGTTTTAATAGTGGGATGTATGTATTAGACCACTACACACTCATATCCAGAACTTTTGCTTTATTAACACACCAAAAACCAAGATGGCCGCCAAAATGGCCGCCAAAAATGGTAAAATTCCATAAATTGGCATATATGATCCAACATGTATGTTTAGAGTATAGCTTTAACAATGGGATGTATGATACAGACCACTGGAAACTCATATCTAGTATTCCTGTTTTGTTAACATACTTTAAAACCAAAATGGCCGCCAAATTGATGGCCAAAATGGTCAAATATTATAAAAAATTCAATAGAATAGCATAATATCACCTGAAATGTATGATGAAAATATGATTTTAATAATGGGATGTATGTATCAGACCACTAGTAACTCATATCAAGTACTGTTGCTTTGTTGACATAGTTAAAAATCCAAAATGGCTGCCAAAATGGCCCCAAAATGGGTCTCAAAATGTCTTCAAAAATTGTCAAATTCCATAAAATGGGATAATATCAACCAAAATGTATGATAAAAATATAGTTTTAATGATAGGATGTATGTATTAGACCACATGTAACTCATATCCGAGTGTTTTTGCTTTGTTAATATACTTAAAAATCCAAAATGGCCCCCAAAATGGGTCCCACTTGACTGAACAAATTGTCGGAATTCCATAAAATGGGATAATATCAACCAAAATGTAAGATGAAAGTATAGTTTTAACATTGGGATGTATGTATTAGACCACTGGTAACTCATATCCAGTTATTTGAATTGTAATAACTTTAAATCCAAGATGGCCACCAAAATGGCCGCTGTAACTGTAAA
This sequence comes from Ophiura sarsii, assembly GCA_035610835.1. NCBI lineage: Eukaryota > Metazoa > Echinodermata > Ophiuroidea > Amphilepidida > Ophiuridae > Ophiura > Ophiura sarsii. The sequence continues at coordinate 31,115,817 of CM069451.1, read as the reverse complement.
AATAGTCTACATGAGTGTCTGACAATCCAGAATAGATATTGTAAGAATATTACATCACATACACCACATAGTATGTTCTTAACTGTTAAGCTATTGCTTTTAGATATAGGCCCACCTCTGTGACAATTTTGATTCTGTATCACTTTCCAAAATGGCTGCCATTACTGCCATTAATTCATAAGTGCGTGCTTTTAAGAACGATGCATGCCCTATATATTTATATATATAAGCCTACAAAGCTCAATCAGTGAATATTTCATGTTAACTTTATTCAATACATGCCCTGAACTGACCAAATGGTCGGCGACTGATGATTTGAGGCCCTATCCGCCCAATGAAACCATGGTATCGCCTGTTGCTATAAGATTTTATCTGTAAAACTTGTATAATATTTCATGCTCATTTGAGCATATATTACTCTAGCTTTATTGGCTTAACTATCAAGTTGAAACACTGATTTCTGCCAATTAATTAGAGTTAGGCCTACATGTCTACGAAATAAATCTATCTTACTATAGCACTCCCATTTAGCAACTAATAAACCTAAAAGTATCATCACTATACTTTGTACCGTGACATTTCACTATTTCAACCGGGCTTGGCTTGTGTATCCCCTAATCATGATTTGCTCAAGGTGTTGCGTCTACGTGTTGCGTTGTCTATGTATTCGATTGACTTCGGTTTTTCTTGTAGCTATATTCCTGCTGAGCAGTTCCTACTATAATTAAGTTGATGTTAAATGACCTAACAAAATTGTATTGTATTGTAAATGACCATACTATGTAATACCAAAACCCCGAATCCAAGATCCAAGATGGCGGCAAAAGGGTAAAATAACCGAAAAACAGTATTAGTTTATTGTTAGGGTTACATTAGATATGACCAAGTTATTATATCTACAGCTTTTAATCCATCCATGCAGTAAACGTATTTGTATGTGACAAGGTATGATTGAATGGTATAGACTCCATTTTGACAATGTAATGTTATTATGATGGCCATTATAATGACCATTTCATTAAAATTACCTCTAAATGGTCAATACAATTACCTCCAAATGGTCAAAACAATTACTACAAGTGGTCACCAATTGATTAAAATATGGACAGAATGGAAAGAAATGGACTCTATAACATTTTATCATACATTGTCACATACAAATATGTCTACTAGGTGGATTAAAAGCTATACATATAATATAATAATTTGGTCATATCTAATGTAACACTAACAATGAACTAATACTGCTTTTCAGTTATTTTAACCTTTTAAAGCCATCTTATATATTTTAAAATACTCAAACTAGATCTAGTACAGCCCCAGGCTTTATCATAGACATATACTGAATGCTGTCCCATTAGATTTGGGGTGTAGGCATTGCATAATATGGTCATTTACAATACAAAACAATTGTTTTGGGTCATTTAACATCAACTTAACCATTCTGGCAGCCATTTTGGAAAGTTTTACCGAATCAAAACTGTCACAGAGGTGGGCCTTATATCTAAAAGCAATGCTCAACAGTTTAGAACATACTATTTGCTGCATGTAAATGTACACTCTTACAATATCTATTCTGGATTATCTTACACTTATGTAGACTATTTTTACATTTACAGCGGCCATTTTGGTGGCCATCTTGGATTTAAAGTATGTTATTACAATGCAAATACTGGATATGAGTTACTAGTGGTCTAAATTATACATCTCAATGATAAAACTATACTTTCATCATACATTTTGGTTGATATTATCCCATTTTATGGAATTCCGACAATTTGTTCAGTCATTTTGGGACCCATTTTGGGGGCCATTTTGTATTTATAAGTATGTTAACAAAGCAAAAATACTGGATATGAGTTACTAGGGGTCTAATACATACATCCCATTATTAAAACTATATTTTCATTATACATTTTGGTTGATATTATCACATTTAATAGCATTTGACCATTTTTGCAGCCATTTGGGACCCATTTTGGGTCTATTTTGGCAGCCATTTTGAACTTTTAACTATGTTAACAAAGCAAAAACATTGGATATGAGTTACTAGTGGTCTAACACATGCATCCCATCGTTAAAATCATATTTTCATCATACATATCGGTTGATATTATGCTATTTTATTAAATTTTGACCATATTTGACAATTTTTGGCCATTAATTTGGCGGCCATTTTGGTTTTAAAGTATGTTTACAAATCAAGAATACTAGATATGACGTTCTAGTGATCTAATACATACATCCCATTGTTAAAGCTATACTCTGATCATACAGGTTGGTTCATTTATGCCAATTTATGGAATTTTACAATTTTTGGCGGCCATTTTGGTGGCCATCTTGGTTTATGGTGGGTTAACAAAGCAACAATTCTGGATATGAGTGTCTAGTGATGTAATACATACATCCCACTATTAAAACTATACTTAAACCATACATTTTGATTGCTATGTCATATTATGAGATTTGACCAGTTTGGGCGGCCATTTTGGACGCCATCTTGAATAACCCCTTAGTCATGGCCGCCATTTTGAAATTAAGATCAGGGCTAGTTAGTTCTGCTTTAGGGGCAACAGACATGACAGTTATACCCAAAAATAAGCTTTAAAAAGTGACCACATGTCATGTTTTGTTTAAAAATAGTGTAAATATGTCAACATTTGGCCGCCATTTTAAAAATCCAATATGGCCGCCATTGGAAATTTTAAAAATGTGTAAACATTGTTTTCTGGTATCAGTGGTCTCTAAACATTAATTAGATGCAAAAATTAGCAACTCCCCACAAAATTCCAACGAAATTACATAGTGGCCCTGACTAATCGGTGTGAACATCTTTCCACTTCCATATCGAAACAAATATAATTGCGCATACCCAGCCTGAGGCAACAAGCGCGTCACACACGCCTGATTCTGTGTACAGACACTATACACAGTGCATACAGGGTTTGTAAGTGAATGAAAGAATTGATTTGCAAAATTGCGATACATCGAAGCCTGCTATAATATTAGTGATGATATGTCGTTCTCCTATATAGGGGAGAGCGTGGAGTGTACGCCCTATGGGCAGGTTCGCCCACCACGTCTCATCTTTGCGGCCACTGGTTGAATTTGGCGAACACACAATATATACAATAGTATGTGGCAAGTTTCCAACATTAACGTGACCGATCACCGTTACATGTTTGTCAACTTATCATCCAAAACCAGTTTTGATTCGCAGTGGTATAGGTCAAAGCACTTATTGTTCTATGGGACACAATATCCCACATACGCCCTATGATGATGGGGCAGGTTCGCCAATGGGCTATTCCAGAATATGTGTGTGGGCTATTCCAGAATATGTGTGCAAAAGGGGTTCTGATTTCCAGACTTTTTTGCTTTCATTTGTCATTGGAAATCCAGTCATTTTCCCGTCTGGAGCTCGGATTTCCAGACTTTTTTGCTTTCATTGTCATTGGAAATCCAGACATTTTCCCATCTGGAGCTCGGATTTCCAGACATTTTCCCATCTGGAGCTCGGATTTCCAGACTTTATTTTGTTCCCATTTTGAGGGATTTATAGCTATGATTTTGCATAATTTCAAAATTTTAATTTTCCTCTTACAGGATAATTGTAATTATAAAAATAGTTATCAGGAATGGAGTAACACTAATATTAGAGGAGAATATTTCAAAATGTGGTATATCTTATTACTTTTAAATTCTGAACAAGTATGTTCCGCAAAAGTGCCCCACCTCTATATTTTGGACACTTAAATTTTATTTTCGAATAAAATAACAAAGAATAACGAATCTACACTGCAAAAACACCGGTGTTAAAAATAACACCGTTCGGTGTTCTGAGAGGTCCACACCAATTAGTGTTATTTTAACACTATCTTGGTGTTACATTAACACTTAGTGTTATTTTTCACACTTGCAGTTGTTAAAATGACACTACATGGTGTTGATATAACACCAACAATTTAACACCGGTATATCGGTGTTAATTTTTTTTTGGTGTGGACCTCTCACAACACTAATGGTGTTATTTTTAACACCGGTGTTTTTGCAGTGTATATGTATTGGATATTATGATACTTTGCGTAGCCTAATTCTGAGCCTAGGGCAAACTTGCCCCGGCCTATGGGCGAACCTATCCCGGCGTCGGGCAGTTCGCCCTTTGAGACACTTGTCTTTATCATTTACTTTTGCCTTTACAGTAAGGCTTGGAGAACTGAGATCATGGTCGTATGTAGCCAAGATATCAATCTTTCACATGATATCAATAGGTCCATTTAATCTTAAAATTAGCGTCTCTATACCTCTTCAAATGAAAATGGGGCGAACACTCTCCGCTACGTATGGAAAAACTACATCGTATTCGTTTCTATGTTTTATCTTAGGACAGGAGCTATGTGAAAAAAATAATACTTCAGAAAACAAAAAGCAACAACAATCCAATTTTTCATTAAATGATTCATATATTTATTTCCCAAATTTAAAATGTATTAAATAACAATTTCTTTTGAAACAAACATTAACACCATATGCCATAAATAACTGCACGTGCGCACATTTTGTATCCGTTATTATTTAACTTTAACTATACCTTTATAACATTTTAAATTTTAATCCCACTAATTGTCAAACTGTTCCATATTTAGTGGTAAAATTGCAAAATTCAATGTCTGGTTGTGAGTGTTTCCCTAAGACTTTCCACGCGGCTATTAGTTTTACCATATACAAAACCTATTTTTCAGAAACCTTTCCGAACTTCAATGTCTATCTCAAGGATTACCGAACCAATAACTAGGCATATTTGTACTTATTTCAATGCATTTCTTATGCTGAATCCAAATCTGGTAATGAAATTTAATAATTGTGACATTTTTTAAACATTTTGTGAAATTTTGGGAGTGTCGTCTGCATACGCCTGCCGCATGGAAAGTGCTAAGACATCCGTATAAACCACACCACATTGTGTTATTATTGGGCTAGTCCAATTATAATAAATACATTCACCTATGGAAGACATGAACTTACACACACACAGGAGTTTATATTTCATATGGAGTCAACAATGGAGGCAACTCCATTTGACAGTCACACTCCCTCATAAATATATTCAAGATGAATTAGTATATAGATGGCAAGAGGTTCATACAGTATGATCAAATTGGCACCGAACATGGTAAATATTCAAATGCATGTGTATTTCCGCTTTTATCAATAACCCTTTATTTAAGATATATTTAAACACTATTAGTACTGTCGAACCAATCAGAAAGCAAGAAACTAAAATACGCGGAGTGCATTGGAAGTGTATAATGCACTCCGTGTGTGCGCCGTTTAATGCACGCACTACTCGCTTTGTTTTGATTGTTGTTCTGGCACGCGGGTTCGCCGATTTTCACTGCGGGTGTTAGCAAACTTGTTAACACGTTTTAATTCGTTATTACATGGATCATAATTATGCTCAAATTGTGAATTTTGATTTTTATTGTGGCGTGTATGAATTAGGTCAATACATGCATCTAGTAAGGTTTAATAAGCGTCCAGATAACCAGTATAAAGGTGCAACCAAACGAAAAACCATCGTAGTGATGGATTCATTTTGAGTGCGCCTATAATAAACAAAGTCCCCAGAGATTTAATAACTGCCTCAAACTTTGATGACAAAAAATACTAATATGTTTAGTCCAACATGGTAGCTGAGCTAACTATAAATCCCTATACAATTAACGCCTACTTCCTGGTTATTTAAATGGTTGACTTGTACCACATGACTTAAATTATAACTACCATTCGATATTCATTAATAAAGCACTTTCACGTAAATGGCAAGAAAATGTACTGAAATGATATTACACAAATAAAAAAAACTGGATTACACTTGCGGGATTGAACAAAACAGGACCACATTTTGGCCCATGTGTAAATGGGTTGGGTGTCGTACTGTGAAACGTTCATTCCATTTCATTTCCTATTTAGATATAGCATGTATCTCAATTGTGTGTTATTGTTTAATGTGTATACATTTCATATCCTAACTGTTAAACCTGTAATTGAGCTTTTGGTACTGCGCGTACAGTATCTTTTTGGAATTATATGTATATGAATGGATAAATGAATGAAAGCGAGATTGTCCAATTTCATTCACATTTCGATCAGTTCATCCCACTAAAAGCCAGTCCTTAAGTTTAATACTTCTGTTGTGGACTGGAATTTAACACTTTATAGATATTTTCAAAACACAAGTGCCAAATAAGTGCATTCCTTTGGATTACTAGGGAATAATATTAAGACAAAGAAACCCAACCTGTTAGAAAAGTGTTTAGTTCCAAAAACCCAACCACCGGAGAAATCACAATTGGTCTAGCTAATAATACACCCTAAACTAGTTTATGAATCTTTCGATTTTTTCCAAATCGTTTAACAGTTGAAGCTCTTGCCAGAATCTGCCTTCGTTCGTTTCTTCCACATCTTTTTCAACATCCTCCCATCCTGTCTCTCCTTCCATCTCTCCTTGTAGCCATAATATTAGAGGTTCGAAATATTCCTTGATGGCTGAAGTGTCTATTTCTGTTTCGCCAGTGAGGACTTCCAAAGCTTCTGTCCAAGGCCGACTGATGCCCATAGCTAACATTTCTCTGCGAAAGATACAAACATTAAGTAAACTCGGTTCAGGTTCCTATTGCATACAAGTTAAGATTCTTCTTAAGTGACTTAAGAAGAGTGACTTTGGAACTCTTCTTAACACTTTCCACGCGGCTATTGGTTTACCATATACAAAACAGATTCTCCAGAAACCTTTCCCAAATTTCTATCTCAAGGGTTACAGAAGCAATACTAGGAATGTTTGTACTTATTTTAATGCATATGTGATAGTGGTTCCAAATTTGGTGATGAAATTCAATAATTTTGACATTTTTGAAAACATTGTTGAACATTTGGAATATCGTCTGCAACCGTGGAAAGTGTTTTAAAGCCTTTTTCAGAAGACTATTAATCAATTCTTCCTAAGTTGAGCTTTACAGAGTTGGACCCAGGTGTAAAATTTGACATGGGTCCTATTTCATAAAGATTGAATTATGACTTATTTAACAACCTCTTTACGAAGAATCATTCATACATGGTCAGAAAACTAATTGTTGCAACTTACTTGAGCTTTGCACCAGCTTCTTTAGATTCGTATATATTGCACTCGTGTAATGGACCAACATGTCCCGACTCCTTGCATAGAGCTCGTTGAAATTGGAATTGAATCAAAAAGCTAACGAAATACCTAAAATAAAATAAAACATGGGTAGTGGTGAGTAACTACGACTCCTTGCATAGAGCTCGTTGAAATTGGAATTGAATCAAAAAGCTAACGAAATACCTAAAATAAAATTAAAAACACGGGTAGTGGTGAGTAACTAGAATGTTAAAAAGAAATCCAGGGAACGTGTTGATGAATTTGTTCATTTACTTTGATTGACGGCATGTAAAACGGTACTTACAAATACCAACATTGAGTTGTGTCTGCAACATAATAAGCAACTATTTGTCTTCAGGCACCAGGAAAACTTTCGATTTGTTGTTAAAATTCGCAATACAGTTTCTACCATGAGTTACATCATATCATACATGTTGTGTAACAAACTAGTAGGTTTCCCTAGTGTATCTCTACATATAATGTTATCATTCCGCCAGATAGGGATGTATATATACGTTTAATAAAGAGTCTTCTTATGGTAGTGGGCACTACAGCAGATGTTGTACTATAGGGCCTAATTGAAATGGCATAAGTGTTTGTCTGCTTCGATCAACACATCGAAGATCCCTACACATTCGTGATAGCCACCAAAGAGGGACGGCAAGTGGGTGAGAGTGGTCGCAGAATTAACAGAAAATGTGTAGGTACTGCGAGGGTTTTAACAATCACAAATTCGTAACTCACGTTTTGGTCATTTGACATTGCTCCCAAAGTAGTCCTTGTCATCCAAACACAAAGACTGCACAAGCTATTCAAACTCATTGTTTCACAGAATGGTCTTTATTTAAGTATGTCTTTCTGGTTGTCAACACTCAACTTAATAGAACAGCCTACCTGATGTAAGGCGTACCCGATGCTATATGGTACTTTGCCCCTGGATCGAAATCATCTTCTGTGCGTTCAACTGGTGGAATAAGACCTTGATACTTCAATCTGGAAAGCAAGAATAAGGAAGAGCTTATTAGACAGTATCCACTTTTGCATTTGTCATGTGAAGGTCTTAGTAGGGTCATAAATGGTGATTCCGTGAGATGGTAAAATCTACCATTTCTGGAATCCTTGTGATCAGACGAACAATTTGAGATATTGTTTTTAAAATGGAGCAATTTTAAATTTTGACCCAATACGCAAAAGGTCAACGACCTTTTAACGTTTTACTTGATAACCTGTTAACCAAACATCGGAATCCTTGTGCTCAGACGAATAATTTGGTATGCTTGTTTAGCTTAATTGAAGCAATTTGAATTTTTGATTCCCTGTATGGCGGCGGCCATTTGGGATTTTGCTGTCTCCTGGGAGTTGCCCAAACATTTGCGAGGGGTATAGGAACTAATTTTGTTCTAAGTACCGTAATGTACCAAAATCCACTCTCAAACCTTCCTTTGCTCTCGGTGGTATAGTAATTGTTGTTCCTTATAAAAGAGTCAAAAGGTCAAGTTTCATATAGGTCAATGGACCTTGACCTTTTGACCCACAAACAATATTCCCGGTAGTAAAATAAATATTTGCAATCACGATGAGTACAAAAATGCGTAGTATCGGTTCAGTAATTCTTGAGATAAGACTTTGAAAGTTGGGAAAGGTTTCTGAAAAACCTTGTTTTGCATGGCGCTTTTGGCAAAAGTAAGAGCCGCGTGGAAAGTGTTATCAATAACATGCTATTGTATCCTCGAGGTTCTAATTTATACGTCTATCTGGGGTATGTAACACCAATCCGTAAACACTTATATACCTATATTCCCACCACTTAGCATTGTATTCTTCCGGCTTGATATTTCCACGAAATACTTCCCATCTCCATTTGTCTATCATCAGTCCAAACGGTAAGAATGCAATCTTGGACAGTGCAATCTTCATCTGATAGTTAATGGTTTTCTCTGGAGAAAAAAAGGGACTTTGATTAATTGTGATGTACCAACAATTTTAAAGGTGATCTAGATATATGATTCCTAATGTTTCATGTGCATCGATGTAAATATACTTTAACACTTTCCACGCGGCGGGCGTCTGCAGACGACATTCCAAAAGTTCACAAATTATTCCAAAAATGTCAACATTATTGAATTGGTTCAGTTATCCTTGAGATAGACCTTGAAAGTTGGGAAAGGTTTCTGAAAAATCTGTTTTGTATTTGGTAAAACCAATAGCCGCGTGGAAAGTGTGAAACTGCAATAATGTATTCCTGATGAATCTAATTAAAATGTTTAACATTTTTAACTATAGGGCCTAATTGATTATACAAATGGAAATTAGCCAAAAGCAAACATACGTTTTTAGCTCTCCAAGTGTACTACCTATGTACCAATTCCAAACCTATACTTTGCATATTGTATGCATACATAATTAGACATATGTGTAATTAGGAAATAACCTGGCAACTGGAATTGAAGAAAAAAAACAAGTTGTTACCAAATTTGTTGGTTTTATGCCCTTTTCACCTAACATATCTCAGCAATCAAATGTCTGATTGAAATAAGATTTTCAGTTCCAGAATCTTCAGACCAAGGGCTAAAACATATTTGATTTTTTTAAAGAAAATCTAAATGTTTGACTCGACCAATAGAAACATGTTAAAACATGTTTAATGCCAGGGTTTACGTTAGTACGTGCAATAACATGCGTTTCAAGAATAAATCAAACTAAAATATATAATATTTTCAAATAAAAGATTAATAGGAGGATGTGCAATATGCAATAACATACCATGAGTGGTCGTTGGCGAATCCATGAGTTTAAGTGTGTGTAAATAACTAGGCGTAGTGACCGAAAGAGCAATGGTGTCTCCAACGGCTTCGTGGAATCCAGGATTGGCTCCGCTACGGAATATCGCGGGCTGCTTATCATTATACATTAGATAGTATTCACAGTGTCCCATCTCGTGGTGAATTGTGTACAGATCTTCCATATTTACCTCGGTACACATTTTGATCCTAACAAAAACAAAAAATGTAAAGGTGCAATTTTGAGCGGATCTTTATGAAATATAAGAGGGTCCAGCAGACCTTGGTCGCAATTCATAGTCTTATAGTCGTCGTTGTTCTATAGATCATGGCTGCTTCTTGGTGACCCTATTGATGATGGAGCGCCACCGTTGTCTATTTTGTGACATGCGATGCGCAGAGATAAGAGATAAACCAGTTGCTTCTTTAATGCCATCAGTCCAACGAAGCTTTGGTCGGCCACGTTTACGTCTTCCTTCAATAGCTCCTTGTATTATCACCTTTTCTAGATTGTCACCCTCACGTCTAGCAATATGTCCAAAGTACGAGGGGCAGTCAGTAAATAATGAAAGTGATCATGGTATGGGATGCATGAGTGATTCTAATGAGGGGATAATGTGATCAATACAAAGTATGAACCTTTGTCTTTCAAACAATAGTTTTGGATTTTTAAGTGTGAACTATGACGTTATAGCATTGTCTCAAAGTAAGTACACTTGGGACACTGCTAAATCAGTTATTTGACGGGAAATTTGAATTGTTTTTATGAAACACGTGGTAAGAAGATTGCATAACATGACATCAGAAGCAGGTAGATCCCGATTTTTTTTCCGCATAAATATGATACAAAAGACAATAACTTTAATCCCTGTGTAATTTGGAATGTGTAGTATAAGAGGAAAAAGTAAGGAGAAACAATTGAATAAAAGGTATACAAATATCAGTATTTCAAATAGCTAATTTTCATTTAAAAATGCCCAGTCAGTGAGTCACTAATATTGCGGAAAATCAAACAATTTAGGAATAATTCAAGCAATTAACCAGTTTGGAAGATTGCATATGATAGTTACCTAATTATCTGAACTTATTCGCATGAAACCTGCAGAAAAAATGCGCATGCGCAGACGGCAGATAATTTTGAAACGGGCCCAAAATTGCTAAAATCATGAAATTTACCAGATTACCAGCTTACTGTGCCTTCAAATTCTAATCAGAAATAATGAAAAATGCTTAAAACAATGTGTAAACATATTGTGATAGTCAAAATGAAGATATACAGGAATGTATCAATCAAAGATGGCTGCCACAACCTCTCTTATTACTGTTATCTTTAGAGCTACTAGATATGTATTGTGTAAGTAATCGTCATATAATTTCAATGGTTTGAGGACATTTCATGAACAGCTCCTTTTGAAATCCCCACTATTATTGCTTTACATCCCACAACAATTTATTAAATTATAATCCCTCCATTGTTCTTTATCCTTTGTTGTTTTCTAAGGTATATTATTGCGGATTTTGCTAAATAAAAGCGTATTTGAGATGGTCCCTTCTTGTTCGTATTAAGGCATTCAGATCTAAAAACGAGTGTCAAACAGAGATAAGTGTGTATTCTAACTATGTGCCAAGTGTTATCTGTTTTTATGCTTGCATTGCCGAGATATACGCAAATGTATCGATCAACCCATGTTCAACATATTACATATCCAGCCAAATAATTGACAGATTTCAGTCAGTGTCTGAAACCTATTGTGTTTATGTTAATGACGTTACATAACCAAAGGTATCTAACAATCCAAAAGTGTATTGTTTGAAAGACAAAGGTTCATACTTTGTATTGATCACATTATCCCCTCAATAGAATCACTCATGCATCCCATACCATGATCACTTTCATTATTTATTGACCGCCCCTCGTATTATAAAGCCTTATAGAGCTAAGCTTAAATAAGTAGAATCTGAAATATTCTACTTAACTTATCTAAGTTACAGAAAGTTTAACGGATCGGGCTATATCGTGTTCTCTGCCCCGTCACAAACACACTCACATGGAATAAGCTGTGAACTATATGCGTTTATTCCATCAATGGGGCAGCAAACACGATATTGCCCCTTCTCATTTAGCTCACTTACGTAACTGTATCGCAATACGACCGTGGTCAGGAATTAGAGAATTCATAGCACTTACCTTACTTCCCGATATTTCATAAAATTGAATGCAGCACCATGGCACACTGCATCTCTGTCATCTGGTTTTTCAATCATGGAGTACTTCCAGAAGTTAGCTGGCATTGGATCCAATCCAATTGATAAAAAGAAATTCTCCGCCACCTTAAACATGTGATTAGCGTCGTACTTCTGAGCTACCATTTCCTCTGTGACGTCTACCTCTTCGACTTCTTTGTATGGCTTAGCAATGTCATAGATGTTGTTCCATTGTTGACTCCACATATTGCCTGCAGAAATAACGTTGAATTAGACAGAAAAAAAATATCAAAATATAATAAGTAGATATTTTAAAATAATCAAGGTGTTTTACACAAATTGGTCATCGAAACTAAAACGTTTGGTTCATTCAGGGTGTGTCTAGCCTTTCATCAAGGCGTTGTGGGGGTGTGTGTGTGACCACAGACGACGCTGGACATAGGCGTATTCACGAGTATTCAGGTTAAAATATGCGAACGAGGTTACCTGATCAAGTGAATGGGCGACCGCTTAACAACGGTTTAAATTCAAAAAATAGCATTTACAATTGGGATGATTAGCCATCCCGAACGGTTTTGGATTGGAAAATTTTTCTTCTAACCTATGATGAATTTTATGGGGTCATATAATCAAAATCCATTGTTACATTGAAACCAACGGAAATTCAAAATTAACGGCCGTTCGTAGCCACCGTCGTCTGTGTGACCACTTTTAAAACAGCGTGAGCGCCCTCTATACAAATAGTAACCTCGCTCCGCTCGGCATCCCACCTTCGGCGGTCGATAGGTCGGCGCTCTACAGGATATTTTATGAGGCGTCTTTGACAAAGACTAAGGTGTGTCCTGAGCGTTATCTTGAAATTTGGCACACTTGAAACGACATCTTTTTAATGATTTTGATTAAAAAAAACACATCATTCAATGACGATCTATTTTATTTTATTTTATTTTTGAATCAAATGGTGTGTGTATCAACATTTAGCTTCCAAAGGGTCTAAATCAATAAGGCGATCGATATCATAGTTACGAACTCTTAACATCTAAGTTTAGGATTTCCAATTTTCGGTGTTTACTTCAGTTTACTAAACCATCGTGTATATCAATTTCGTCGCTGTTTATTTAGGCCCCAACAGCATATTGAAAACATTTACGTACCAAACAAATGAGCAGGAATCGGTCCGGTAGTTTGAACTCTTCCTGGATATGTCTCTGAAAGTCGCCGTCGCACAAAAGCATGCAGTAGCTCGTACAACGGTTTCACTTCCTCGAACAGTTTATCCGCCATAGCCTCGAGACCGTCATCTTTGATTTCGTACTCAGAGCGCAATAATTCACCATAATCTGAAAAGTCTGTGGAAAGAAGAAGATAGACAAGTTGGTGATTCAAATACTAGCGTCATATATATTACTTCGATGGCTAGTCACGATTTTCATTTAAGATCGTGTAATTGTAATAGTTAACTTGGGGAGCGATCACTATTTACGCGGCCAGGGAGGGGGATGGAGGATATTTTATTTTGTTGGTGCCATTTTTTCATCACACCCCTTCTTGAACACAGAACTATTTCATGTCCCCTCCCCCCCCCCCCCCCCCCCTCAAGTATTAAAAAAAAAATCATGCCCCCCCCCCCTTTTTTAAGTCACAATTTCAACAACAAAAACATATAGAGTGTGTGGTATAAAGAAGTGAACATTATTATTAGAAGAACAACAACATGAAGCTTCACGATATAAACGCCTTGCTTTTATTATAGTACAGTAACATCTCAGTGCCACCCTACCTGACGACAACGTCGGTATGCACAAAACAACTTAAACCTGCAGGTCTATGAAGAATGCAGGGTGTGTCAAAAGTGGCGTAGCTATGTTTTCATATGGGGGGGGGGGGGGCAAGAAATGAAAACGAACCGACAAGATTGTTGTGACTAAATGTACACTTATTTTTGCTATGATTGATGTACATTTTGGCTCTAAAGAAGCTTGTCCAATGAAAATATTTCATTTTTGGGAGACATACGCGCGTAGCGCGCGGACAATTTTCATCTTTGTACTTATGACCATCACAATTTCATGTCAATTTTCATGTCAAGCAATAATGGCCGATATTCATGAAACCTCGCGATTCCATTCATGATAATATACCTCGAAACGATTATAGATACTTACTCCCATTTTGAGCAGCGTGGTTTTTCAGTCTCACCCATTCCGGATAAAACTCCCCAATCCCCGGACCCACAGCATCGCGCCATCCCTTCCATACCCACAACAGCTCATCGTAGTCGCGTGATTGAGCCAAGATTTGCTCAAGATCCGGTTCCAGAGAAAGACATTCCTCCTCTTGTTTACCATTTTTCCCGCCATTTTTCTTGCCATCTGTCGATGGTTTTCCGTTTTTGTTTGGTGTTGGTCTGCATACTTGACCCTTGCCGTATATATCGACCATTCCACTCGATACTTCATCAAAATACCTGTGATTAGAGTAATATAATAATAAAAATAATCAGTATTTATATAGCGCCTTTTCCCAACGGATTCAAAGCGCTGTAATTTTTCTGCTGGTGACTAATCAAAATCAGGTCGCATCAACTAGGTGCTGCCAATTTCTAGCGTAAACCTATCCGCACTTAGATTGTAACATCCACCATTTGTAATGCAGCTCCCCAAATACCATTGGGTCAAGGAAGTTTTTGATAACCGAAACAACTGATCACCGATTTTGAAAGCATGAGGAAACCGGAGAACTCGGAGAAAACCTGCGAGAGTGTGCATGGATCGTGATTAACCAAATGCACACAAGACCGCGGTCGTGCACAGAATTGACCCGGGTTTCATTGGTGCAAGGCGAGGGACCAATCCGCTGCGCCAACACGCTCCCTAAACAAATCACGGGTCCTAAACAAATAAGGATGCACGCGCAAACCACGCAAAGAACAATGGCAACTGCCGACCAAATGCCCGGTGTGACGTCACCTATTACCCCATCTGTAATACCATCCACAATATTTTCGTTACCGTGACGTTTTTGCCAAAAGTGACCATTCTTTCTTTTTACTTACTCTCTCTGTTCGTTATCATCCAATGTGCCGCCTGTAAGCATGGATTCAAACTGTCGTATCAGGACTTCATCAGCAAATTGTTTATATCTAAATCGTCTTGCCTGGGCCTTTTTCGCAGTTGACCAGGTTGTTATCAACATAGAGCAGTTGCTTTTTACCTATAATGAAGAAAAAAAATGCATTTCGTTAGCCTTTATTGAGATATTAGATATAGGTCCACACAAAAAGTTCCTGACCAAGTGCTTATATGTTAGATAAATTCAAAATCAATAATCGGTAGCAACATCGGATATATAATTAAGTACACACATTCTATCTCCGAAATATGGCACGTCTTTCATAAAAATGAAGTGGATACTTTGAAAGATATGAGGGCTTAATACGTGACCAGACACAGCGAAAAAAAGTTGTAGCACATTTATTTTCATACGAGATTTCATTGCTTAGTGTGTGCTACGCAATATTAATGTGTGTGTAATAGTGGAGGTAGCCATATGAGTTTGAGTTAGGATGGGCGTGTGGTGTGTTAGGGGTGCATGGGGTGTGGGGTGCATGTGGATGGTGATGTACTTATACAGGGTGTCCCAAAAGTCTATGCACGACTTTGACGCTTTGTATTTCACAAAATATAAGTCGTATTGAAAATATGAATACATATTTAGAAAGCGGAGATGTGGGAAATAATGTTGATACCAAACATTGGAGTAACATCTATTTGTAATGCCACCCTAGAAGTAAAATATGTATTACTGCAAAAATGTAATTTTATACTTCGGAGGAAAAAAGTTCATAAATCCATACCTATTGAAATTAACAAAAAGACGGGTAGAGTTGGTTAATCCGTCAATTGTAATATTTAAAATTTGACATTACAGTGATCCCATCATAATAACAAACTATATCACACATAATGTTTGTTTCTATAGTGAAATCTAGTTTAAATGTTTTCCATTTAAATTTTAATCAGAGACGTGTGCTAATGCAAATCCACAGACCTAAAAAAAAAAAATAACGTAACAGAAAAGTGAACACACACATCACACAGCTGTCAAACATGTTAAGATTTAAACTTACCGGATTATTTTAATGTTGCTTGAACGTCGAAGGCTGTTTTACCCATTTAGAATAATGTTCCTGTGTTCAAAAATGTATCTGCCAACTTCAGAATGGATATTTTTCCTGGCGCGCGTTTCACTTTGAAATGTTTTCTGAACTTTTGTTGAGTAAGTTGAACTGAATTTGTTTCAGCGTAGAACCATACAATTTGTATTAGCTTTATCTATGCTGTAAACCATCTTGAATGAAGACTTTTGCCGTGTAATGTTGTCTACTACGCCTATTTATGTTGTGAGTGACCGAGTTTGGTAATAACATTAATGTTGCAAGGTAAACAGTGAACTGTGACAAATGCGCAACGTTGCTTTCAGAACGTTAATGTATGCGCACATGATTTTGGCAACAATGTGTGGTACTTGGTATATGGGTGGGTCTGGCACACGGCCAAAAACTTTCAACCAGTTTTATTATGTTGTGGGTTCACCAATAGTGTTGTGTTTGGTATCAAAATGATTTCCCAACTCTCGTCTATCAAAATATGGTTAAATTTATACCATATGATTTATATTTTATGAGATATGACTCTTCAAAAACGTGCATAGACTTTTGGGACACCCTGTATCTTCTATATCATTGTATTTTTACTCATTTCATGCATTTTATCTCTGTACAACGCTTTGGTCTAATCATCAACCCGTTACTTTAAGCCAAGATAACCTTAACAGTATCCACTCAATTTTTATGAGGAATGAGGAATCAAATTACGGGGGAAGACATTTGCTCACTTAATGTATGTCTTAGGTTCGAAAAATATGAGACATACATTTAATGAGCAGATTTTTTTCTCAGTAGTTTGGTACCTCATTCACAAAAATCGAGTTGAAAGTTTCGAAGTTATGATTGTTTCAATAGCCACGACTAACGACAAAAAAAAGTTGCACTAGAATTGGTTTCCTAATGGGATACCATTCTGCCATTAATTTGTATTGTCCATTGTGTGCTATCTGAACCAGTCAGGTATCTGGATGAATGGGTAACAGGTATCGAAAGGGAGTTATCACACACTAAGCAATGATATCCCATAGAAACCCAATTTAGTGCAACAATTTTGTTGGTAGTTAATATCGTCATCGAAACAATCATAACTTTAAAACTGTCCACTCGATTTGTAAGATTGAGGTACCGAACTACGGAGAAGACATTTGCCCATTGATTGTATATCTCAGATTTTTAGTAACTTTCACAAAAGCCGTTTTAAGGGTTTTTTTAAGGATTTTTCTGGCGGGGGGGGGGGGGGGGCAACTGCTCCCGCTGCCCTCGCTGCCCCGCTGACCCCGCTGCCCCCGCCACCTTAGCTACGCCACCGCTCCTGGTCAGGGACTTTTTGTGTTAGGTGTACGTCTATCTATCGCATAAAAGCTGAATGCAAACGGCTGTGTTTTAAATCACTGCATGTAGTCTCCTGAAGAATTTGAGTATTGGTTGAAACATGAAAGCAACATTAAGGATTTTTAGCCATATGAAAATGTGCAAATATTGAAGGGGAAAAAATAATCAAAAACTGTATTCAAATTTTGTAAACATGTTCGTTTGTATCTTCAAAAAAACACCAGAAATTGTAACATTTTCGATAACAAATCTCACAAATTGATAATTATGGGTGTCAAAAGGAAAAAAATTACTTAAGGTCCCAGATACTGGTATACCAGTATCGTTCAATACTGGAACATAAAAGTTGCCAATATCGCTCGATACTGGTACACATCGATGATAATAGTACGGTCCAGAAACTGGGACCTAAAGTTCACTTATTCCAAATCAAACAATACTGATATTTGTACGTAATATAAGGATGATATACCTCTTGATTGTATGCAGTCATATTCGTCTGATAATTGAACGACGCTATTGACGCTTCGTAAGTGATATTGATCTGGATTGCATTCACCTCGTCCAGCCATTCTGCAGCAAGATTTTCATCTGTGAGTAGTTGGTCCTCTGCATAACGATAAACATTATGGGATACAGTACACGTTCTGACGTTATATACCTAGCACCAAAAGTCCCAGACCAGGTGTTTTGAGGTCGGCTAATTCAAAATAGATAATCGGTACCAAAAATCTGACATATACATTAAATGAGCACATTTCTTCTCCGCAGTTTGATACCTCATTCAACAAAATCGAATTGATACTTTTAAAGTTATGGCGATTTCAATGACCGCGCATAACAACAGCAAAGTTGCACTGGGTATAGGAAATCATTGATTTGTGTGTCATAACTGTCATAACTCTGTGCTATCTGAATGAGCCACCTAGGTATCTATGGGATTCCTAGGGATGAATGGGTCTGGAGTGATAACCGCAATTTGTGGGACAAAGGGTGTGACTAGCTGTGAAGAATGAAAGTCTTTGCTATCTTTACACACACATTTTCAGTGCGTAATCACACACAAATCAATGATTTCCTATACCTGCTGTTGTTATACTTGCTGTTGTAATGCGCGGTCATTGAAACCGCCATAACTTTTTAAGTGTCCATTCGATTTTGTTGAATGAGGTATCAAACTGCGGAGAAGAAATGTGCTCATTAATAATGTATATCTCAGATTTTTGGTACCGATTACCTATTTTGAATTAGCCAACCTCAAAGCACCTGGTCCGGAACTTTTGTTGCTACAATTCAGGAAAATTGGTGTTGGACCACATAGTCCATTTCTTTGCTAATATCCCACTTTAAGGGACTATTTTCAAGCGCTGATTTTGCAACAAACTTGTGTGGGGAGCTTGAGCTATCTACTAAGTGATATCCCTCCCCCGCCCCCCACCAATCAATGTTGAGGGTCCCAACGACCGTGGTGATGAAACGGTTCCGAACAACATTGAATGGGGGACTGGGGGGTTGATTTCAACGAAGTCCTCAAAGTGGTTCAACAGTTATTTCCGGAATTGTCTGAGGCTATTGGTAAATGCTCAATATGACAACTGTCTATAGGAAATAACTCGTGTTCTATACATTGCATATTCTTCTAATTTGGAGAGTGACAAGATATGTATATAATTGTTATATACGGTAAAGATAAAGTAAATACGACATTTACATTGTTAGGGACTGGTCATTTTAGGCGTGATTATGGCCCGTTTGTATGGTAAATCACTCAATATGACAACTGTCTATAGGGAATAACTCGTCTTCTATACATTGCATAATCTTCTAATTTGGAGAGTGGCAAGATATGTATATAATTGTTATATACGGTAAAGATAAAGTAAATACGACATTTACATTGTTAGGGACTGGTCATTTTATGCGTGATTATGGCCCGTTTATATGGTAAATCACTCAATATGACAACTGTCTATAGGGAATAACTCGTCTTCTATACATTGCATAATCTTCTAATTTGGAGAGTGGCAAGATATGTATATGGCTCATTCCATGAAGTTGGGGCATTTGTTAAAATAGCAGAATTTGGTACTTTAGGCAGCTTATAAACTGTTTTACTCTATGTGTATATCAAAAAAAATTAGTGTCCAAAAACAGTACTAGGTTATAGTATTGAGCCATGAAAAAAGAAAAAAAAATTGACCCTTCCTTGAAGAAGAAAAAAATTAGGTGGTGTCCAAGACCATTTTTGCTAAAAAACGTGACATGGAAAACACAACAATTAATATGAGTTTTATGTAAGCAAAACTATCATAGAATTGCTTGGAAATCGATTTGATTAATAAAAGATACATGTATTCATAGTTTACTGACCAAAACACCTCGTCACGCTGGACTGATTTTTCACCCAAGCAACATGAAAATTGCCTTTCCGATGCTACGCACGGTGTCCACAAAATATACACGTGTAGCATCGGGAGTTTTCATTGCTGAATGGGGGTAGTTCTCTATCATACATTTTAAAATTATTTTCCAAAATTAAGAGCATTTATCATTTGAAAACTATTGCAAATGAGAATAAATTTCATGAAGACCATTCCATATATTCATGAAAAAGTATACCGTGCCGTGTGCATGGTGTCCTAACCATAAAATGTAGCATCGTGATAAACATCCTATGCAATTTGTGGGAATACCCCCCTGGAGATAAATAAAACATTCCATATTTCTTTTTGTAAGGATAGAGGTCAATAGCTATCAGGTTTGTTTGGAATTTGCCACACGTGGGCTAGTTTTATCAAGGTTTCAGTAGCTGGTGTCCCGTTGTAGCATCGGGACTTTTATGTAGCATCAAAATGTAAACATTGGATAGTTTTGTGAATGGTAAGTGCGACAGTAATTATTTCTTAATGTTGCTTGTATGTCTGTATTTATTAATGCATTTTTATTGAAAGGGAAACACTGAATCAGAATTTCTTTTCATGTTATGATATTAATTTTGAGTCACGGACGCCATAATAATTTGGCGTCCATGTAGCATCGGGCATAGCATGGGCAATATTTTGCATTGGGTATCGTTATAGTTTGTTGAAATTGTATTTATTTTGTAGAATCACATCATTAATAAACTTTGAAGTTAATAATGAATTAGTTTTTGCTCTTTTAATGCTAATAATATAGCTTACCAATACGATGCTACATGGACACCATGTCCATGTAGCATTTCATAAAATTTGCCTAATTAGACTAAAACAATTACCCCATTCGAAATTATCCATCACCCAAAACATTCAAAACATTGCCTACATTTTACTACACTTTACAGAAAAAAAGGCATATTATGAGAGATGTATATCTAATGAAATATATTAATACACAATGCTACATGGACACCATTTCCATTAGCATTTCACTGAATTCACAATAAACATTCCCTTATTTTAGTTTTATTTACTATAAATAAAACAAATCATTGTAAATCATTTAAGTTCTCTATCCTTTGCTATTCTTTTTCATGTTAAATGAATAATAAATAAAATACTCCAGCATGATTTTAATATAAATATTTTCCTGCAACACAAAAAGTGCAACATGAATAAATAATCTACTCCAATATCAATACACAATGTTCCATGAAGATACTAAGCCATAGGGTTTATTTTGTTTTGCTTTGCAGGTTCTTGACATTAATTCAGAAGACAGTTCTATCGTCCTGGAATTTATGGAGATGAAGACAAGGAACCCATCATTTTCAAAAACTACATGTAGTACCTTTCCAAAGAAATCCATCATGGCAATTAAATTATTTTTTTGCAAACTGACTTTTTAAGTGATCAAACTTTTCAATCATCTTTATCAATAATAGAGGATGATTCAATCAGAAACAAGCAAAGAGACTAAGATCACAAAGGGTACTTTAAGAACAACACTGCATGAAGTTTGTTTCAGTGGACATCTTAAGTTTCTTTGATCAATGGTGTATTGTTATTGTGTAATTGTAAGAAATGGTGTATGTGTATCATAGGTAATTATGTTTTATGCTTCATGGCAGGTTATCTTTTTGTTTAATTTGTAGTTTTACAATCCATGTTATTAATTTTATCGTGTGCTTATAACATAAAAAGTTAACATCATAGTACATCCTCTCTATTGATCTGAAAAAGATGCACCTGTTCAAGCTGTTCCAAATATTTTAGGGCACGGTGTCCATGTAGCATCGTAATACTTAAGTACACAGAAAAGGTAAATTTTACATGAACAGTGTTTAGATAAATTTCAAGCAATTCACTCTGTGTATCTACTTGATATGATTAACAAGTAGACAAACCATTCACACTCAAATAATTGTAACAGTATGAATAGTCTTATTATTAACAATGTTACAAGACGCGGTGTCCATGTAGCATCGGTAGTGCATTTTATAACATTATACAGGTAAATAATACTTCATATACTTACTTTATGACTATAATGTAATCAATGTGCATGGTTTATAGAGTACTTTACATCAAACAAATATTGATATGTACTTTATTTAAATTCATTATACAAATTGCAAAATAAAGAGTCACTTTTCAATGAGTTTTTACATAAAACAGTTAATCTACGATGTCTTGTTCGTTAAGTTATGTTCAACCTAGACAAATCTGGTTTCTTTCATGTATTTGTGGTTCCAAGTAGTTAATTGAGGTATAGAAACTTGGCCCACATCTTAAGCTATTTTATTAGAAAATGATATGGAAATGAGAAATGGTGTCCATGTAGCATCAGGATTTTTGGAAATGTCATCCAACTGTTGAACATGTGCGGTTATTTAACACCAAATGTTACATTAAAATAAAAAGTTCTACATTGGACTTTGGTAAATGTAGAACCTAAAAAAGAAGAAAGAGTTGGAAAATATCCATTTTGAAAATTTCACTTGGATGTCACATAATATGCCCCAACTTCATGGAATGAGCCATATACTTATTGTATCATGGTAAATATAAAGTAAATACGACATGTACATTGTTAAGGACTGGTCATTTCGTGCGTGATTATGGCCCATGTATACGGAATGCGCGAGTGTTACATGTAGTCTTACATAGGGTGCAACGGGTGAAATTCATTATTTAAACTAATTATATGACAGTAGTTTATTATGCAACAATCAATTAAAATCCTTTTCGTTATCGCAATGCGTTTCTTTTTTGATAAGGGACCGGTCACAACCGCATTATAGACGCTATGAAGTAATAACTATTGTGTCAATTATTGTAGCGTTGTATTTGCCATTGAAGTCATGGAATGATTGTATTTTCTTTGCATTTACTTAACTTGACGGTTATAATTTATCTTCCGTGTTTAATAAATGCATTAAAAGTACGAAATGCATTGTGACGGACTGGTCATTTTACATGTGGTAGACAGAGAGAAAGAAGGACAAACAACAACCACCGAAAAAAGTTCAAAAATAAAGAAGAACAAATAACCAAAAAGAGAGGAAAAACAAAAACAATATGTGACAAACAGATGAATAAAATAAACCAGTTAATGAGCCACGCGAATAACGAAAATGTTATATTAATACATTATTAAAAACACCAATGGCTCCCGCCATGAGGATTTGAACCCGTGTCTCTGCATAGGAATAGGCCAACGCGCTAACCAATTGAGCTAATCGCCCATCTATGCAATACCAAGCCAAATCAAGTGTCATATTATCTTCGGCTTTAGAAATTAGCACTGATTCACAATACACCTTTCATAGTAACGCCTTATAGCGTCTTTTTATTCAGAACCATGCCCTCGTACTATCAGAGTATGGTCAACCGTTGCGTTTGTCCATCCATTGAAAAGCATGCACATCGGTCGATTGTCCCCGATAAATAATAGAACTAACTCCTATTATCTATTTAATTTAGACGGACAATCGTGTACACGCGTGCAATTTAATACGGTCAACCGTGTAATGGTTTTCCATCACCGCGTCATTAGAATGCCAAAGACAGGGTTCGGCGAATTACCTACAATGTAATGTTTATACCACTGTGGACGATGCTATTTAATATAATTCTCTTTATTTAGCTTTGGCCTTGTTATTATAGTGTTATAAATGTAATAATTCTGTAATAAATGATTGCCGCGGTATGCTACGCGAGCAATGTCGTGCGCTATGTCCGAGCCGCTTGGAGAGATATGCGCGAGGCGTGCCAATCGATGTGCACGAAGCGCTGCGCGCGAGACGTATAGATTGTTAATCATGATCTGTACACGAACAATGAATGTAATGACTGAACCTATTCATATCTTGCCTGTATTGATATGTAATGAACCGCAATCATGGCACTGTTAGTTACCATCTCATTGTTCATGTTATTTCTTGGTAACAAAATCGAGTGCTATGCTCGAAGTTTATGCCAACGCGTAGCGCAAGCTGTAACCAAGGGATACGCATGGGATTGGGTCGAGCGCCACGCACGAACCGTCAAAGTTGTATTTAAATCATATTTTATAATGCATCTCGTGTTTATCGAGGTATCAGATGCTTTTTTTTAAATAAATAAGTCAGGCTTCCTTGAATAATAGGAGCAAATATGCAGGTTTAGGTATTTAATACGACCAGTCCCTAAGTCAGTACTGTAGACACCTCTTGATTATGGTATATCAGGAGATTCATAGCATCTCTATTTACTGAAAATTTGATCAAAAAAGACTTACAAATAAAAAAGTTGTGGCTAAAAATGTAAAATCAGATGATTTTTTTTGGAATTCATTCAGACAATTCAGGAAAATTGGTGTTGGACCACATAGTCCATTTCTTTGCTAATATCCCACTTTAAGGGACTATTTTCAAGCGCTGATTTTGCAACAAACTTGTGTGGGGAGCTTGAGCTATCTACTAAGTGATATCCCTCCCCCGCCCCCACCAATCAATGTTGAGGGTCCCAACGACCGTGGTGATGAAACGGTTCTGAACAACATTGAATGGGGGGACTGGGGGGGGGGGGGGGGGGGGTGGGGGGTTGATTTCAACGAAGTCCTCA